>JAAXCT010000446.1:0-501675 GCA_012490785.1 Eragrostis nindensis
TGAGGAAACCATGTTGAGATGTGCCATGGTTCATGATGTGATGAGTAATTGACAACGACTTAGTTTGAGTTGACATGGGGTTCGAGTTTGAAATGTGAGAACTTGAGGTTTGCATGAGCATGTATATTGATTATGTTTATGGCTAACCGGAGTTGGTGAAGGTGATGGGAAGTATGGAGGAGATGGAGAAATGTGTTTGCTTGTCTAATGATGTGTAGGTCAATGGAGTCAACTTGATGGTCAACGGCGAGAGGATCGGGAGGAACAAGCGGGAGGCTTGGGTCCGGGCGATCGAGAGGCCGGGTGAGGTCAAGGGTGATCCACACCGTACACGTGGCGGACAAGAAGCACGGAGGGTTTCGCGGTTTGGCCTCAAAACCGAGGGAGGTGATGAAGACGGCGGGTTGACCAAGTCAAGAGGCGAACGGGAGGCCGAGTCAAGTGAAGGGTCCCGACGGGCTGGGGAGAAGACTTGACGGCAAGGTTCGCGGGACGAGGTGACACGCGTCGACATCGAGGTGGTTTCCCGGTTTATGCCTCAAAACCGGCGGGCGGACGGTTTCCCGGTTTGGGCCTCAAAACCGGCGGCGGCGCATGGTGGTGTACGTGGCACCATCGCGAAGGTTGCGTCGAGGCGAAGCGAAGTCGTGAAGGGCCCGATGGCGTTCGGGCGAAGGAAAAAGAGTTGGACGATTTTGCCCCTAGTGGTAGGTGGGAGTATGTAATACCTTAGGGGTATGTTGGGAAAGAGAAAATGCCCATATAGGGAGGTGGAGTTGGCTGGCCACCTAGAGTCTTGAGGGACCAAGTCATTTGCATCTAGAGGATAGGACTAGCTAGGGGAGAGCTAGAGAGAGATGAGAGGAGAGGGAACAAGGTGAGAGCTTGTATCTTCAACTTTCAACAAGAGAGGGAGGAAGAGGGCGGCGCTCTAGCTTTGTACCTATGGATTTCGTGATTGAATCAATGGGATGAAGTTTGTTTGAATCAATCTTGTGCTCTTGTTCTTCCTCCCCATCTAATTCCCGAATTTATCTTTTTCCTCATTTTCGGAGCTATTTTTCGGGTGATTTTTCGATCTCCTTTTGGCTGCGATTTGGGATGGTTTTCTTGGATGGATTCGGTGCTAGGATGTGTGGGAACATGCCTTGAGTGATCTCGTTCAAGATCTCCCCACGAGCACCTCGAATTTGTGGATTTCGTCCAAGTTTGACCAAACCCTTGTTCTTGCACGTGATCTGAAATTCGAGAGGATTTGGTTGGGTTTTTGGTATGGATCCACTTGGATGAGGTTCCCAATCTTGTTACGCACCTAGGGTTCAAGTTTGGTGATTTTTGGAGGTCGTTTGATTGGGTTTCGGATTTTAGAGCAACCGGTCGCGTGTTTTTGTTCTTGCTGTTCATCGCCTACCGGAGTATCCGACCGAGTACCGGAGTATCCGGACCTGGTACCCGACCGACTATCCGACATATTACCGGAGTATCCGGACCTGATACCTTCCGGAGTATCCGGCACCCTACCGGAGTATCCGGACCTGGTATCCGACCGGAGTATCCGACACCTCACCGGAGTATCCGATACCGGAGTATCCGACAGGTTACCGGACTATCCGGTGGAAGGTCTCGGTTGGATTTTCATCGGCCCATCTCGATCTCGTGGAGTGCGTGTTCGCTTGTTTTGCTTCCGCAAGTATTCTTACATCATCTTTGATCACTCCTAGGGTCAGCACAACACTCCTCATGTGTGTGTGTGATCTTGGTGATCATTCTTGAAGGCGGGTTGGGACATAGGCCGAATTCTTTGCAAGAATTTTTATCGGCTCCCATTCACCCCCCCTCTGGTTGCCTTCTCGGTCCTTCAATTGGTATCAGAGCCGGTTTGATCACGTGTTGAGCTTAACCGGCTTTGTGATCCGAAGGCGACATGGAGAAAGGTGCGATCAAGCTCTTGGTCTTCGATGGGGAAGATTTTCCCTATTGGAAGTCTCGCACTCAAGCCTATCTCATGAGTCAAGGCATTGGGATATGGACCATTGTGCAACCGACTACGAGATTCCGGAGAACATGGAGACAGCGCAGCAAGGTGCGATCGCTCAATTCGATAACAATTCTAAAGCTGTTAACATCCTGCTTTCCGCCATCGGTAGAAAGGAGTACGATCGCATTGCTCACCTTAAGACTGCTCATGCCATATGGGAGACGCTTTGCTCCTATCATGAAGGCACTAACCAAGTTAAGACCATGCGTAGAGATTCGTACAACAGGCAGTACCAGACCTTTGCACAGCTGCCTGGCGAGTCGCTAGATGCTACGTTTGCTAGATTCGAGTCCATAGTGTGTCATCTCAGGGCATGTGGTGATCTTGTTTACACTGACAATGAGCGTGCTAAGCAATTGCTTTACTCACTAGATGAGAACACTTGGGGTTGTGAAGATCTCCGCACTGGAGGAATCCCCCGACTTTGGCACACTCACCTGCGAGCAGCTCTATAGCAAGCTCAAGTCTCACGAGCTCTCTAGGAAGTCACGTCCGAACCACAATGCATCCACTAGTATGGCTTTGATGACTGACTCTCATGGTAATGCATCTTATGGGACTAACCCCTCTCACAAATCTACTTTGGAGTTTGCTCTTTCTTCCTTGGTTGCAGCTTCAGATGAACAGGTGGAGTCCCTTCCGGAGGAGGATCTTGCCTTGCTGATCAGGAAGTTCAAGCGCTCCTTCAACAACAGAAGAGATAGGAGAGGTGGTGATCCCCGTGGCTGCTACGAGTGCGGCGATCCTCGTCACTTCATCGCCGACTGCCCCAAGCGGAAGAAGAAGTTCGACTACACCGACCGCCAAGAAGAGAACCCAAGAAGAAGAACAACTTCTCCAAGAAGGGCAAGAACACCAAGAAGAAGATGGCGAAGGTGTTCGCAAGGGCACTTGTGCTTCCCTCAGCGACGTCGACTACTCTACGGGCGATGACATCTCAAGCGCTGAGGAGGAGATGGAGAAGCCAGAGAAGTCAAAGGACAGAAGAAGACTTCCGACTTCACCGGGCTCTGCTTCATGGCAAAGGATGATCCCTACTCCGACTCCGACTCCGAGACAAGCAAGGTATCACAAACTCGTGAGGAGCTCATCTTTCGAAATGAATACTTGCGTAATGCCTTGTTTGAGCAAGATAAGAAGTTAGTTGAGGCTGTGCGCAAGAATCGTAAGCTAAAGTCTGAGCTTGAAAGTACCAATGTTGATCTTGCTTTTCTCAAGTCTGTGTTGATGAGGATAGGGTGGTAGAGTGTGAGTCTTGTGATGTTGTCGTGAATGATCTAGTCTCTCTGAAGGATGTGCATGCTCAAGTTGCCAGTCAGCTTGAGAGTGCTTTGAAAGAGCTAGAGGAGCTCAAGGCTCGACCTCTACTCTTGGGTGTTGTAAGACTTGCCCTAAGCTCACACATGACTTGGATAGTCAATTGTCCAAGGTCAAAGAGCTAGAGGCAAAATTGCTAAGTGGTCCTCGTGGACACCACCACCGTGTGTTGTGTGTGCCTCTTTGAAGAGTGATCTTGTCACCACCAAAAACGAGAACCTAAAGCTATCCCAAGAAGTCGAATACCTCACCACTCGCCTCACAAGAACCAAAGAGAGTGAGAAGAGAATTGAGAGTGACTTGCTGAGGGTTAAGGAAGGTTCAACTCAAGGATACAACTTGGATTTGGGTTATGAGAGGTGTGAGAAGGAGAGTGAAAATGTGGATAAGTTTGTACCAAGCTCCAACCTCCAAGATGAGAGTGAGAAACTTAAACCCACCGACACCTACTACCCATCAAACCCAAAGCCATCCTTTAACCCAAGAGAGGTCAAGAAACAAAAGCAACAATCCAAACCACCTACACAACCAAAACCAAAACCCAGGAATGTGTTTACTTGCATGTTTTGTGGTAGGGATGGTCATTTGGATGAGTTTTGCTTTAGAAGGAAGAGAATTGAAAGGAGGCAAGCTGAGTTAGCTAGGAATGCAGTCTATCATTCCTATGTTGACTATCCGCCTCACACTCCTTCTCGTGCTTACAGTGGACTTGGTCATCGCTCATATGACTTTGGTTCACGAAACAGAGGATTCGAGTCGCGACGCTTTGATGGCCCACGTTTTCCCTTTCGTGGTGTTCATCCCCAGCGTGGATATAGTCATCCCTCATATGACTTGTATCCCATGACATGAGGAGTGAGTTTGGACGCTTTGACGGTCCACATCGTCCCTATCGTGGTGCTCGTCCCGTGCGTTCCAATGATCAAGTGCATAGAACTGTTTTTACTTCTGCAGGTCGTGTGGTTAGGTGCTGGATTCCTAAAGCTTATCTCTCTAACCCCAGCACTGAGCCCTCGATCTTTTCTTCACGTTCTATGTAGGTAGCTGATGGAGGCCTGGAGGACAAGTGGTTGATGGACTCCGGTTGTTCGCGCCATATGACCGGTGATACTAGATGGTTCTCCAGCCTCACCCCGTGAAGCAAATTGACTATGTGACATTCGGGGACAACAAAAAGGTAGAGTAAAAGCAATTGGCGCTGTCAAGGTAAATGACTCATTCACTCTCAAGGAAGTTGCCCTAGTAGAGCATCTCAAGTACAATCTACTTTCTGTTTCTCAGTTGTTGGATGATGGCAATGAAGTGATCTTTAAAGGAATGCATCTCGCGTTGTTGATTCGACTGGTACTTTGATTTGCAATATTTCTCGAATTGACAGAGTTTTCCATGCTGATTTTGTTTCTTCTTCTGGTTCTCACAAGTGTTTGTTCGCTCAACCTTCTTCTGAGCTTTGGACATGGCATAGGAGACTGGGTCACATGAGTTTTGACTTGTTGTGTCGCTTAAGTGGCCTAGGATTGATCCGAGGATTGCCTAAGCTCAAATTTGAGAAAAACCTTGTTTGTGCACCTTGTCGTCATGGCAAAATGGTTGCTGCTTCTCATCCACCAATCAATTTGGTGATGACTGAGCAGCCTGGGCAATTGCTTCACATGGACACTGTTGGTCCTGCTCGGGTTCGTTCAGCTGGTGGGAAGTGGTATGTTCTTGTGGTCGTTGACGATTTTTCTCGCTACTCTTGGGTCTTCTTTCTTGAGAGCAAGGATGAAGTGTTTCATCACTTTCGGAGCTTGGCTTTGAGGTTGTTCAAGGAACTCCTGGTGCACTACGAGCTATCCGCAGTGATAATGGCACCGAGTTCAAGAACTCCTCGTTCAGTGCTTTCTGTCTTGAGAATGGTCTTGAGCACCAATTCTCTGCACCTCGTGTTCCTCAGCAAAATGGCATAGTTGAAAGAAAGAACAGAACCCTTGTTGAGATGGCCCGGACGATGCTTGATGAGCATAGGACTCCGAGGCGGTTCTGGGCTGAAGCTATTTGCACCGCTTGCTATGTTTCTAATCGGGTTTTCTTGCGCTCAATTCTTAATGTGACTTCTTATGAGCTACGTTTTGGGAGGAAGCCAAGTGTTTCTCATTTGCGTGCTTTTGGTTGCAAGTGCTTTATTCTCAAGCGTGGCAATTTGGATAAGTTTGAGTCAAGATCTTCCGATGGCATTTTTCTTGGTTACACCCACATGGTCATGCTTATAGGGTTTTGAACTTGGAAACTAACACCATCGTGGAGTCCTGCGATGTAACCTTTGATGAATCTATGCCTTGTACAAGTGGTGTTGTTGAGTGTGCAGGTGACAGGGAAATGGAAGAGAGCATCTTTGTAGACGGTGATCTACCGGCTCCAGGTGAAGATGAGGATGAACCACTACTTCCTACTACTTCGCCTGCTCCTGAGCCGGTCCCTGCTTCCACAGTTCAAGCAGAGGGTCCCGTAGCATCTACATCCTCTTCGGCGGCCGTCGATCCAGCTCCAGCCGTCGTCGAGCAAGCCCCAGCTGTTGTTGAGGGGGAGGTACGCTCCGAGAGAGAGGCCCCTCGACACATCTAAAGTCGACATCCTCCCCACCAAATGATCGGTAATCTAAATGAAAGGACAACAAGGTCGAGGTCTGCTCATCTCGCATGCTTTACAAATTCTGCATTTGTTGCCTCCTTTGAACCTCGAGATGTTGGACACGCTCTTTCGGATTCCGATTGGGTCAATGCCATGCATGAGGAGCTAGAAAACTTTGAGAGAAACAAAGTCTGGACCCTTGTTGAGCCTCCTCCCAATGTGAATGTGATAGGAACCAAGTGGGTGTTCAAGAACAAACAAGGTGAGGATGGTCTAGTTGTGAGAAACAAAGCTAGGCTTGTGGCTCAGGGGTTTTGCCAGGTTGAGGGCTTAGACTTTGGGGAAACCTTTGCTCCTGTAGCGCGTCTAGAAGCCATTAGAATCCTGCTAGCCTTTGCCGCGTCTAAGGGCTTCAAGCTTTACCAAATGGATGTCAAAAGCACTTTCCTAAACGGCTACATAGAGGAAGAGGTTTATGTCAGGCAACCCCCAGGCTTTGAAAATCCCAAGTACCCAAACCGAGTGTACAAGCTTCAGAAGGCTTTGTACGGGCTAAAGCAAGCACCCAGGGCATGGTATGCTAGGCTGAAAACCTTCTTGCTAGAGCGCGGGTTTGAGATGAGGTGTGTGGACAAAACCTTGTTTACCCTCAAGCATGGCACTGACTTTTTTTTGGTTCAGATATACGTGGATGATATCATCTTTGGTGGTTCATCTCATGCTCTTGTGTCTAAGTTTCAGGCAATGATGGAAAATGAGTTCATGATGTCCATGCATGATGGGCGAGCTGACCTACTTCCTTGGTCTTCAAATCAAGCAATGCAAGCAGGGTACCTTCATTCATCAAGCCAAGTACACGAAGGACTTGATGAAGAAGTTCGACATGTCGGATGCCAAGCCCATGTCGACCCCGATGGCCACTTCCACCGTGCTCGATCCGGATCTTGATGGTGAAGCGGTGGACCAGCGGGAGTACCGGAGCATGATCGGCTCCCCCTTGTACCTCACGGCGACAAGGCCCGACATACACTTCGCGGTGTGTCTTTGTGCTCGCTTCCAATCTTCACCAAGGGAGTCTCATCGTCAAGCGGTGAAGCGCATCTTCAGGTATCTCAAGTACACCCTTGAATTCGGCATTTGGTACTCTGCATCATCTACACTTTCTCTTTGTGGTTATTCGGATGCGGATTTTGCTGGGTGTCGAGTTGATCGGAAGAGCACTTCGGGTACTTGCCATTTTCTTGGGTCTTCTCTTGTTTGTTGGTCTTCTCGCAAGCAATCTGGCGTAGCCCAATCCACAACCGAAGCTGAGTATGTTGCTGCTGCTAGTTGCTTATCCCAAATCCTATGGATGACTTTCACCTTGAGGGACTATGGGTTAACCTACAAGAGTGTTCCACTTTTTTGTGACAACACTAGTGCCATATGCTTATCCAAAGACCCAATCCTACATGGGAGAGTCAAACACATAGAGGTGAGATACCACTTCTTGAGAGATCATGTTGCAAAGGGGGACATCGAGCTTACATACATTGATACCCACAACCAATTGGCCGATATCCTCACCAAGCCCCTAGACGCCGAGCGCTTTGCATTTCTTCGGGGGGAACTTGGTGTTTGCTATCCTTATGGCATTGTTTGAGGGGGAGTTGGCTTCTTTGTAAATATGTATCTTACTTTTCTCGCATTTGCATTGCATTGTAAGATAAGCATCATGTATAATATGCATCTTTAGAAGAAGCTTCAACCTTTATGTCTCCTTGTATTTATTGTTGCTATGATTGAGATTGAGCTAAGTTGTGTGATTGCTAGTAGCATGCTTTTAAACTTAGGCCCTTTTAGATAGTATGGCATAGTTTCATTTGAGCAAGCTAGCTAAACCTTGAGATGAAAATTGGCTTTTGTGAGGCTTATGATCTATGCATGCCTATGTTTGTTCACCATGTGTATGCTTGTTTTTATCCTTGTCAAGACTTGTTTTAAGGCTAGAATTAGAAAATGTCTCGACTTCGGCAACTTATTGTTTGGGGATGGACTTTGGCAAATGTTTAGCTCATGATGGGACTTTGGGGGACAAATGTCCTTTTGCCAAAAGGCATACTCATTTGCTTCTTGTGCTTAATTTCTAAAATCAATTTGATCTCTTGTGCAAAATGCTAAAAATCCAATACGGTGCCTTGAAGCCTCGGGGTGTTTGCCGTAACCAGTCGTGCGACCCTCCGCTTGGATAAAAGGTTACTTGAGGATGAAAATAAAAGACAAGCAAAAGCTTGCAATCTTCACTTGATCAAATTGAGTCTTTGTTGCATATGTGAGCGTTTGTCAAAGCACATCTTTCCGAATGTTTGTTGCTTGAGTTGAGATTGACACTTGCTAGTTTTCATGGATTCACTTAATGCTTGTTTTGCCTTGGATAGGGATGATCATACATATGGTGACCATGCTTTTCATGATATAGCAAATTTGAATCTATCTTGCTCAATTTAATCTTCATGCTTAGCTTGTCTAGCTTTTTGTTTTTGTGCTATGCTCTCTATTATGGCCTTCGTGCAATTGTGAGCTCATGCTTTTACACTTCAAGGTTCTATGCTTGTTCATAGCAATGATAAATGCTTGTTGACATGATTTTTGAAGCTTGGTAGGATTCCCACCTCATGCATTGCATTTTTGGCTCTCTTGTATCTTGATGAGTTCATTGCCAAAGGGGGAGAAATATCGATAAGTTTGCATCTCAGATAGATATCAAGGGAGAAACTACCTTTGAAATGCTTTGGGGGAGTTTTGGTCGAAAATGCATCTTTTCTTGTTTTCAGGACAGAAACCCCCCACCGGACTATCCGTTGTCTACCGGACTATCCGGCCACCGGATCATCCGGCCCAGTACCGGATTATCCGCGCATTTCGCATTGCATGAGAAGTTGCACCACTTCAGGGGGAGTTTTTTCTTTAAACCCTTTTGTTCTGACTTTTTCCTGAGTCCTTGTGGATCTTTGCGACTTTGTCCCGCTTTCTTTGCCAACTCTTGGCTTTTGTGATCTTTTGCTACTTGATGGTCATTTGCTTCCATTTTTCTTGGTTTTGGACCATCTAGTTAGTTTTCTTGTTTTCGTATTTCAAACTTTGGATTCTTGAGATCGGTGTTGTTGTCAATGTACTCATCAAGGGGGAGATTGAGGAACCATGTTGAGATGTGCCATGGTTCATGATGTGATGAGTAATTGACAACGACTTAGTTTGAGTTGACATGGGGTTCGAGTTTGAAATGTGAGAACTTGAGGTTTGCATGAGCATGTATATTGATTATGTTTATGGCTAACCGGAGTTGGTGAAGGTGATGGAAGTATGGAGGAGATGGAGAAATGTGTTTGCTTGTCTAATGATGTGTAGGTCAATGGAGTCAACTTGATGGTCAACGGCGAGAGGATCGAGAGGAACAAGCGGGAGGCTTGGGTCCGGGCGATCGAGAGGCCGGGTGAGGTCAAGGGTGATCCACACCGTACACGTGGCGGACAAGAAGTACGAAGGATTTCGCGGTTTGGCCTCAAAACCGTGGAGGTGATGAAGACGGCGGGTTGACCAAGTCAAGAGGCGAACGGGAGGCCGAGTCAAGTGAAGGGTTCCGACGGGCTGGGACGAGAAGACTTGACGGCAAGGTTCGCGGGACGAGGTGACACGCGTCGACATCGAGGTGGTTTCCCGGTTTATGCCTCAAAACCGGCGGGCGGACGGTTTCCCGGTTTGGGCCTCAAAACGGCGGCGGCGCATGGTGGTGTACATGGCACCATCGCGAAGGTTGCGTCGAGGCGAAGCGAAGTCGTGAAGGGCCCGATGGCGTTCGGGCGAAGGAAAAAGAGTTGGACGATTTTGCCCTAGTGGTAGGTGGGAGTATGTAATACCTTAGGGGTATGTTGGGAAAGAGAAAATGCCCATATAGGGAGGTAGAGTTGGCTGGCCACCTAGAGTCTTGAGGGACCAAGTCATTTGCATCTAGAGGATAGGACTAGCTAGGGGAGAGCTAGAGAGAGATGAGAGGAGAGGGAACAAGGTGAGAGCTTGTATCTTCAACTTTCAACAAGAGAGGGAGGAAGAGGGCGGCGCCCTAGCTTTGTACCTATGGATTTCGTGATTGAATCAATGGGATGAAGTTTGTTTGAATCAATCTTGTGCTCTTGTTCTTCCTCCCCCATCTAATTCCCGAATTTATCTTTTTCCTCATTTTCGGAGCTATTTTCGGGTGATTTTTCGATCTCCTTTTTGGCTGCGATTTGGGATGGTTTTCTTGGATGGATTCGGTGCTAGGATGTGTGGGAACATGCCTTGAGTGATCTCGTTCAAGATCTCCCCACGAGCACCTCGAATTTGTGGATTTCGTCCAAGTTTGACCAAACCCTTGTTCTTGCACGTGATCTGAAATTCGAGGGGATTTGGTTGGGTTTTTGGTATGGATCCACTTGGATGAGGTTCCCAATCTTGTTACGCACCTAGGGTTCAAGTTTGGTGATTTTTGGAGGTCGTTTGATTGGGTTTCGGATTTTGGAGCAACCGGTCGTGTGTTTTTGTTCTTGCTGTTCATCGCCTACCGGAGTATCCGACCGAGTACCGGAGTATCCGGACCTGGTACCCGACCGGACTATCCGACACATTACCGGAGTATCCGGACCTGATACCTTCCGGAGTATCCGGCACCCTACCGGAGTATCCGGACCTGGTATCCGACCGGAGTATCCGACACCTCACCGGAGTATCCGATACCGGAGTATCCGACAGGTTACCGGACTATCCGGTGGAAGGTCTCGGTTGGATTTTCATCGGTCCATCTCGTGGAGTGCGTGTTCGCTTGTTTTGCTTCCGCAAGTATTCTACATCATCTTTGATCACTCCTAGGGTCAGCACAACACTCCTCATGTGTGTGTGTGATCTTGGTGATCATTCTTGAGGCGGGTTGGGACATAGGCCGAATTCTTTGCAAGAATTTTTATCGGCTCCCATTCACCCCCCTCTGGTCGCCTTCTCGGTCCTTCACTATCAGTTGTTTCTAAAATAGGTAATGAGATAGGAATGAAAACAGGAATATAATGCAACCTTTGCTTTGTCAAGAAGGAAACTGGCTTTGGCGCTATTTCCTCCTATAATTAGAATCGGCAGGTAGATTCACATGGTTAATGGGCTCAAATTTGCGTTGTTGGTATAGTAAGAAAGGCTTTGTTGTTGTTGAGCTTCCTTTTAGCTAATGAAGTGCTATTTTGCTGGCTCAGGTACCAAAACTGTTGGCTTCAAAAAGAAAACAAAAGGCACGAAGATCATGGAGTTTGGCCTAACTACTTCTAGGTTCTAAGTTTGCCTGCAAGCCTTCTGAAATGTTGGGTTGTTGTGCGAGAAAGCCCTCTGAAATAATTCCTCAGGGAAGGACGGGTTTAGATGTATAGAGACTAGATGAATGAAGAGGTTCTAGATTCATCATATTTTCTCCACTTATCCCTGTGCTCATTTCTCATTTGCCAAAGGAGCAATTGCAAAGCCGGTTCTATTTTGGATTCTAATTCACGGTCTTTTTTTTTCTAGATTTCGCAAAACGGTCCTGTTTTTTGAATCTGAGCAGTGAGTAGGTCCTGTTCCATTAAGAGCTCTCAACAGTGTTAAATGGCTTGTACAAAAATGATTATGCCCTTTGCACAATTGGTCATGTTTAATCAAAGAGTTGCAATTCTGGTCTTGTTTTGAATAGTAGCAATATGAAACTGAATCGTCAAATATTTAAATAATTTTGTATCCAGATTTAAATGATTTAGAATATTTGTAAACATAATTTTAAATCTGAATTTTGGTAGCAAGCAACAATTACACATAATTTTGTACATGGTATTTAGCAACCCTTAGAAATCACTTGGACATCACATTCCATAGTCACATCTATCCGAAAATTGTTGCTGTGGAACGGAATTTGTACTCATCTCTTCCTTCGGCTTTGTTTCTTCCTTCTGCTCTATTGCTCGACGGCCTGGTGCCCCTATATATCCAGCCCTTGCGCTTAGCTGCTTTGTTCTGCCCCTGTTCTGCACCTATCTTCAGTGTGTGATAGATTTATATTTAAAATTTGCAGCAAATATCGTTACGCGTCTAAGACATTTTAGGTACTCGTTCACATAGATTGGAGGGGCATTAGCTATATGATGTGTTCATTCATTGAGGCAGCTACAAACAATAAATTGTAACCATTACAGACAGACGACGTACGTAGAGACGAGAAAAGCTGGAGCAAGAGACGCACTCCTCCATCTCCCTCGGGCTATATAAACTCACATCCCTACCCTACTTGCTCCACCCTCGTCGCTCTCGAGTCACACACAGCAGTCACAAGTCCACGAGATCCTCAATCCAGCCCAGCCATGGCCGTGCCTAAGGGGAAAGACCTTTTGGTCGCCGGCAGTGAGGGCCCACAGGCAGTGGCGGAGCTAGAAAATGTATGCAACGGTGTCACCTAGTCTTGATCATGGTGTACTCTCACGAATTAGCCATCTGCAAACATTACTTTACCATTGAAATCATAAACCATTGGTGTCACAGGACACCATGAAAAGTGCCTGGCTCCGCCCCTGGCCACAGGCTAAGAAAGTCATGCAAACGCACATGCACATGCACACAGTCACAGGAGCAGGGCTTTACTGATTATAACCTTATACATCTATGGATGTTAGGGTTCTTTTTTTTTTGACAAAATGGATGTTAGGGTTCTGGATTCTAAGATTGCCACTCTAGAGATCCAGTTAAATAACGAGCTATCGAAGAGCCACGCTTGTTCATCCTCAGAAGGACCTTATTCTGAGTTGTTGGATAAGATCGAGATGACCCAAGCGGCACCAATATGTAACAAGGAAACGTGGCTTGTTAATCTTTCATGATGCTAAGCTAATCGAGAATGAACAAAAAGACTGCAATAACAAGCCTTGTTACTTCACTGTTAGTGTAACATTTCTTTGTCAAGCCAGATCTTTGGATCAACTATGTATCTCTTGCGAGAATGGATTTTGTGCACACGGGCTCTGGTGCCCACGTGAGTGATCCGTCGTCCGATCCTGGGGATCTGCACCCGCAATGCATGAAGCTTAGCTAATAATTTAATCGCAAACAGTAAGTGCCCTACAATGCAGTGCGCGAGAGACATTTTAATATAACCTTGGTATAACGTTTTTGAGGTCCACTAAACCCACAACATGCCTAGTAGGCCGTAGATCGTTGGGTAGGCAAGGCACTTATCCACATTTGATTATTATTTATTTTTGTGAAACCCCACATTTGAGTTGGGAAGTTATATCATTGGAGTCCATTTTTTATGCTCCAAAACTTCAAGCAGTAGACTCCATAAAAAAGATTTGTGAGATGTTACTTAAAGGGAGTCCGCCAGGAGTAGGTATTGTCTATTGTGCATCCATGGCAGTGCCAACACATCCATGATCGCGGTATGTATCCTGAAGGACAACGGAATGTGCATCCATAGTGACGACAAACTCTAGGAGTACTAGGCATGCATCCCGATGGAAACATGCATTCGTGGTAGAAGCATCTATCCAAAAGGATGATGCTTCATCTTGAAAGGAACATGGTAAGCTCCATCTCTAAACTCATGAGTCACTATACCAGCGTCTGTCGGAGCACCACCACCACCTCCATATCTAGATTCATGGAGACAACTCTTCCATCCATGGACACTCGTAGCACCGCCTCCACCTCCATGCATGTTCGTACTCCGCACGAGCTCCACCACCTCCATCAACGGGCAGACTGCATCAAATTCTTCTCCTGGATGCATGGTGACTCGTTGGTAATCTTTTGTTTGCCACCATAGTAAACTTCAGAAACCATGTTAAGCAGTGCATCTGCTCAGTAAAGCAAATGTCGGGTCGAATTAATGCACAATTATCTCACGACCATGGGATTAATGCAATCTTCCTATTATTTTTAAGAAAATGACCATGTGATCGTGCTAGTCCAACCATCTGGACGAGTGCACTAACTGGTCCATTATCTAGTGCTCTAAGAGAAAGTATTATAAACGACGAGGAGCCGGCGAGATGCCTACGTGTGTGAGAGAGAAAGCAAGAGAGAGTGTGGAGTAGGCGGCTCGCGAAGCGCTGGCTCGAGCGGGTGGATGCGCGCTGTGGCAGCGCCTATTCGCTGTGTTCACTGCTGGGCAATAAATACAAGGGGGGTCTGCCACCACCGAGTCCTCCTCGCAGCCAGCAACCGGCGTAACTATTAAACTTGCTCTAAAAGGCCGTGAATAATTCCAAGGCCTATAAACCAAAAGTGAACCCCACTGTCCTAGGCCGTTAACAATTCTAGTCACAGTTATTGAGAAACAATTAATCTTCTATCATGAGGTTGCTAATTAATCTACCTTTACACACGGACGCCATGCAGCAGGGGTGCTCGTGAATATATGTCACCCAGTGCTTTTCCATCTCTTATGTCTCTACTTACCAATTTATTTCCTATATTGGTTGAAGTTCAGTTGTTATCGCCCAATGCAACAACGATGAAAACGATATATCTGCAGTTTGTGTAGTTCCCACTCCTATTGCCTTCCCGCAGGTAAGCTATGATAGATGTGCCAATACTTACTGTCTTGGTTGACCGGCCAGATTATATGTGATCGAGCGCTACATCCTCAGTTTCCGAAAATTCCCAGCCTATCTGCATCTATCTCGGGATACAAACATGATATGGTGCTACATGTTCGTCTCTTCTAGACATAGAATATATAGTTTGCTGGAAGTCTAGAGGATGCAGTACGAGCATCAATGCTAGAGATGGATAAGCGACAACTCTAAGCAAAAACTGGAAGAGAAAACAGTTCCAGAAAGAGCCAATCTCCAAGGTTCTATATATACTCCAGAACCTAGGTTAGTTGATGCACGCTGTGGAAAACATTCAGATGCAACGTGCACAATTCTCCTTGCTAGCTAGGTGCGTTCATCTGCTTGATCATTTGATCAGTAAAGAGCAACAAACCGAATTTGACACACATCCAGTACAAAACATATTAGAAGGTAGCGTTCCCATTTCTTCATTTTACACTAGCTAGACGGCATAAATCTTTATATACAGAGGTTGGTGACGCGGTGGGTGTCTTGCTACTGATGGTGAAACAGCAGAACAATGTTTAGCATGGCATACTATGTGTGTTTGACAGTAATGCATGCCATTACATTTCGGATCTAGCCATGCTAAACATTGTTATTACGAGCGCGCGTGCTAATCTTTCTGGATCGGAACTGCTTTCTTTGTTGATACAGCTAGTTTTTGCTTAGAGCTGCTGCTTATATCCTTGTCGTACGTATTCTTTGGTGCACGTACTTAATTCTCTAGACTTTCATGCATGGAAGTAGATGTGCTATGTAAGGAAGAGGTTAACCATATACTACTGTATCGTGTTGTTTGCATCCCGAGAGATATGCAGGTTGAGGCTTCTGGAAACTGAAATGCAGCACACACATATAAATCCGGCCGGTCTCAAAAGACAGTAATAGCGAACATATTATCTTAATTGCATGAAGCAATAAGAATGGGCACATAAACTGCAAATGAATCATTTCATCATTGTTTCATTGGGCCATTTGGGCTATAACAATTGAGCTTTGAACAATACAGGAAACAAATCGCAATCTAAGCAGAAACAAATACATAGCTGAGATCTGATCACCACCAGATCTAGCTTACAAGTTACACACAGTACTACTAGCTGAAGCCCCATTTCCTTTCTGTTAATTCTTCTGCTGATTTCTTTGGAGCTCATCAGCGTAGATCGCATCCCTCTTAGCGCGGAGCTTCTCGATCTTATCCATCAGGTCACAACAAGATACCTCATCAGAGGAAGAAGATCCGTCGTAGTTCTTGGACAGCTCATCATTCAGCTGCTTCTCTAGCCTCGAGATCTTCGAGTCAAGAACCCTAGCCTGCATAGACGATGTAAAAGGTTGTTAAATCAAGAAACCCCGCTCGCATATTACAATGAAATTCGAGAAGGACGAGTCTCTTACATGACGCTTGCAGCAACGGCTGTAGACCTTCAGTAGAAGGACCTCTTGAGTAGCCGGTGGTGGTGGCACCTCGCCGGCGGCGGCCGGAATGGTGTTCTCTTGACGCGCTGCCATGGTTTGCTTGACTGGATCGATCGAGGATTCTCTCGCCGCTAGCTTTGTGTTTCTTGCTGTGTTACTCGAGTCGAGAGCGATGAGGGAGAGGCGAGTAGGGTAGGTGGGTATATATAGCCCTAGGGATGGAGGCGACTAGGGTAATTGGCTCCGAACGTCTCTCTCTCGCTCGCTCCAGTATTCCCCCTCCTCTACGCCGCCGCCGCTGTCTGCCTCAAAATTAGCTGTACGTCTGGGTGCGACCCTGTAGTTCGCGGTTAATTAATATAATTACGTATCATTCCGCTGTTTAACGCGAGTTCATCCTCACGGCGAGTGTATATAGCCCTACAACTTGATTACGAGCCAGCTGGAGACTGCCCTATATATCAATCGACTGCCTGCTCCTTCTTCCCCTGTCCACCATGAACCAGCCTGGCATAGCTGCTAATTATTATTTGACCTTCGTGCATGCACTGGCGCCGCGTCCGATCCCTGCCACCGCTCCTTTCTCTTTTCTTTCCTTTTTCTTTGCTTTTCTACTATATTTAGATGACATATCAAAATGAGTACACATTCTTTAAAGAATTCTTGTCAGGAAAGATAGGACGCCTACATTACGAGCTTCGTTCTATATATAGTATTTTCGCTCCATGCATGGTGAAAGCTCACCAAGCGCGTAATAAACAACTCGGATCTCCTTCAGAGACAACTCTAATTGAGCAGTTCACTCGCAAACACCAGCGGAGGAGCGTAGTGTTGGCCAAGGTGGGCTCCAGCTAGCCCAATGCAAAATTCGCAAGGATTGTGAAGCTGTAAAGAAAAGCCCAGCTAGGAAGCTACGTGTGGCCTCACGTTGCATGTGGACCAGCCAATCAGGACACTTACGCACGGCAGCCACACCATGCACGAGAGGCCACCAAGCTAACCTCGACGTGAGACTGCACCCAAGAGGCGACAGACAGAGGCCATTTACCACTCTCTATCTCCAGCAAAATCTCGCGGCGTCGGCGGCTGGCTACCAGCAATTCCAACATACTCCATGTCATGTTTCAGACTACCGAGAGGTTTGTGCCAACATATTGATGGATTGTTGCGCAATTTCTGGTGGGGCAGTAAGGAGGGTAAGCGGAGGACGTGCTGGGTAGCATGGGATGAGATGATCAAACCAAAATGTCTAGGAGGCCTTGGTTTCCGGGATACAGAGCTGTTTACCCTGGCCCTACTTGCCAAACAAGCTGGGCGTATTCTACAAGATGGGTCATCCCTAAGCGCGCGTGTTCTCAAGGCAGTATATTTCCCGGGTCAAGATTTCCTACAGGCGAGCCTTGGTTCATCGCCCTCGAGGATATGGCTTGCGATACTTGATGGTAGGGAAGCTCTCAAACATGGACTCATTCGATGCATTGGCACAGGAGAGACGACGAACGTTTGGACCAGGAACTGGTTGCCGCGCAACAGTCTCCTAAAACCTGTGGCATGTGTGGGCGATCATCCACCAACGAGGGTGTGTGAGCTTATTGATCAGTCTACTGCGACTTGGGACAAAGAGAAGCTGGAACAATTTTTTCTCCCGATGGACAGTGAAGTGATTTCTAACATACCGATCTGCACTCGTAGACAGGACGATTTCTGGGCCTGGCACTACGAGAAGAACAGGATCTTTTCGGTGCGATCTGCCTACAGGATGTTGGTGGTTAACAGGCAGCGTAATACTGCATACTTAGAAAGTACGGCAGGGAGATCAGATACACGAGCAGTGGAGAAGGAATGGTCGACACTTTGGAATATGAAAGTGCCATCCAAGATTAGAGTTTTTTTTTTTTGGAGATTGGCCAGGCAGTCCTTGTCGACGGCTGATGTCTTGCATCACCGCAACATGAGGACCCATCGCGCATGTGCCTTGTGCGGAGCACCGGATTCATGGAGACATGCCCTTTTGGACTGCAACATGGCCAAGTGTGTTTGCGCGCTGGAATGTGCGGAAGTTACAGCACATATATGTGAAACTGATGCCAGGGGTTGGCTCTCGGTGGTGATGAGCTCAATGGAGCAAGATGATCTCACAGGAGTGCTAGTCACACTCTGGGCAATATGGTACGCTAAGATGAAGGCAATACACGAGGAATCCTATCAAAGTCCGATGTCGACGAATTGCTTTGTGAAGCGGTTTATACAAGACCTGGAATCTGCTATTCAGCAGCCAGCTGTCAGGGAAGTAAAGTCTACTGCCAAGACACCGAGATGGATACCTCCTCCACCGGGCCTCATGAAAATCAATGTCGATGCCGCCACGTCGAGAACACCGGAAAGGCGGAAAGGCATCGTATGCGGCTGTAGCACGAGACTCCACTGGCCAATTTCTGGGCGCATCGTCCGTTGTTGTCACGGGGATGTCGGACCCAGAAACGCTGGAGGCTATGGAGGTGAAGGAAGGACTAGCGCTTGCCAGTGATCTGGCGCTACGGAGGGTCAGAGTTGCGTCTGATAATGCAGGAGTTGTGAGGAGCATCTCCGGGTCGGGCTCCGGGCATTATGGCCAGATCGTCTAGGAGATTAAGGCGCGAGCAGCGACCTTTGTGAGTATGGATTTTGTACATGAAGGACGACTGTCTAATGGAGATGCGCATAGAGTAGCTAGAGGTTCGGTTTTTGATGAAGTAGGCAGACATTTGTGGCTGCTAGGTCCAACTGATGGCGTATGTAACTCATACAATGTCGCTGAGTAATAAAGTATGAGCCTCTCAAAAAAAAAAAAGCAGCACGCAAGCAAAGTCACCGCGCCGAGATGGCTTGAGAGGCTAATGGTGTTCACTCTCTCCAACTTGTTGCATTAGATTGTCCTATCCCCCTCAAAAAAAAAAAAAAAAAGACTGTCCTATCCATGCGCGACTAGCAAAATCTGAGCACAAGATTGGTAGGACACCGGCTGGATATGTGTAGTCGTAATACCCTGCTCATAGAATAAAACAAAAGACAAACCTTTGACATGTATTTCTTATTACCATAAAAGCTATCTTGGTGAAATAAGTAACCTTATATTTTTCATATTGAATTAATTACTTACCACAAAATGTTGCTGAAAAAATATTATTGATGCAGTTTCCATAATGAGCCTATATTATTTACAACATGGTAGATCTGAATGGATTCATCCCAATTATTCATTACCATAAAAGCCTGTATTTAAGAGGTAAATAAGCAACTAACTACTACAAAATCTGAACAGATACATCCCTGTTGTTTTAAGGGAGAAAGTGGGCCAGATATCTGAATTGATACATCAACATTATGGTACGTAAGATCTTGAGATATGCACTACAATAAACTCCCAACGGTAATATTCCCCATCGGCCCCTCAAAGTCGGCCTCTATGACAGCGGCGGCTAACAACATCCCATCAAAAATCTCTTCCCATATCATCCAAAATCTATCGAATCTAGCTCCCCTCCCTTCTTCTATATTTAGTCCCTGTCCTCGCATCGATGAACGGAGTTGTCAGTGCCAATTCTAGTCCATCATTGTATTATTGAAGCAAGGTGGTTGAAAGCATGTCAAAACCAGTTGCATGCGAAAGGAGAGTTGCACCTTGGGTTGCAGCTTTCCTGCGGTGAAATCCATGGAGAAGATTTTGTGATTTTCACACGGGCAGTCTGGTTCTTTTCCTCTTTTTCCAAAGGTTTTGTGATTTCTTTAATTTGAAAAAGGTACTTCAATGAACGGGCAGCTGAAAGGACCTAACATCTTATTTATTTTTTTTAAAAAAAGGTTTATTTCTTGCCAAGTCTAAAAAAGGCTACTTTCAGAATTACAGTTCAAAACAGGATTGGATTAATTTGCAATTCCTTCTTTGCTAAATGCACCCTAATGTCTGGGCCGGCGGCACACAAGGCGGGCGAGAGGGGGCAAGTTGGGGTGGGCCGACCTCCTTCAAAAAGGCTACACGAAAATTAATTAGAGTTCGTAAGGAAAAAAAATCAGATTAGAAAGTCACATTTAATTAGTTTTGTCTCTCAAAAAAATATTTAATTAGTTTTTTATTTGTTTTCTAGAGACTAAAAAATTGGAACAAAAAGAAAACTGAGTCCTCTCCGCAACTCTCTTGGCCGCCTGGCGCCGCCTCCATCTTGTAGCTCGTCCGGCGGTCCAACTGCCTAGGAGGCTAGGACCCATCGTACGTCATTAGTCCCCCGAAATCTCAATCAGCCGAATGATCGAGATCGGCCTCGCCGATAGTTGCATCCATCGAGTTGAACAAATCAATCAGAAGCGGAGTAGGGCGGGTTCTAGCTAGGCAGCCAGGGATCGATGGCGAAGGTCGTCTTGAACCCCGCTTCTCTCCGTCCGCCTACCAACCGCGGCGGCCCCGGTGCCGACCCGGCGAACGCCACGACGAGGCCGAGCTGGGTCCTCCTCGACTATTCCGCCTACGTCCTCGACCGGCGCAACGCCACCACCGCGATCTGCAGATTCACGCCCGGCAACAAGGAGCTCCAGCTCCATGTGACCTTCGTCGTGGCGCACCCGCCGCGCGTCTCCTACTTCTGCGTCTACTGCCACGGCTTGGCACCCAGCGCCTACACCAT
This sequence comes from Eragrostis nindensis, assembly GCA_012490785.1. Classification (NCBI taxonomy): domain Eukaryota; kingdom Viridiplantae; phylum Streptophyta; class Magnoliopsida; order Poales; family Poaceae; genus Eragrostis; species Eragrostis nindensis. The sequence continues at coordinate 20,682 of JAAXCT010000446.1, forward strand.
GGAACCCCTGGTCATCGCCACGGAGGCCGACCTCGTCCTCCTCCGCGTCGTCCTCGGCGGCAGATCCGCCCTTTCGTCCACGTGCGCGCAGGAGTTCTTCGTCTACAAGGCCGGCGGAGGCCCACAAGGGGAGCCGCCATCGCTCGAGCAGATTCCGCGTCTCAGGGGCCGTTTCCTTGGGATCGGGGGCGGGGGCGAGCCGGTTGGTCTCCTCAAGCTGCACGACGACACTGGCTACATTGTCGCAGCACTCGGTGACGATGCAGGCTACCGTGAAAGCGCGCTGGGCCGGTTCGAGGTCTGCCTCTTCCACTCCAAGGACAAGGTTTGGACAACGAGGCCCGTGGCCGTGCCGCGCCGGGACGACGACGACGACAGCTTTCGCCACGAGACGACCACGGTGCTCACCATAGGAGGAAGACGCGGCACCATGGCCTTCGTCGACCTCTGGCGCGGCATCCTGCTGTACGACGTGCTCGCCGTTGCCGACGACGACGACGCCGCCGTGCTGATGCGCTACGTCCCGCTGCCAGAGACCATCTTCGGGGGGCCACATTACAGCGTCAATCCGTTGCTTTATCGGGACATTGCACTCGTCGACAGCCAGATCAAGTACATCGAGATGGGATTCCAGGTCATGGCAGACAAGGCCTCCCACGGCCAGGGTCCGATGGTCGCCGCGTACAGCATGCCGATCACTTCTTGTCGTCAGGAGGACGCGTCGTGGCGCCCTGGCTGCAAGATTCATGTTTCCAAGATCCGTGACGACAAAAACATACTGTCTCCCGAAGTGCAGCGGATGCTCAGCTACGATGAGAGGATGACGAAACCTGAACCGACCATGGACAAACTCTGCACAGGCAACCCCACGCTCTGCCTGCACGATGCGGACACTGTTTACTTCACGACCATGGCTAAGCCCGTGAGCCATAAGGCATGCGTGGTTGCTGTTAACATTAGGGAGGGGACCGTACAAGCGGTTGCTAGGTTTGGCGCACGAACCCGTGGCATTGTCTTCACCTACATCCGGAGTAGGATCTCCAGTTATCTTAACATGCCTCGAGAAGGTAACAATTCCTCAAAGTGTTGATGTGATGATTCATAGCTGTTGTTCGGGTTTCTTCTCTCTCTCTTTCTTTTTAAATAAAAATGGTCGTTCCATCATATAGCTGGTCCCAAGACTAGGTAAATAAGGAGGAGTTGTGGCATTCTCCGCTAGCCAACAAACTATACTCCTTCCGGTTTTAAATGGTTGACATCCCCGTCCAGATATCCACCTACCTCCTCTTCTCCATAAGAGCCGCACGCAGGGGCGGCAGAAAGGAATCTCGATCGCCATCGTCCTCAGTCCTCACTCCCTGCTGCAACGTTCGCCCGACATGGCCACGACGTCGGCGGCGGGTGCGCACGCCTGCCGCCACCACCTGCAGCAGCAGCAGCAGCCGTACGGGCTGCGGCACGAGCCGCTGCGCCGCATGCGCGGGCTCGACGTGACGACGGCGCTCGGTGCGGCCAGCCCGCTCGCCCCCCGCGGCGGCCGTGGCCGCGCTGCTCGTCCCGTTCGGGCGCCGCGCTCCTGGGCCTCGCGGGGCTCGCGCTGGCCGCCACGCTCGTGGGCGCCGCGCTCGCCGCGCCGCTCCTCGTGCTCTTCAGCCCCGTGCTCGTGCCCGCCGCGCTGGCGGCCGCGTTCGCCGCCGCGGGGCTCGTCGCGTCGGGGGCGCTCGGCGTCGCGGGCGTCTCGGCGCTCGCATGGGCCGTCGAGCGCGTGTGGGAGGGAGGCGCCGGCGGCGGGGTGTCCGGATGGTGGTGCAGCCGCTCGACGACGACGAGAAGAAGCGGGGCGGCGCCGCGGCGTTCGTCGGGCACCGAGGGCCGGGTGCAACTTGATATATATGTGCGGATTTTATTTATGCGAGTAGCTGGCTGCAGTGTGTTCGGACTTTGAACAACCGAGGGCCCTCCATCATGTATGTAATTATGTACGGATGAATTGTAATAAAACGGAGTAGCGGATCATGTGTAGCTTTTCTCTTGTTGATGAACATGACTCGCAGGCACTGACGCCGCCTCCTTCGGGAGGGAGCATTTCTCGCTGCTGGTGCTTGGGGGCTTGGGGCTGCTGATACCGCCCATTTCGACGCACCGTGTCATGTTCGTCGCGTTTTTCTGCTCTTTGCTAGACTCTTCCTCGGCAAATATTCGCGACACTGCGGCCATGAAACTACTTTCTCAAAAAAAATGAGTTAAAGGACGGTCGTCCAATTTTTCCTTTTTTTTTTCTTCTTTTTGAGCGAAGGCATCACATAGCATTAGCTTATATATGGGCCGGTTGGGTGGGAATGAGGATTGTATGGGCCAGATGCGATTAATTCACAGCAGAACCAAACTAGTGACCGAAAACCGATTGCTCAAAAAAAAAAAGTGACCGAAAACCGAACAACCAAGAATGAAAACGGGAAAGCTAAGGGCGTGTTTGGCAAAACTGGCTTCGGCTCAGGCTTATTCTGACACGAACACTGTTCTACACTGTAGCTACAGTGCAAAAGCCGGGAATAAGCTCAAAAAACGGCTCATGCGGCTTCACCAATTTTGTGTCAGATGAACAGTGTTGCTACAGTGTCAAACAGTAACGCTACAGTAGAATAAGCCGGTTGAAAAGCTACGCCAAACACGCCCTAAAGCTCACCGGGTGTTTCTGCCCATGCCAGCACCCGAACTCCTGCCTCCTGGTCGTCCGATGCTTCTTGCCTCTTCTTCAACTTGCCGTTGGATCTTGCCTCTGGTTCTGCTTCTGAGTTGTCTGTCTGCCATGTGGGTCCTATTAATTTCCCCCCTCGTTTTGGATTTTTTTTTTGGAGTCGCGCTCCTGTTCGGCTGGCTTCATTTCGCAGCCTCATTTCGAACTCTTCGATTGCTCGGCTAGGGTTAGGCTTCCCGGTCGCCAGAGGCGATTCGCCGGCGATCCACGGCGATTCTCTGGTTAGTCGCTTCCTTTCGATTCGCTTCTTCTTCCTGCTGATGCGACGCGATGTGATTAAACCCTGGAGTCTTTTTGCTTCATCTACATGCTCGAATCAGTTGCTTCGTCAGCGATTTAGGACTGCTCTTCGTGTCCTCTCACTCCATCCTGATACTTTTTTACGCGCTTCTGATTCTGATGTTTGTTTCCTTCTTCTTTGGATTTGTTGCTCTATTCATCTGCGAAGGATCTGGTTCGTCGGCCAGTTCGAGGTAATCTGCTCCAGATTTCTCTTATCCCGTTTCTATTTTCTGTGGAGTGTTCTCAGCGCATTCTGATAGTGGTGTCGTTTGTTGTATGTGTTCCTACGTCTGTAATTTCACCCTTAGTTGATCCAGTCCCCTCGTATTTCACTCATAACAGTTTGCTGCTGATTTGTCCGTCGATTTTAGCCTACTGCTAATCTGTATTCCTTCTAGATCGCATGTCTGATTGATGTAGGGATGTGTAGCTTGCTGTGTGTGTTCGTGCGTCCGTGATTTCGCTGTTAATTGATCCAGATTCATCACTCGATTTTAGCATAAGGTTGATCTGTATTCCTTGTACATCGCACAGTCTATTTCTGTAATCCTAACAATTGCTACTAGTTTGGTTTTTTTGTGTAGTTTGTGTTGGCCTGTATATCTTTTCATCATTCAGTAATTCCTAGCTCCAAATAGGCTTATTATATTGTTAGATGGCTAAGAAGAGAGGAGTTCATTACATTGAAGTTAGGTCATCTGAAGACTCAATAGGTGATGTCTCTTGTCCACTTGAAATTGTCTCATACTGGTCTTTGCCCATACTTTGTATTTGTGTTGAAGAAGTCGTAGCTGCGAAAGAGCATTTCACTGCCTTCTGTATTTTTATTGTTCCTAATCCAGTAGGATCATCCATTGGGGTGTTTGCTAAGAGGAGCTATGTGAATGGGCCCCTGTATGCTTCACACTGTACAAAGGGTGAAAAAAATGAGTCATTATTTATTAATAGCAACTGTCTCTCAAAAGAAAGTAATAGCAACTGTTTGAACTTTCACAAAAAGTTTTTTTAGCAACTATTTTGTCAAATCATGATTCTGATTTGTTCGCTTTGGATTAGTGTATTCAAGTTCTCCAAACACGTGATAGCCCTGCACGCTGCCTGAAACCTGATTCAAACACAATTCCATTTATTACAGTTCTGTTACACGTGCCTTCTGATAAAATTACATGATGTCACTAGCGTAATTTCTGGACATTTGCACTGTACTTTTTTTGGGATCAATCATAAGTATATGAATGTACCATGTGGTGTTTGTAGACTGTGTCTTTCTTCCTGAGAGTTTCTAGTTTTTTCCATAAGCAAGCCCATGTAACCTCCATGCATCTGTCTATAAAATTATTTTTTCCAGTTGTTTTACTTTTATTAATGTCAGCTCATATATCTAGTTTCTTTTCCTAACAACTTCTTTTAATATCTGCACAAACAGGTGTCCTGAAGTTTTTTTTTTTTTTGGTATGGAGATGAGTTGGATAGATCTTTTTACCTGAGGATTGTTGTACAAAGTTTCGAAGTATTCCAGACAATCCTCTGCTTCCTCACTTGTCTTGTTGCTAGTTGACTATTGTTTTATCTGATATTGCAGGCACTATTAGCGAGAGAACAATCAGCTTCTAATCACTTTGCTACTAGAATTTGATGTCAATTAAGAGAGTTTGACAAATAAACTTGTCTGATTATATCATAAATAATAAGGCTACACGAAACTAGTTCATCAACCATAAGGTGACATGTTATGTTCAGTTCATGGTACTAATTTCATTTTTTTAGACTACTTTATTGCATTCAAATATCTCTCGTTACAATCTCATTTTCCTAAAATTACACCTGTAGGTTGGTGTAACTCTTGTATACTCTGATTGTAATTCTAGGATGTGTATTAAGTAATTGACTGTATGCTTTACAAATATTTTTAATTCCAACCTCTATTGTGTCTCAGATAGGCACTGTGCCTATTTTTTGGTATTCAATAGCCTAATTCATTGAATCTTATGCTAGTTTGTGTTGGAACATTTTTAAAATATCTCATTTCAGACTTTTTTGCTACTATGTGTTTTACAAGAAACTTATATTTAGTCAGGATTCATCGGTTTTCAATAGAATTCTTTTACTGTGACTGCATGGAGCAGGAAATCTGTCAAAGCAAGGTCCTTTTTTTTTTCGCACATTGGTTGATCCAGTACTGCCTGTCGCTTGATGTGTGTGCCCCCTGCGTATCGTTGATTTTGGTTGTTAGTTGATCCAGATTCTTCACTCGATTCGTTTAGGATAGGGTTGATCTGTGTTTCTCCTACATCGCACGTCTGATTTCTGTATGGAGCTGTCGATTTGCTGTGTGTTCTTGTGTCGATGATTTCGCTGTTAGTTGATCCAGATTCGTCACTCGATTTTTTAGCATAGGGTTCATCTGAATTCCTTCTACATCGCATGATCTATTGTTTGTAATGCTAACAATTTGCTACTGGTGATCATAAATTCACCCTACTTTGCTTTTTTGTTCTGGGGGGTGACATTTTTTGAGATTTTCTGATTATGGAGTAGGGTACCTAGGTGATGACTGGTGATGTGTTTTTGGGGTTACTCCAATGATATCAGTTGTTTTCACATCCATGTTATATTTTGCATGCATCTATGAATTATCTGATTGATGCGTATAGTTTAGGTTCATATTTGAACACCAGCACTAGTATATTTGGTTGATTTTTGGTCTAGTTTATTGTGGGGTCTTGTTCATCTTGATGATGTGGTAATTCGTAACTTTAAAATTGGCTTATTATAATTATTCAATTTTTTTTATCACTCCTTTATTTGTTGATAAGAGTTATAACATATGATGGACTGCTCTTTACGTGACCTGCATGTAGACTCTTTTTCAGTAACTTATTGTAGTGGCCTAGTGGGGCATCTCTTCATTCTCAGATAAGCTAGATTGGAATGAGTTGTGCATGGTTTGGCAGTTTTATTTCTATGAGCAAGATCTGAAATTGGTAGCGCTTTCAGATCCAGAAAAGTTACAATTCGATTTTCAAGAAATTACACCATGTCTTTGATGTAATTTTAGAATATTCCGACTGTAATTTTAGCGGTATTAGAATGTAATAATAAGATTTGCGGTTTTCATTCTCTTTAGAATGTTGGTATTAGGTTTTTCTTAGTATGTCTTCTTGGATAAATACTAATAGATTACTTAACAGCATCACGAACTATTTTTTCGTTGCCCCCTTTTTTAATATTATTTTGTGATTATGTTTTTGTTTCGGAGAATCTAAAGAGCATGATAATTAGCCTGTCCATTTTCTGTTGCTTGTTGTAACTTCAACAGCAACCTATGCACTGCCTGTTTGTCTACCTTTGCAAGATAGGGTTTTATGGTTCCATTCCTTCGCTTGCTAAGCAAAAGAAAAGTTTGTTCATATGTTCATTCATCTTCCATCCCCTACAACCTCATTTTCAGGCGATTTCTTATGCAGTTTCCTGTATCTTTTTATTCATCAGCTCTTTTGTCATCTCCCTTTTTAAAAGTTACCTATATATATGTGTTTTCGATAAGGGGCTAATCATTTTCTTCGAATGGATTTTTTGTAGGCTATCTGATTCATGGTTTTTTAGTTCCCTCTGTCTGCTCTCTTATCGTGTTGTCTCTAGTTCATTTTTTTTGTTTATCTGATACTGCAGGCACTATTAACGACTGAACAAAATCAGGTTTGTAATCTGATTGCTTACATTGCTCCTTCCTCAAAGCCCATCAGGTATCTTTTTTGATTCATTTCTCTGAATTTCTATAGTAAATTAGTTCCTAGGATATTAGCCCCATGTATGTCACAGTTGCAATCATACGAAATTACAGCTTAGAATCGGTGTAATTTTAGCATAGTCTGCCTGTCATTTTTTTGTTAACTGTATTTGACTTTTTTTTTGTTACTAATTGCCATGTAAATGTGACAGTTGCAATCAGAGTAAGTTACACCTTATCATTGGTGTCATTTTAACGGAGTCAGCCTGTCATTTTCTTTTGGTTAAATGTATTTGAGTTCTTTTTTGAACTATGTCCTAGTAATTTCATTGACATGTAAAAGTCACAGTTGCAATCGAGCGAAATTACACCTTTAGCATTGGTGTAATTTTATCAGAGTTTGCCTGGCATTTTCCTTATATTTGAGATTTTACTGAGATGTTGTTTTTTCTTATTGTACTATGGTTTTAATTATTGTACTAGCATGGTCCATCAACTGTCTTCTTATCTTTTTCCAGGTTACATAAATTATTTGTGATCTAGGCACTAGTTCATCTTGCTCCCTTTTTAATATAGTTTTTTTTATCAGGGTTTCTGAATCATTTTAATAGTTACACCTTGGCATTGTATTCTTTTAACAAACTATGCATGCCATTTATATATAAAATAAATTTGAATCCTATTCCAGAATGAACTTTTCTTTTGTCTCACAATATGTTAAGAAAAATGGTTCATGCAAATAGTCACAACTTCAATAAGTGGAAATTACACCTTGGCTATGGTGTCATTTTATCTCAGTTTGACTGTCATTTTGTAAAATTGTACATTTTTATCTTTTTTTTTTTGCGATATGCTGCTCATGTATTTCTGGCTTATTCATATTAATGACTTGTGTTTTAAAGCATGCCCATCAACAGTCTTCTTTTCTTTTTCAAGGCTACGTAAATTATTTCTACTCTAGGCACTAATTCATCTTGCTCCTGGGTACTGCTGTCACTAATTTTTTTTGGCAGAACTATACGTTCACTTTAAAATGGAAGCACACATTGTATGGTCTTAGTGAAAGTTTCAATTTTTTGCTGTTGTATCATGTTTTGTTTGCAATGGCTCGATAATCATACGAATGGTTGTTTCTGCACTTTTTGTTTTTTCAATCAAATACTTAGTGACTCAGATAATAAGGAATGATTATCATTTTTTTTCTTTTACAAAAAGAAAAAGCGTACATTTCATTCCTTGCGGTATATGAGGTATCGTGATATGTTTTTTCTTATTAGGTCTCACAAATTGATGCATCAGGTACCAGAAGAATAGAAAACTGGATAAATCCGAGTAAATATTAGTACAACAATGATAAAAAAGAGTTTTAGAGTGAAATGCACTGGCGGTCCTTAAACTATTTCAGGTGTGTCATCCAGGTCCACAAACTCTTAAACTGCACATCCAGATCCTCAAACTATCAAAACCGTTCACCGGCAGTCCATACCGGTTTTCGGCACGGTTTTGACTTTGAAAAATTGCAAGAAGGCCCCCAAATTTACCTTTCTTCCCGCAACGCGAGCCCTCACCTTAAGTCGGTGCGCCTCTAGACAGCTTGCGGCTGCTTGTGTAGCAGCGCGGGTCGGAGAGGGCGATGGACACGAAGCGGAAGGTGATCTCCAGTGTCTACAGCGCCAGCTTGACCAGGCACTCGCCGGGCCACTTCGGGAATCACCTAGCCTGCCACAGCCTTGACAGCTCCGGCATGCGGTACTGCTGAGCGAGCTGCTAAGGCCGAGGGCTCGCGTGCAAGAAGAATAGTAAACTCGGGGAGCTTTTTGCATTTTTCAGAAGTCAAAACCGTGCTCAAAACTGGTATGGACTGTCAGTGAACGGTTTTGATAGTTTACGGACCTGAATGTGCGGTTTGATAGTTCGTGGACCTGGATGACACATTTGAGATAGTTTAAGGACCGTCGGTGCACTTCACTCATTCTAAAAAAAGCAACTCACAAAATGTTCCTAGCAAAAAAAAAAAAGCTCACAAAGCGCGAAAACAAACAAAAAACAAAACAAAAGAAATGAATAGCGCTCAGCGTGGTGGGCCTTTGGAGCTTTGGCCTTTGGAGCTTTGGACTTGGCGGAGAAAACGCCCAACTATCCCACACTATCCCACCCAGCCCCCCTCGCCGTCCGCCGCCTTCCCAATCCGCGGCGGCTCCTCGCTGCTCCTGGACGTGCCGCGCTCCGCCCGCGACGCTCCACTCCTCGGTGCAAGCGGCCTGAACACAGGATTTCGCAGGAGTCCCCAATCCACGAAATCCGATCTGGTACGGAGGTATTCTCCACATTCGTCCCCCTTCGCCGCTTTGCCACTCTGATGCTTCTCGCTTGCGCAAAAAATATCTCAATGAGGGGGCATAATTGTTTCCGTTCCTTCGTTTGAGTTAGTACTGAATCAGCCAATTACAGACACTAATTGATGACAAAGCGAGAGTGCTACTAGGATCTGGAGTCTTCAGCTCCGTTGGTTGGGGTGGGGTTTAGACTTGTTCCGATAGTTTTGCTAGTTTGGGTGGACCATATCAGGAATAATGTCTTGTAGTATTAGTATGATATCAGAGCAGTAGCCTTGCGGCAAAAAAACAACAGGTTAGTTGCTCCCTTGTGCTGCGGTTGCATACGTTTTTGTGTGGATTTTGTAAGTTTTACTTTGGGCAATAGGTGTAGGGTTGGGGTATAAGGATAAAACTTAATATATTTATCGCTTTATTATTTACTAGCTTGTTAGATCTGAAAACATCTTATGAATGGTTGGCAGTAATGACCAAAGTTATGCCTTAGGAACACTCAGTTATGCTACAGCGCTCAGCACTCACTGATTCACTTACAATAATTCTTTGTTGTCAAAGAATCATATAGGTTGGAGTTTGATTATATAAGACCATCTCGATCGAGGCATCTTGAGTTTTCATTTTTTTTCTTTTGGCAAGTCCTCGTGCTGGTTGAGGGCTCACTGCAGTAACACAGATATTTCAAAAGCAATTTAGTCACCAAAATTTTGGAGCATTAGAGAATGGGGTCTGCATTTCTGACCACGAGGTAAAGCTGTTGCCTTGTGACTGGTCATGGGTTCAAGTTGTGGAAACAGCCTCTTGCAGAAATGCAGGGAAAGGCTGCGTACAAAAAACCCAAAGTGGTCGGACCCTTGCCCGGACCCTGCGCAAGCGGAAGCTATGTGCACTGGGCTGCCCTTTTAGAGAATGGGTCTGCAGATTCATACCAGCTCTGTCCTGGTAGCAGCTCCTTTATTATAATCCTGCCTATTCCATTCCTATGTAGGAATGGGAATGGGATATAAGTTTATTCGTTCACAGGCTGGTGTTTGCATGTGAGCAAGATCATATTAGAAAAGCAGCCTGCAGTCTCCGATGTGTTCTGATAAGTTCTGCCAGTGATTGTCTTCGTTCTCCCCATAATTTGTTCACCAAGCTACTAAATTTATGAGATCTCATCAGTTTCTTAATTTTTGTTACACATTCTTTTCTTATGTTACTATTGTAATATGTTCTTTATTGTAGGGCTCAAGGTAATCTGGCCCGCATTGGATACTCGAGTATGGCAGACCAGTCATTTCTTGATAGGATGGTTTCCCAACTTCGGTCAACATGCAAGTGAGGGAAACATGCAGTCTTTATGCATTATGGTTCACTATTATGTGCCTTTTCAGCTGAACTTGCAGCTCCACGAACTTATCTTTATCCTATTGCTCTCATGCTAATTATTTTAGTAGAATTGAGCATACATTGAGTGAAAGAATTTGTAATTAACAGTCAGATCTTCTTTTTCATGTCTTTAATCCTTATCAATATTTTTAATTTTCAAAGAGAAAATTGAGCACGCCATCTTTGATGGTGGTTCAGCACATATTTCTTTTGCGTAAGTTCTGAGTTCACCTAGATTATGTACTCAGGCTTATCATTTCATGGTTCATTTTTTATTACAGTGGTTGGGATCAGTCCTTTCACTAAGATAATGCAGAGATGGAATATTTTTCTGTGCTTGGTTTGTAGCGTGAACCAAGAAACTTCTTACGAGGCAGCCACCAAAATTAGGATAGATAGCTAGTTGTGGGGCTTTCAAATTCTTTTGTTGACCTGCAGCATGAATGAATTTTTAACAGACCATGGAGTGCATGACAAGCAGTTTTCCTGGTCCTGCACTAGAAGTCATTGATAGGACTTAATTTGAATTGGGTTGTGTATGTTTTAGTTCTTGAAACTTATCTTATTTGTATTACCAGATTAATGTGTTAATCCTTTTTTGGTATTATCTTAATCTTCAATGCCACAGGTACTACACTGGATATCCCAAGGGCCTAGGGCCATCCAGAATTATACCGTTCACGTCAGAGCGCCAATTTGTGCAGCTGTTGCATGAAGGCCGGCCTGTCGTTGTTGCCTTTTCTATCAAGTATATACTTATTCTCCTTTTTTTGTTCAGAAACTCTAGCAAGAATTCTTTTTTTTGACCAACCATAGCAAGGATATTAAACCTTTTATATGAAAGGTTTCACTTACTCCACTACTGGAACTTCCCTTTGTAGGTGCACTTATACTCAACATCTAGACAAAGTACTGGAAGAAGCTGCCGCTACATTTTATCCACATATAAAATTTGTTCGGGTGAGCTATTATTGATGTTATGTGTACAAGAAGTAGTTGGTACAACATGACTATGAGATTATTTATAATGTGATAAACTATATTAGAAAAAGTTGCCATCTTCTGATTCTTCAACAACTGCTTAATGCTTAATAATTTAAATATTGTAGCTGACTCTATTGTAAACTGCATTATTCTGACCAACATTGTTTGCTGATGATAAAATCATGAAGTCTATCCAGCTGTCTGAACAAATGTTACTTAGCAACTTATCCCATCTATCAAGATACAATGACGTTAACAAACTCAGGAGTTCTATATTCAACATCTTCTATGTTTGCACATTTCTCTTGATATGTTTTTTTTTTTTAAAAAAAGGTAGTTTGTATTTCACTTATGAGACAAGCAACATTGGAAATCCTGGATGTGCAAGTACCATAGTATTTTTTGTACTTTTCAACATAGGCATTAAGAAATATGCTTGGTTAACCAAGAGTACAAAATAACCACTAAAAACACTATGCAGTTATAGATTATAAGGTTGCCTGCCTTGTCAAATCAACCTTTGGTATCCTCTCTGTTTTGGATACTTTTTGGTTAGGGTAGAAATTTTTTTATTACAATGTTTGAGCTTGCTATTTCTCATGAATATTTTGGCTGCTGTTGTATTGTTTGTTGCTTCAATCTGAATCAAGTAGACACTGAAAATTCCTCTATGCTCTCAGGTCGAGTGCCCAAAGTATCCAGGGTTTTGCCTCACCAGGCAAAAGAATGAATATCCATTTATTGAAGTATTTTACAGCCCAGAACAGGTCATCATTCTTTCCTTGATGTCCGGTTTGCTTTCTTTTATGAAATTCAATACATACTCTGGGTAGCTCTATTGGCGCACTGGGAAAATAATGGATTATCTTGCATTCCAATGGTGACACCTTGTTGCCTGCTAAATTAATTTTTCATTTCCTGTGTTACTATTTCGTCATACCCTTAATGTGTTATCCATAACAGTTGTGTTAGCCTTAACGTCTGGAGGATGATAAGCTGCTAAATCCTTGTTACTGTGATCGTTGGATACTTGGATGATTTGAGAAGAATAACTGCTTCTGCACGATTTGATTTGATCTGATTTCAATACATTAGGATGCTCTGATCTGAGGGAAATTAGTTCAAAGAAAATGATTGTTCTTTTATTGTAGATTATAACCAAGTTTTCTGGATATACGTTCCCCCTATAATTCAACCTAGCTTAGGGATTTTGGATGTTTGAGATTAGTGAAGGCTTTCAGCATGGCTCACTCCAGAATATTTTCAGTCCGAGAAAGGACTTGGTAACCTGGATTTCTAACCTAAATTTACTGTTTGTAATACCCTTAAGCTCTACTTGCTTGTCTATCTATAATACCAAAAGGAAAAGGCAACGGCAGACCTGTTTAAACTCTGTTTCCTTCAACCTATTATGACACGACCTTAACTGCATTGAATACCGAAATGCGGTGTATTCACTCATTCATTCTCGTTCATTTTTCTTGTTATTGAGTTGTAAATAATGTTTCTTTCCACATAAGCATAAATTCAGTGCAAGATGAATACATTTTACTTAGTCTGTATTATATTGATAATTACTTAATCTGTATTTTCTCAGGCTGCTAGCCAAGGGAAAGGTGTGGATCCTAATGTAACAAAATATTCTGTGAAAGTTCTACCTGTAAGATATATTATGAACCTATTGCTAGACCTGTCCAGTTAGTGTTTTATTGATGCATTTAATTTTTCTTGTTGAATTGATATATGATATCTTCTCTCTTCTGCAGTTTAACTATGACCAGAGCGTGTATGGATTTCGAGAATATTTCAAGAAGCACGGGTTCAATTTTTCTGAAACAAAGTAGGTCTGTTATCAAGCTTGTCTGTTGTACTCATGCATTGGGGTATAAGGCCTTTGAATGGCAACTGATGAGGCTATGAACCATACACCTTATAACGAAGATAAGTTTGTACGCATATTCAAATATGTGTAGTGTAGGTTCTGTACAAAACTGTGTTTAATAACCGAGCAGCATATTCAAATTCAATTCAGTAGAGATGATCGCGGAGGGCCACCGTCGAGTGGTCGACAGAAAACAGACTTGGATATGGGTAGAGCATTTGCAGCCAACGACCCTCTATGCCCATCCAGACACGTCATCGATCGAGTGAATGAAAGCAAATCGAGAGAAGGCAATCGGGGCCGAGGCGAAACATACCTTGCGACCTGGATTACCAGCGGGAAAGAGAGCGCACACGGCTACGGTCATACAGTTCGTGGGTTCTCCATGGACAAGCCATTGCGGCTCAACCTGCTTTTCTCAAAATGATTTGTCTTGAAGAGCAGCCCAAGCAGTCAAGCAAGTTTTCTCAGGTGAAACCGACCTCATGCTAAAAAGTCGAGTTGGGCTGGATTTAGGGGTGGGCTGCGCCTGCCTAGACTCGCCACTGGTTGCCACTGTCAGTGTCAAAACTCTTTGAAGCATTTTAGGAAAGAAAATAAAACTCTCTTCAAAATCTCACAACAAATCCTTCACGATAGAAGAAACTATGGACTATCTGGTCAGCAACTGAGCAATTTTAGTTTGAGATAAGAAAAGCTATGCTAGACAGTCATCTTTCAATACTCAGCTTGTTCGTCTTGCCTGCTGCAATTCAGTAGCTACAGTGTTCGCAGTTATTTCTTTAGCATCAACTACAGTGTTCGCAGTTATTTCTTTAGCATTCGCTACAGTGTTGTGGTGCAGTCGAACAGTGTTGTGGTGCAGTCGAACAGGACGACTAATATGTTGTCCATCTAATCTACACCAGAGTCCAACCTTGCGGGAGACTAGTACTCCATGTCCCATTTGAACAGAGAAAGTGAAACACGACACGAATCTAAAATTTCCTAGTACCTGAATACCAGGCAACATGATCACAGCCAGTGAGAGCTCTGTAAAGTTGTCCTTTCCGAATTTTGAATTTGCCTTGGCCTATTCTCTGGTTCCTATGGTGTGTGACAGGCATAAAAGACACAGGTCACACAAGTATCACTGAATTGGGTCAAGATTCCAATGATCTAGCTCCTCATATAGGTGTCTGTAGCTTTACTCAAGAATAAAGGAAACAGTATAAGAGAGAAACGGAATATTCGAATTTTTTTATTGCTATTATACGTAGAAACAGAATACTTTTGATGAAAGAAGGATTTGATGAGAGTTGTAGTGAGAGTTGTAGCGTCCTGATCAGGGATTTGATGAAAGAAGGAAAAAAAAACTTTTAGGACATGCCGTTGCTCTCCAAACTTGTAGAACCTACACTGAACCAGCGGTCAGGAAAATGCAGCCACGCAAAATGGCGCTCGCCGATCGATTCGCGGATCACCGGAGCAGGAGGATATATATATACTACCTTGTAGCGCGAGACAACGGCAGATACGCGGTCGGAAGAAAGCGGGTACACTACTGCGAGAGCTTACTTATGGAATGTTCTCTGACTAGCTCTTTGAGCAAGGCAGGCCAAGTTGCTGGCTAGCAACTGCGTGTATATGTATATGGTAAGGTGGAGGACAGGGAATCAGTCCTCTCCGTTCAGCTCAGAGTAACAAACTTTGCCGGCCGACCGAGAACTTACTATGTTGAGCAGCATGAGACATTACAGCTGCACATTGCCTTGGCCTAATTACACAAGGTGGAACGTGCAAGGCAGGGGAACTGTCCATAGCTCGCTGGTTCGCAAGCGATGCCCATTGCCCCACATCAATATTCGCTCGTGTCAAAAAACATCAGCATATATTCTCTTTTTTCACCGTTACGTCTCCATCCGACGGGGGGAATGATTGTCAGGCGACGAACGCTGCCGCCGCGTTCAGGTTTTAAGAGATGCCAGATAATAATGAACGTATTATATAAATCGGCATGCTGGGAAATTAAGGAAACAAAATTAGTTTAAAGGAATAAAGGATCGATCCCGATCTCCAGAACTTGGCTGATCAAGAGGATAAGTCCCTCAAGCATTCCAGTTCCAACGCGTTCACTTGTCGAGGTCGGATGTGAACCGAGGCATCTCGTCTAGCTCGGCTGAGGAAGGGATCGGCCTGTTTATGGTATAGAGTGGACGATCCGGAACCGACCGAGAACAAACAAACAACACTTGGGAGGTGTTTGGTTCGCGGTTTTGTAACGCAATCAGATTGCGGAAGGAAACAGAAACCGATACATGTGTTTGATTGACGATGTCCTGTAATGCGTTACCGTGTAATCGGATTACAGCCTACTCAAAATTGAATCCCTCCATCCCCCACCGTAATCACATCCCGCGTCCGTCTCCTCCAGCCGCGCGCACGGGCGGTCGGCCGGGCAAGCAGCTCCGTCCATCATCCGGCCCTTCCTCGACGCGCGAGAGGTTCACTCCCTCCAGCTTCCATGCCCCATGCCCACGGAGCTCCGCAGGTTACCGATACACTGCCTCCTCGCCGGCGAGACCCCATCGCGGCGCCCTCTCTCTTGTAGCAGATGCGTTCTTCTACAAAACTGAGATTGCAACTGTGATGGAAAGATCTGACGACGACGACGCCAATTGTTGACGCCCTGGCTTTCCTAAATCCATGGAGAAGATTTTGTGATTTTCAGCACGGGCAGTCAGGTTATTTTCCTCTTTTTCCAAAGGTTTTGTGATTTCTTTAATTTTAAAAAGGTCCTTCAATGAACGGCAGCTGAAAAGATGACCTAACATCTTACTATTTAATTTAAAAAAACAGGTTTATTTCTTGCCAAGTCTAAAAAAGGCTACTTTCAGAATTAGAGTTCAAAACAGGATTGCATTTGCAATTCCTTCTTTGCTTTTTTTTTTTTGAGAGACCCCTCTTTGCTAAATGCACCCTAATGTCTGGCGGCACACAAGGCGGGGCGAGAGGAGGCAAAAGTTGGGGTGGGCCGACCTCCTTCCAAAAGGCTACATGAAAATTAATTAGAGTTCGTAAGGAAAAAAAAGAATAAATCAGATTAGAAAGTCAAATTTAATTAGTTTTTTATTCGTCTTTTAGAGACTAAAAAAAATTGTAACAAAGAAAACAGAGTCCTCTCCGCAACTATCTTGGCCGCCGTGGCGCCGCCTCCATCTTGTAGCTCGTCCGGTGGTCCAACTGCCTAGGAGGCTAGGACCCAATGTCCCCCCGAAATCTCAATCAACCGAATGATCGAGATCGGCCTCGCGGGTAGTTACATCCGTCGGGTTGAATCAATCAGAAGCGCGGAGTAGAGGCGAAGGTCAACCCGACTTACTCTGACGACCTTCGCGATCGATCCCTGGCTTCCTAGCTAGGAATCCGCGGAAGCCAGGGATCGATGGCGAAGGTCGTCTTGAACCCCGCCTCTCTCCGTCCGCCTACCAACCGCGGCGGCCCCGGCGCCGACCCGGCGAACGCCACGACGAGGCCGAGCTGGGTCCTCCTCGACTTCTCCGCCTTCGTCCTCGACCGGCGCAACGCCACCACAGCGATGTGCAGATTCACGCCAGGCAACAAGGAGCTCCAGCTCCAGGTGACCTTCTTCGTGGCGCACCCGCCGCGCGTCTCCTACTTCTGTCTACTGCCACGGCTTGGCACCCAGCGCCTACACCATGGAGCCCCTGGTCATCGCCACGGAGGCCGACCTCGTCCTCCTCCGCGTCGTCCTCGGGGGCAGATCCGCCCTTTCGTCCCACAGCGCGCAGGAGTTCTTCGTCTACAAGGCCGGCGGAGGCCCACAAGGGGAGCCGCCGTCGCTCGAGCAGATTCCGCTTCTCAGGGGCCGTTTCCTTGGGATCGGGGGCGGCGGCGAGCCGGTTGGTCTCCTCAAGTTGCACGACGACACTGCAGGCTACATTGTCGCAGCACTCGTTGACGACCAAACTGCAGTCTACCGTGAAGGCGCGCAGCTGGGCCGGTTCGAGGTCTGCCTCTTCCACTCCAAGGACAAGGTTTGGACAACGAGGCCCGTGGCCGTGCCGCGCCGGGACGACGACGATGACGAAAGCTTTCGCCACGAGACGACCACGGTGATCACCATAGGAGGAACACGCGGCACCATGGCCTTCGTCGACCTCTGGCGCGGCATCCTGCTGTACGACGTTCTCGCCGTTGCCGCCGACGACGACCCCGTGCTGATGCGCCATGTCCCGCTGCTGGAGACCACCTTCGGGGGCCACATTACAGCGTCAATCCGTTGCTTTATCGGGACATTGCACTCGTCGACGGCCAGATCAAGTACGTCGAGATGGGATTCGAGGTCACGGCAGACAAGGCCTTCCACGGCCAGGGTCCGATGGTCGCCACATACAGCATGCCGATCGCTTCTTGTCGTCAGGAGGACGCGTCGTGGCGCCCTGGCTGCAAGATTCATGTTTCCAAGATCCGTGACGACAAAAACATACTGTCTCCCGAAGTGCAGCGGATGCTCAGCTACGATGAGAGGATGACGAAACCTGAACCGACCTTGGACAAACTCTGCATAGGCAACCCCACGCTCTGCCTGCGTGATGCGGACACTGTTTACTTCACGACCATGGTTAAGCCCGTGAGCCGTAAGGCATGCGTGGTTGCTGTTAACATTAGGGAGGGGACCATACAAGCGGTTGCTAGGTTTGGCGCACGGATCCGTAGCATTGTCTTCACCTACATCCGGAGTAGGATCTCCAGTTATCTTAACATGCCTCCAGAAGGTAACAATTCCTCAAAGTGTATGTGTGTGATGATTCATAGCTGTTGTTCAGTTTTCTTCTCTCTTTCTTTTAAATTAAAATGGTTGTTCCATCATAGCTGGTCCCAAGCCCAGCTGGTAAATAAGGAGTTGTGGCATTTTCGGCGAGCCAACAAACTAGCGGTTCTCATGGAGATAATGAAACATTAATTCTCTAGTATACCCAAGCTTACTTGGGACTAAAGACTCTGTTGTTGTTATTGTTATTGTACTTTTTAAGCTTCCTTTTAACTAATGAAAGTGCTATTTTGCTGGCTCAGTTACGACGAATGATGGCTTGAAAAAGAAATCAAAAGGCACGAAGGTCATGGAGTTTGGTCTAGCTATTCCTAGGTTTAAGGTTGCCTGAAACGAAGGATGCCAATGCTGGGGTGCTGTGCGATAACCCTTCTGGAATGCCTGTGACTTGTATGAACAGCGTGGCAGCTGGCAAGAGTGACTGCAGTCAGAGTCAGTAATCATTGCGTGATGTTTAGCAAATAGCAAGTGAGATGGATGAAGGGTCTAGGTTTTCCATCCTAAATACCATAATGTTTGGCATTGGCCATGTTCTCTCGTGTCTGTGTAATGGCTATATTGTCTATCCTATGAACGCACTGAATATAAGCCTCCTGAATGCACGGAGAGGATCAGGAAGATGTTCTTGACAGGAAAGTAGAGTAGGCAAAGATCCTTGACAAAAGGAAAAATGTCTATGAAAAAAAAAAAGATTGATTGAACTTTCTACCGGACTCATTCCATAAGTAAATGAGTGAATGGGATTTGCTTAGGCAACGAAACCAAGTGCTAGCCCCCTTTTCATATTTATTGAATTAACTAATTCATTTCCATTTCACTTTTGGATTTTGGGATATTTTTTTGATTTGGCATTATTCAACAAGAAAAAAAACGAAGATGATCTCGGCCGGGGCTCTTAAGTTGCATTGGTGGTTTCGTAGGAGGTGAATAGAGGCTGGTGACTAGTGAGTTCATTGTGGCAAAGTACACGAATTTGAGCGGCAATGGAATTGCCCGGACACCTATCAAGCATATCTGACTT
This sequence comes from Eragrostis nindensis, assembly GCA_012490785.1. NCBI lineage: Eukaryota > Viridiplantae > Streptophyta > Magnoliopsida > Poales > Poaceae > Eragrostis > Eragrostis nindensis. The sequence continues at coordinate 39,877 of JAAXCT010000446.1, forward strand.
CCTCATGGTCCTAAAATCATTTGTCGAGCTCACTTGCCTATCTCAGAAGTCTCAAGATATATAGTCACAACATATTAATATGCAGCTGGATCGGCTCCAAACAGAATCTCCACATGATTAAACTGCAATTCTAGACGAAGAGGGCATCCAGAGGCAATAAGCTGAAGATCAGCTAAGAGATTCCAGAGCCTGTTGTAAGCGCTTGACTTCATTTTTGACAAGTAACAACCAAATTCTATTTGAGAAGAAACTAGAACTCAGAAATCTCGCAATAAACATGAAGGCTTCCTACCTTTACAGGGAGGCTTGAATCTCATACATCAAACAACATACTTTTTTGCCATAATAAATGGTCTCAGCAGCACAACTTTTTCTGGAGTACCATGTCCAGCTGATGAACGACCAGAGTGTTCAAGGTTGATATGAGTCAGAGTGGATCCAGTACTAACCAGTAATAATACACCACACAAGGACCTCAAAATGCATAACATGGTTCAGTGGTACACCATAGTTTAAAGAATATAACATCGGACATCTCAAAATAACAAATATATCGAACTGTGTTAAGTGCAAAACTCACATTCTTCTCTTTTCCAGAAGTGGGAAAAAGCAGAGACATATGCAGATCGGTACATGCTTACAAGGGAAGCAACACGACGCAAAGGCCTGCTAGTTCCTGCTATCTACAGTGGTGTAACTGTCACTTGTCAGCACAGAAGGCTAAAGACATCTTCTAATCTCACCAAAATAGAATCGACATGCCCATCACAGCACACCCAATGGCTACCCAGGGGCTAAGGCGTTCACCTGAGAGACAAATGGAAAATTCATTATATTAGGTGATATGAAGCAGCTAGATAAGTTGTGAACAAATCTTTACAATAACATGCATGGACAAATGTTTAAAATGAAATTATCCAACTATAACGGAGGGCATTGGATAAAATAAAATACACTGAAAATTTGACCCAGAAAAACTGTTACTTCAAAACTGTTGTTTCACCTCATAATGCAAGACTGAACTCACAACAAATTTCACATATGCATGCACAAACGACGTGAATCCAAGGTTGGTTCACAAGTTCTAATTTGCATCTGCCTAAGCTGGATCACACTTGCTACATGTTATTCTGTGCATCTAGTGGTTTATAATTCTTATTTCACAGTAATCAGACATTATCGGAAACTGCCATTGGATATGTGGAGGATCTATCAAACGTCATAAAAGCTAACCTCATGTTCTGAAACCCTCAAATTTGACTTCTATATAATACTGTTACCACTTTGTGAAGACACAGAATAATCAACATGGAAGGTAACTGCTGTCCTATGCAGACACTCAATCGCCCTTATCCATCATAACAAAAATACATATCAACGCATACCAGTCATATGAGCATGAAAATTTTCCACTTTTTTCCAATATAAAATCTTTTAGATTAATGGCAATGCACAAATACTTCCAAACAGAGTATGCTTTACTAGTATTAAAATACACGACTTAATAGTATCTCCTATTTTTCGGTTCTTTATCTACCTTTTACTAAAACCATTATATACTTGTAACATGCAATGTTTATAAAAAACCCGCATCCTTACATTCATCTCCCATTTCAGTAAGAGAACCACCACTTTTGTAAAGACTATTTCCTTAATGATACAGTATCCCTGGTTCCAGTTCACTGGTTATTTTAACTCTAGGCACATGAGCAGGGAGGAAATAACAGTATAACCCAGTATCTTTTTCATATATTCTTGTTTTGCCAGCTGAATATCGATGCCAACGGTTTGCAACTAGGAATGACAAATTAATACAAGTTTTTGCACAAAATGTTGTCTTCAAGTTAGAAACTGACACAAAATTGCAAACCTAAACCAACTTTAAAAACAACAACAATTTGGAGATGTTAGTAATATGTAACTAACAGCACATTTCTAAGAAAACATTCTGCGAGACAAGTGGAGGGCTAATGCATGAGTTGCAAATTATATGTGCTGATGCAACAATGGACACAATTGTTCACCTGTCATTTTAAGTCTAGGCACATAGAACAGGGAGGATTTAATGCAGTATCTTTTAACTTATTTTTTCCCCTATAAATGAATATCAATGTCACCGGTTGAAGACTAGGAATGCCAAACTAATGAGTGTTTGTGCAAAATATTGTCTTCATGACAGGAGCTGACATAACTGCAAATCTAAAGTAACTTCTACCAACAACTAATTTGGAGATGGGTGTAGTATGTGACAGCACATGTCTAAGAAAACATGCTGTGAGACAAGTGGAAGGCCAATACATGAGTTGCAAAATATATATGCTGATGCAGCACTGGACACATTGTCTGTTATATTAAATAGAATAACAAGGTATTGACCAAAATATGCATATGCCATTATGCCATTACCTATCCTAGCAGCCTTCCAGAAGAAACCACGAAACCTGCAAACAAGAGGTAAGTAAGAAGATCAGAGAAATGTCTGTACTTTGAAATTCAATCACAAAGTTCAAGCCAATAAATAAATAAAAAATAACTAATAGAACAATGCAAACTTTTTGAATGTGGAAAATGGCAACGAAATCTTATGAACTAGAAGATGAAAGCTAATGTTATGTTTCAGTGAAGAAGACTCTTTGGCCAGGGCAAGAGGAATTTCATCGCTCACAGCCTTGACTGGCGGAGTGTAGTTTAGTTTTTTTGTTTTGGTCGTTTTTATCTTCCTATTTGAGGCGCGAATGTAAAATACAACTAAGGGATATGTGTGGGGTGTGTGTTGTATGGGCTCTTTGACCCGCTTTTTCTTCTTAATATAATGATACGCAGCTCTCCTGCGTGTTCGAGAAAAAAAAAAGTGAACATAACATCAGAAAAGGTTGGTGACGACTGACGACCTCCCCACATTACTATGCGAGATATATTTCAGTGCAACTTCATTTCTGTTTAACTTGTTTCACACCTCAGACTCAAATGTTTTGGACTTTATAGTGAACAGTGAAATAGGAAACAGCTAAATAATGATGAGCAACTTCTATATCTCAGCGTAGGAATGTAAAAAGCTCCATGTACAATTTCGACGATTGGAAAGTATACAATATCAAAGCATCATTTTAATGGCCATGCTAACAAGGCCAGACAAAAAGGGGACTTTCAGTAAAATTATGGCATAATAAAAATATACTGTTTCTAAGAAACCCAAAATTTCTAATACCAAACATTATGCTCCTGTTACAAATTTCAGAATAACTCACAGACAGAGGTGAGGCAAGGTGAGTGCAAGATTAAAGAAAACGGGATCTATTTAGCTAAGTGGAAACATGTCAGCAATATTAACCACTTTAAATGCTATCTCTATCCAACTTTCATCCATGTGTTTGCACTAACTGAGCAAATAATAGGATTGGTACATAACTTATTTATACTTTTGTAGCCTTGACATAGGATTCAGAATGAGGTACAGATCAATTGCCGATATCACATAATTCAACTAGGCTGAAATTCATCGCAACTTCAGGCTGATAAATTTATCATTCAGGAATAAGGAGCTATCTCATTAGTCATCAGTGATCAGGCTTAATTTTTCTCCCTTTTAGCAGCAGGCTCCTATTTGCTTGAACTATACGAAGAATGTACAAGAATGTACATTCAATACAGCCAGTATCATCCCCCCCCCCCCCCCCCCCCCCCCCCCCCCCCCCCCCCCCCAAATGGCAGTTAGTATGTGACCTATATCAGCAGTATGTACATATGTTTATTGGTACGCACAAATAAGATTGAAGAATTTGAACTTATCCTAGTACAAGGGTTAAAATCCTTGCATCAAAACAGGCTCTAATGAAATGTTCGGAAGCACAAAAAGAAATACTAAAAAGCAATCACATGGCGCACAGCACACATTTGGACTTTACAGATCATATTCCCACAGCCTAAATCGAACCTTAACCCCCTTCTTTGATCTATGGAGATCTACTGCACCCAAAATTCAGCATGCCAATTTATCAAACAAGATATGCAAAGACTTTTTTTTTTATTTTTTGCTGTAAGATATCCATGAGATAAATAGGATGGCATCAATCAAGAACAAAACAAAAGAATAAGAGAAGAATCGGAGGAACAGGAGGTGGGAAGGGAGAAGGCACCCTGTCCGACGGATGAGGAGGGAGGGGAAGTGCATCTTGAGGTAGGTGCAGGTGCAGATCAGCAACAGGACCACCGTCACGAACGAGTGGAAGTTGAACAGCGCCGACTGCATCCACCAAGAACACCACCAGCGCCGCCATTAGGCCCAGAACTCAAGAACAGACCAAGGAATTCCAGATATGAGTAGCAGGGCGGGCGAAGCAGGGGTCAGTGGCGTTACCATGGGGGTCCGGCGAGCAGGGAGGCGCGGACGCCAAGAAGGGAGAGCGAGGAAGAGCGGCGGCGGCCGGACGCGGTTGCGGCGGCGATCGGCGGAGGCACGGAACGGTCGGAGCAAAAAGATTCTTTGCTTCTGTATCTTGTGTGCGTGCTTTTTTCGGGATCTAGATCGGACGGTTGTGATTGTGCCTCTGCGTTGGCACACCGGCACTGGCCTCCTTCACCTCGTGGATTTTGTTAACGAGTTTCCGGGAAGGCAAAGGTTCCCAAAGCATATCGCGTTTGAATTTTGATGTAGAGGCCATTTCGGTTTGCCCAATGATGCAGGTAAGACAAGATGACGGGAGATCCTTTTTGATGCAGTATGCTTGTACCATGGATGACATACCGTTCCTACCATTCTTGGTTGCAATTTAAGGCTTGTGAGTTGTTCAATTTTTTTGCTTTGTGTTTTCCCAATTGCAAAGCGTGTTCGGCTGGCGGCGGCTGGACTGGCTGCTGCTGCTTTTTCTCTGTTCGGGTACTGTAGCGGATGCAAAGCACACTGTAGCATGTGTGTGAGCCGCAGCCGCAACAGTGGCAGAATGCACCAGCCGAACACGCAGCTTGTTTTCCTAATTGCTCTGTGTTTCCCTAGTCGCAGCCATGTTAATAGATGCACTTGCAAATTCAAAAAAAAAAACTTTAAGAAACATGTATTTCATTAAGATTGACCTGTTTTGAGATTTGCAAATATAATAATAACAGTAACAAGGGCAAATTAGTGAGAGAAGTTCTGGTGCTACGCGGGTTCCCGTGCTACCGTGCTCCCACTCGAAATAGCGCAAAAACGATGCAACAAAAATTACAATAAAAATATGGATGGATAGCTCATGCAACGATCTACAATTCATATTTTTTGTTGAGACGTAACCGAAGCTCGTACAAGAAGATAAAAAAAAGAGAAATCAGACTTTAAACAGTAACGGGTTGCGGGTTCGTGATGAACAGTTGGAACCCGCACTATTCACAGTCTGATTTCTCTTTTTTGTATCTTCTTGCACGAGCTTCGGTTGCACCTCAACCAAAATATGAATTGTAGATCGTTGCATGAGCTATCCATTCATATTTTTGTTGCAATTTTGGTTGCATCGTTTTTGCGGTATTTGGAATGGGAGCACGGTAGCACCATAAGGCCTGGGAGCACCAGATTCTTTCTCCAAATCAGTGACACATGTTACTATTTTGGATCAGGCTCGAATCTCAGAGGAAAATAAGTATGAGAGACGAGCTCACGAGATGGATTATTCCTTGCACGATTTAATTATTTTGGATCTATACAACAGTGACAAACGATGTTAATATCGAAATTTATAACCTTGTGTGACAAACAATTATGCCGTTCACTTTGAAAGTTTGGATGTTGGAAGAGGTCATGCTTCACTGTCACGTGGGTCCCACGTCTCCACCTGTCCCGAGTCTTCTGTAGGCCACTAGAGACCTGGTCGAATCCAGGTCAGACGGCCACGTATCCGTTTCTCCATTCAAGCAACCTTTTTTTTAAGGGACTCCATTCAAAAAACAAGATCACGATTCCTTCCCCCGGTCGGTGGGCCCGTCCGTTCCCGCGTCGGTGCCAAACACCCATCCTTCCGTCAATCCCAGAAACGGGCGGCCCGGATCACCCCGGTTGTCCTTTCTATAAAGCAGCAAATCTTTTATTGAGAGAAAAAAAAAGCATCAATCAAATCTTTTAAAACAACCTCCCTCGTCAAACCCAACCCAAAGCGCAAGCGCACAACGACGAAGCTTCGCAAACCAGACGCAACCCAAATTCCCCACCCCTCCCCGATCAACCGCGCCAGGGTCCGTCGCCGCCGAAGATGCCGAAGAACAAGGGGAAGGGAGGCAAGAACCGTAAGCGCGGCAAGAACGAGGCGGACGACGAGAAGCGTGAGCTGGTGTTCAAGGAGGACGGGCAGGAGTACGCGCAGGTGACGCGGATGCTGGGCAACGGGCGGTGCGAGGCGCTGTGCATCGACGGCACCCGCCGCCTGTGCCACATCCGGGGCAAGATGCACAAGAAGGTGTGGATCGCCGCCGGGGACATCGTCCTCGTCGGCCTCCGCGACTACCAGGACGACAAGGCCGACGTCATCCTCAAGTACATGAACGACGAGGCGCGCCTGCTCAAGGCCTACGGCGAGATCCCCGACACCGTCAGGCTCAACGAGGGCGTCGTCGACGAGGAGGACGTCGGCGCGCAGGACGACTACATACAGTTCGAGGACGAGGACATCGACAAGATCTGATCAGCTTGCCGGGGTATATATGTTCCTCCTCGGAGAAATTGGTACACGACGATGGATCGCTCTCTGTTCCTGCTCTCTGTCTTTGTTGTGATATGATTACATACTGTATATGCTTGCCTTTGTGACGAAACGAGTATCTGCGATGATAATACCGTCATCGCGGTGGTGGCAGTGGTGCTGTCATGTCTGACACACACACACCACCTTGTACAAGGATTTGGGGGCGGTTCGTCAGCCCAATAATCGCGGGCTTCTTATGATGCTACAACAAGTGTGGAATTTGAAACGAATTCCTCTGCTTATACTTGTATAATCGGGTATGATCAGATTGAATTTCTCTGCGTCTCTGTGGTCAACTGATTCATGATGCTTCTGGTTTGCTGCAATTCACGGTATATTTGGGGATGACTGCTTTCCCTCCATTCAGCACGCTGTTATTCTTATCCTTACAGAATATGTTCTCTGATTAAACATTGCTCAAGGATTATATATCATTGGTTGCTTTTGGTGAGGAATTCATACCCCGAAAATTGCTACTCTTGTTTCAGACTCCATTCGTTGAACGCAGCAGCTCTAAGTTAATTTGAACGGGGTTTCGCTTTGACTATGTGATATCTGCTGCCTGTTCTGTTCTTGGTGTGCCTTGTTTCGGTGCGTTTGAATATGACTCATACCATTTGGTAGCCATGGTGTTCTTGATATATTCCTTTTTTCCTTTTTGTATTTCAACTTGTCGTAACCCATATTTTCAGATATTCCCGAAAACTTAGTTTGGTATTTTCCGAAGACTTGTATCGCACGAAAGGAAACTTGCAGATAGACTCCGAATCTGTTACTACAGATCGGAAGTCTTGTAGAACAAGGCAATGACTCCTAGAGGCGGTAACAGGACTATAAATATACATGTAATCCTCTGATGAGAGAGGAGGAGATCATAGATCATACACACCACCATATTCAACATGACATACACTGGACGTAGGGTTATTATCCTTCGGGAGGCCCGAACCAGTATAAAAACTTTCTGTGTGTCCTAGATCGATACCTCGATTGATCGTTGTTCCCCGAACCAAATATTTGCCGTTCTCTCGATTATTCGAGCGACGACAGAGGCGCGCCAGGTAGGGGCGCAGCGCTGAGGATCCATCTAGAGCATCAGATGGCATCGGCAAACAAGATGAAGTTCTCGGCGGGCGCCGAATTCAAGTTCGGGTCTTTCACGTTCGTCGTGAACAAGGAAGAAAATCTCCAGGAAAAGACGTCGTCGGTGGCGCAGGAGGCGTCCTTGGCGGCCATGAAAGCTCCGTCCTCGACGGATCTGCTGAAAAAAGCTCGTCGGCGGCGCCACGTGTGTCGCCGGCGGCCCTATGTACTACGTTCGGACTGCGAAATTCCGCAGCCGAGTTCTAGATCGCTTCGCGAGTATCGGGCTCTCCGTTTGGAACCCGCCTAGAAGACGGATCCACCTTGGATCCGCCACCTAGCTCTGCCCTAGAAGCGAGAATGCAAAAGATCGCTCTCGACATCACCGAGGGGCGGTATTTTCCTGGGTTCGGGCTCGGTTATCCTAATTACGAGTCCGACTTCAGCGACGATGACTGCCCTGAGATCGGAGATCCAAACCAGGGTCACAACCCGGCCAGAGAAGTCTTCATGGCGGGACGTGACGACGAGGCATCCAGCGATTTGCGCACCATCGACTCGATCAGATCTCGATCGGTTGCGCCATCCAATGTGACGCCAAGAAATCTCAACACCGACTTCGACGCCGTCTGGTTCCAAACCGCGTTGGATTCCCTCGCGCGTATGGCCCTGACGGAACACCACTGGCTCCGATGGTACAACAAGTCGTGGAACTTGCCGGCCGCGTGATCCCACTGCAAGATCAGGAGGTTGCTGTACCGGCTAGGACTCCAGTACACAGACGCCTGGGGGCTACCAACGATCAGAGGGCCGATTCATCCTCACATGGATCATCCTCCGATCACCCCAGGCGACATCGGCGTAATCTGGAGCCTTCGGATGCAAGACATCAGATAAACCAGCGGAGGAACCAAACTGGCAATCCCCCAAGGGGGGAACCAGACCAACAAACCCCAGGCGCTCCAGCTCGTAGAGGGACGCGCCTAGAGACGGCTCCTAAGCCGCCCCCGTATAGGGCTTGGGTAGTTATCTCCGAACTGTTGAGTGGCCAGCCAAGTTTAAAGTGGGGTCTATCGACAAGTACGACGGCACTATCAACCCAGAAGAGTTCTTGTCGATATACTCCACGACGATAGATGCCGCAGGAGGAGATGAAAGAATCAAGTGCGCCTATCTACCCACCGCCCTGACCGGAGCAGCGCGGTCGTGGTTGCTAAACCTCCCGGCATATCACTTCGACTCCTGGGCAGAACTGTGCGAGGTCTTCAAGGGAAATTTCCTTGGATCGTACAACCGCAACGCAACACCAGAGCAGCTCCGAGGTGTTAAACAGAAGGCTGATGAGAATCTTCAGACATCTCCGATATAGAAGTAGTCCTCGCCTTCCAAGAAGGGTGTTTGGATGTGAAGATGGTGGAGACCATAGCGGAGAACGAGCCAAAGACTACTGCAGAGCTGTTCCGATTGGCAGAAATCTGTGCCAAGGCTGCTGATGCTCGTGCTCGCCTCTCCGATGGCCGGGGCAAGGCTCCGAAGAAGAAGTCAGAAGACAGGGAGGTGAATGCGGTCGATCGGTCGGGATCGGATCGTAATCACTTCCGTAAGAAGCGAGGTCGTCCCGAAGGCGTGGCTAAGTGGTGTCCGATTCATCGCTCCCCAAACCACGAACTAGAAGAGTGCTTCGATTACCTCAAGCTCGAAAAGAAGCGTCTAGAAGAGGGCAAGACCTCACGGACGACCAGAGAAGAGGATCGGGGCCGCGAAAGCCAAGATCGAGAACACCGAGATCGGGAGCACCGAGATCGGGAGAATCAGGATCGTCGGCGCCGTGATCGAGAGTACCGAGATCGGGAGCTCAGGGAGCGCGATGACCGGGATGAACGCCCACGCTACAGAAGTCGCAGAGATCATGACGATGACGAGGAGGAAAGGTACCCAGAGATCAACATGATCTTCGGAGGAAGCTCCGCTCTGTCGTCCAAGAGCCAATACAAGAAGCTGCAGAGAGAGGTGGCTCTGGCAGAACCCTGTTCTAGAAGACTAGAGTGGTCGGATACCCCGATCGCGTTCAATGCCGATGACCACCCGAAGACTCTGCTGAGCAACCCAGAGTTGCCCTTCGTCGCCAAAATCATTATCCACAGGAACAAGGTCGCGAAGACGTTGATCGACAACGGAAGCGGTCTCAACCTGTTGATGAAGAAGACGTACGATCAGATGGGCCTGCCGATCACCGCTCTCCGACCAGTTGAGGAATCATTCCATGGCATCTTGCTTGGGGTGTCTTCGCGTCCTCTTGGGAAGATAGAGTTAGCAGTGACAGTGGGTCCGAGAGAAAATAGAAGAACTGAAGTCCTGACGTTCGAGGTGGCTGACTTCGAATCTGCCTACAACTGCATCCTGGGAAGACCGTTCCTGTTCAGGTTCATAGCGGCTGCGCACTTCGCCTACGCCATGCTCAAGATCCCAGGACCTGCGGGTGTTATCACGCTGTGCGCCGATCAAGACCAGGCCGTGAGATGCGACGTCAATGCGCTGATCATCGCTGGCCACTTTGACTCGAAAGATCTTGACTCGCAGCGTCAGCCAAAAACTCCTCGAGAAGATCAAAGGCAGATAGCACAGTTGCCGACACGAAGGCTTCAGATGCGGCATCTCCGTCGACAGCGGTCGCCCAAGCGCCAGCAAAGACTGTCGACGGGCCAAGCGTGAAAGGAGATGAGCCTGCTAAAAAGGGCAGCAAGCCGATTGGCCTCAGCTTCATCGACCCCGGCAAAAAGACCAACGTCGGGGACAATCTCGACCCTAAATAGGAAGACGCGCTCGTAGCCTTCCTCGGGAGAATATCGATGTGTTTGCATGGCAGCCATCTGATATGCCCGGGATCCCCAGGGAGGTGATCGAGCACAAATTGGGGATCGACCCGGCTTTCAAGCCGATCAAGCAAAAGCAGCGAAGGTACACGCCGGACAAACGCGACGCCATACATGAGGAGGTCACTAGGCTTCTCAAAGCCGGGTTCATTAGAACGGTAGACTATCCTGAATGGCTAGCAAATCCTGTACTAGTTCCTAAGCCAGACAAGTCCTGGCGCATGTGCGTCGATTACACTAGTTTGAATAAAGCTTGTCCTAAAGATGAGTACCCTCTTCCGAGGATAGATCAGATTGTAGACTCTACGTCCACTAGTGAGTTATTAAGTTTTCTTGATGCTTATTCTGGATATCACCAAATTAGCCTCAATGTCGACGATCAAGAAAGGACGGCCTTCATCACGCCGTTCGGAATATTCTGTTACATCACGATGCCCTTCGGGCTGAAGAATGCGGGGTGTACTTATCAGAAGTGTGTCAACATAGTCTTCGAGGATCAGATCGGGAAGAACGTCGAAGCCTACATTGACGACATTGTTGTCAAGACCAAGAAGTCCGATGATCTCCTGGCAGACCTGAAGCAAACCTTCGACAATCTGAGAAAGTACAAGATGAAACTCAACCCTGCCAAGTGTGTCTTCGGGGTGAAGTCTGGAAAACTACTGGGGTACATGATTTCCGAGCGAGGGATTGATGCCAACCCAGTAAAAGTTGCGGCTCTAGAAAAGTTGAAGCCTCCGAAGACCAGGCGAGAAGTCCAGAAGCTAGCAGGCATGATGGCGGCCCTGAACCGGTTCATCTCGAGATCGGGAGAACGAGGTATGCCATTCTACAAGTTATTACGCAATCAAGATGGCTCTCAGTGGGATGACCAGGCAGAAGAGGCGTTCAAGGAGCTCAAAGCTTATCTCAAAAATATGCCCACCCTGAAACCCCCACAGCCCAATGAAGAACTGCTCTTATATGTTGCTGCCACAGATTCAGTTGTTAGCGCTGCGCTGACAGTTGAACGGGAAACAGACACTGGGCCCAAACAGTTTGCTGTTTATTTCGTCAGTGAGATATTGAAAGATGCCCAGACACGTTACCCGATGGTGCAGAAGCTCTTGTACGCAGTATTGATGACATCCAGAAAGCTGAAGCATTACTTCTTAGCTCATCCAATCAAGGTGGTCTCGGATAGACCGCTCCAGACTGTTCTGCATTGCAAGGATGCCATCGGCAGAATTGCTCAATGGTCTGTAGAGCTTGGTCAATACCAGATTGAATATGTCCCTCGAACAGCCATCAAAGGACAAGCTCTGGCGGATTTTATAGCAGAGTGGACCGATGATGGTGATGATGACAAGAAAGATCCAGATCACTGGGTCATGTATTTTGATGGTTCCTTCACGTTGAAAGGTGCCGGTTCCGGAGTTGTCTTCATATCTCCGGCAGGAAAAGTATTGAAGTACGCCATCCAGTTGCTCTTCCAAGCTACGAACAATGTTGCAGAATATGAGGGCCTCGTGACAGGTCTCCGCATTGCCAAATCTCTCGGTATCAGCCGACTGCTCGTGAAAGGGGATTCACAGTTAGTCGCCCGGCAGGTACAGAAAGAGTATCAATGCTCTGATCCGAAGATGGCCGATTATCTTGAAGAAGTTCGGAAGCTGGAGAAAGGGTTCGATGGTCTCGAAGTGCGGTACGTACCACGGCTGGACAATCGTGACGCTGATCATTTAGCCTGCATTGCTTCATCACGATCTCCAGTCCCAGATGATGTGTTCTTAGAAAAGCTCCACAAGCCATCGGCGGCAAGCACGCATGATGCAGTGGAAATGATGGTTATCGATTCGGGAGAAGGCTCTGTCGAAGACTGGCGCATACCGATTCGCCTGTTTCTCGAAAACAGTCCTATCCCAGATGATGATGCGGCCACGGAGCGGCTGGCCCGCAAGTCCAAGCATTACGTATTGATTGACGACGTACTCTACAAAAGAGGTCTCAATGGGATTCTGCTGAGGTGTGTCTCTACGGAAGATGGTATTCGATTACTGCATGATATACACGGTGGGATCTGCGGTGCACATGCAGCTTATCGCACTCTCATCGGCAAAGCCTTCAGGCACGGATTCTACTGGCCCACGGCAAAGCAAGACGCTATTCACCTCGTGCAGACATGTAAGTCCTGTCAATTCTTCAGTAGGCAAAGTACAAGGCATGCTCAAGAGTTGCATACAATTCCAATTACATGGCCTTTTGCTATCTGGGGGGTAGACATATTGGGACCGTTTCCTAAAGCCAAAGGAGGGTACAAATTCTTATACGTCGCCATCGATACTTTCACCAAGTGGATCGAGGCAGAGGCGGTTGTGAACATCACTGAGGTTGCTTCTGTCAAGTTCATGAGGAGTATAGTCACAAGGTTTGGAGTTCCCAGAAAGCTGATATCAGACAATGGTCGACAGTTCATCGGTCGCCGGTTTGAGAAATTTTGTGCCGATCATGGTATACTTCACCCGACATCTTCGGTGGCTCATGCTCAAACCAATGGTGCTGTTGAGCGAGCCAACGGGATCCTTATGAAGGGGATGCGTGCACGAGTCTACGAGAAGCTAGCAGCTAAAGGCAAGAATTGGATCGAAGAGCTACCGACCGTTCTGTGGTCAGCACGAACATCTACAAGTCGGGCTACAAAGGAAACTCCGTTCTTCCTAGTCTACGGCGCTGATGCAGTACTACCACCCGAGATTCACTTGGGGGCTCATCGGGTCACCAATTTCTATGAAGACGACCAGCAAATCTCTCGAGAGGTTGATCTACTGCTCCTCGAAGAAGAACGCAACACAGCACTCCATAATGTGGAACATTATCAGGAGGTTCTGAAGAAGCAGTACAGTCGCAAAGTGGTCGGTCGACATTTAGATGTGGGAGATCTGGTGATCAAGAAGGATATCAAAACCAAGGATAAGCACAAGTTGTCTTCTCCATGGGAAGGACCATACATAGTAGTTGAGGATGCTGGCATGGGGGCTTATATCTTAGCCCATATTGACGGTGATATATTGCCCGGAACATGGAACACTGATCAGCTTAGAAAGTTTTATGTGTAATCCATTGTTTGATGAATAAAGTGTGTTCAGTTTCTCCAACTACTGTGCAAGGTTCCAAAGGCTGACCAAAGGTCGGTCTACTAGTTTGGCTGGTGTCTTAGCCACATGAGGGTTATAAGGCATCGGTACGAACAGCCTCTTCAGGCAAGATTGGTCATAAGGCTTAGCCACACTGTGGTTCATAAGTTAATTGACCCCCATGATGTTCTAGCGAGGGACCCTTAGCCCATGAGGTTAATAAGTGGCTCTCCCTAGGCCGGTTGCACGATCAACCACCCAACAGACTGCAAGTCTTATGCCATATGGTGCTACATGATAGCTTGGCCAATGGTTCATAAGTTTCGTAAGTCTCCCCGAGTGTCTGAAGTAAGAGCCTTAGCCATCGAGTTATAAGTGCCAACTTCAGACCACGTTGCAAGATCAACACCCCCACTACTTAGCTTGAAACATAACTTGCCATGTGCAAAGTCAAATGTTATATAGCTATTATGAGTTCCAGATATGGAGCAACTTCAGAGCATTAGTTCAAACGTCGCTTGTCAAAGGCAAAGCTACGCGTCAATGAATTAATGTGCATCCTTCTATGTTATTTAGATATTGCATATTAGTGATAATGCTTTCCTGCATACAGTCAAAACTGTATCCACCAAAGCAGGGGCTGGGCTACTATGCATATCTAAGTCAAATTAACAGGAGCTTGAGCTCCAATATTACAACAAAATATTGTTTTATTGCAGGGCTGAACAAGTATTTCAAGGCCTCTCCTCATCAGAAAGAGGTGCTTCCAAGTTCAAATCCATGATGAACTTGTCGGCTGATTCCATCAGACCATCAACAAGTGCATCACGTTCACCCACACTACAAGTAAAGCCTTGCTCTACAACCTTCACATCCAATTCAGGATGACGGTTCTTCAAAGCAGCCAAAGCAAAGGCACAGCCATTGACTAAACTATCAGCAACCTTGTCAGCAAGTTTGGCCTTCTCTGTAGACAGGATCTTGTTGGCATCCTTCAGCTTCTTCACCTCCGTCTGCAGAGTTTGGATCACTTGGGTCTTGGCTGTGTTCTCGGTGCATAGGGCTTCATTTTTGGAGTTCAAATCTACAACAGAAGATATCAGATTACTTCAGGAATATGCAAAAGGCAAAAAGGAAGCAGTATATGACAGGAAGCATTACCCTGCACTGTTTTCGATAAAGCCTCTCTCTCCACATGCAGATCCTTGAGGTACTCCTTATGTTCAGCTTTTAGATCTGTGATTTCCTTGGCATGAGCTTCCTTTGCTTCGTCATGGGTCTTGTTCAAAGCAATGAGAGCCGCCTCGAGTTCTCGAATTTTATCATCTTTCCCAGATGAAGCATAGGCAGCCTCAACATCAGAAAGTTTCTTCTGAAGAGCGACAAGTTCTCCATCCTTCTGTTTGATTCTGTCAGTAAGGCGCTTGCAAGTTTGCAGATGCCACTTCCTGGCAGCAACGACCTCCTGGCTCAGCTTGTCAAACACTAAGTTCTCCCCAACTGTCCCGGATGCGGAGGCAGAAACAGTTAGGGCCTGTTCGGGCGCTGATTGTACGTTCGGGGCCGGAGGGTTGACAGCAGGAGCAGGTTCAGCAGAAGAAGATAGAACACTACAGCATGGTCACACATCAGAAGATCGGATAAAATATTTCAAGCAGCAAGGGAATTTAGTAAGAATACTCATGAAGTATACCTCTTGGTGCGGAAGCGTCTTCTCTTGGCAGCAGGGCTAGAAGCAGATGTCGCCTGGGAAGACAAGACTTGAGAGATTTTGGAAAATCCTTTAAAGAGACTGCCGAAAACTATTTCGATGGGTACCTGATCGCCGGTACGAGGATTGGCGACGCGAGTCGGAGGCAGTTCAGGGACATCGGGAGCGACAATTGCTAGAGCTGATGGAGCTGCTGGAGCTGCTGGAGTTGCAGGAGTTGCCGCTCGGAAGCGCTTGCGAGTCGTTGTCTTTGTCTTCGCCCCAGCTGGGGGCTTCGAAGACTCGACGGCAGGTGGAGGAGGACTAGTGGCTTCGGCACCCACCGGAGTATTACCGGACGTGGGATCGGTAGCTGGTCCAGCCCTCTCGGTTTCTCCTGGTGCCTCAGATTGCTTAACAACAGCAACAGCAGCCACCTTTCGCTCAAGAGAGCTGGTGGCGTCATCGGCAACGGCAGTATCCTTCTCCCGATCACCGTTGTCTTCTTCATCACTGTCCCCGATGACTATATCAACATCAGGTTGGACATCGTCGGGGCCAGGTTCGTAAAGGTTCTACAGAACACAAGATTAGTATGGCGGAAAATATGTCTTCAAGAAAATCGAGGAGATCTACAATCAACATACCTCGGGAGGTGGATTTTCTGCACTATAAGGAAGAGGTACTGTCGAAGGCTTAACCTTTGGTCCAGTACCCATGATATCGTACACTCTCTTGAAGACATCGTCTTCGGAGAGTTCGACAGCTGCAAAGGAGAGAAAAAGATGACATGCTTATCAAACAGAAATCAGATATCAAGTATATACTGGTATGTTGATGAGTGATGGACATCTACCTCCAGCTGGTAACCAATTAGGTTCGCCAGGACTTGTATAATACATAGCCAGTGGATCACGCTTCTGAAGAGGGAAGATGCGTCTTCGGATGAATTCTTCCACAACATGTTCTCCTCTCAGGCCCAACTTGATCAACTCGTTGACCCTGGCTATCATCTTATTCAATCGAGGAACATAGGTCGGAAGACCCTTGTCCCATTTCTCATGGTTTGGCATTAAGCCGTCCAGCTTGATCACGGTGTTCTTTTTCCCCATGTCCAAGATCAGATATTTGGTGTCATATCCGCTCCAGGAAGACTTGTACTGATACGGGATGAACTCAGCTTTGTTCCTAAGTACGAAGCCTACTGAAAACACCATCATCTGACCCTTGTAGTACCGGGGCTGGTGATAATGGCGCCACAGATTCAAACAGGGGGCTACGCCCAACCAACATTCACACAAGATGGCAAACATGCTAAGCATCATCACAGCATTGGGTTTGAGTTGAACAAGCTCGATATGGTAAAATCTACAGATCTGCTCAAGAAATTTGAAGGGCGGAAGATTGAAACCACACATGAGATGAGCCTCAAATACCGGGAGTTCTGTGGTGTTGCAATGATGGTACTCCTCTTCGCCGGTGTTTCGTCGAGTCAGGAAAGCCGAGATCATCCCCCTTCTCTCCAGTTCATCCAAATATTCCAGGGAAAGAGAGGATTTCTTCCAGTACTCCTGGAGATTCGGGATTTCTCCCTTCTTCATCTTCTGCTGCGTCTGGGTAAGAGAAATGTTGGAGTCGTGGGAGTCGGAGGATTGATTCTCGTTGGGATTGCCGGAGATTGTGGCGGACGAGGATGCGGCGGCCATGTGAAATGTTTAGGGTTTGAGGAAATGGAAAAGAGTGCAGACTAAAGGATGGAGGAAAAAGAATACGGCGTGAAGGGCTTAAGTAAAACCCGGCGTGACGGTTCGCCTCCCCGTAAATGCGGGATTTCTCTTCCTTGGGTTACGTGCGGAATATACCGAGGTGATGCTCTTTTCTGTTATTAAAATAATGCGTTTGGATTTGCGCTCGGTTTTTGGAAGGATAACTACCTGGTTGTGAGGTAAGAAGTTGGAATATTTTTTGGGATCAATTGCCCCGAATAATTAACAATGTTCGATTAACGATCCGGATCGGAAAGAGCCTTCGGTGCGTAAAAAACGTGTTGAGTACTACTCCCGAAGAGTTCTCGACCAAGTGATCTGTCAGTTGTTACGAAGACTTATTTCATCAAGACACATCGGAGAAGCTAAGCTCAGATATCTCGAAGACTCATGTGAAACACATTGTCAAGAGAAAAAAGAAGAGCCAACATCACAGATGCAATATCATTCAGAAATTATAATCTTGGATTGAATGCAGCTCTTGATGTGTCCAAAGACGCGTCCCAGGACGACCTCAAGAAGGCCTACCGGGAGGTAGTCAAAAGATATTACAAGCAAGACGTGCAGAAAATTATCTAGGTTCTACTCTCCGACCTGCTTGACAGAAGAATAAAACAGGAGAAGAAGAAAAAAATAAGGAAACCTAGGCTACTATAAGGAGAGTGGTATGATAGTCATCCGCTTATCCCTAGTTCCGCCGATTATCGGCGTCCTCAGGTGCTGCAACAGCAGCATCAGCATCAACCTCGTCCTCCTCATATGTGATGAGGGGAGAGGAGGCTCGGCAGCAGCAGCAGCAGAGCCTGCACCTACGCCGCCCGCACTCAGAGTGATAAGCGGGAGGGGCGACTCGGTGGTGGAGAGGGTAGAACCCTCGTTCAATGCCATGACCGGGTTGATGACCCCAGTAGGAAGAAGAGGATCTTCTGCGGCGACGGGAATGGAGCCACCCGCCTGACTGGATTTGGCTTGAGCGCTCGTCCAAGGAGCCCAGCCAGGATTGTACAGGACCATGGCTTTCTTCTTGCTCGGCTCGTCGTCGTTGCTGTTGTCGTCGTCGTCGTCGTCGTCGTCGTCGTCGGAGTCGCTGAGGAGGATGGGTTTGGCGTTCGCCGGAATCCCGCGTGGCCCCTTGTTCAGGGCGATGTGGAGGCGGCGCGCGAACTCTTCATCTCCCGCCGTGTCCGCCTCTAGGTCTAGGACCTGAGATGGATCTGGAGGAGGACTTGGAGGAGGAAGCCCGTAATCTTCCGCGGAGAGCGGAGGAGGGACAGCAGTTACCGGCGGTGGAGCGCCAGCGGGATGCGCGGAGGAAGATCCCGACCCGCCGGCGAGCTCGTCGTCGAACCACTTCATGAATCGTGAGGTGATGGTTCTTTTCTTGCTCATGATAAATGGTGGATGCGAAAGTTATACTTGGGGGCTCCGCCGTCCTAATCATTTATAGCCAAAAGGTGGCCCTTTGGAAACCGAAAGGTCAAGTGCCAAGTGGATTTTTTATGTTTCTTTCTGGGGAACCGTGTGGCGACGCGGTGAATCCAGAGGATACCCTGGTGGGCCTGGTTTGGAGAATAAGGACAAGAATTGAAGGATCGTGTCAAAGTCTTTTCAACTCTGAAGCGGAGTCAATGCCATGGCTGGACCAAGAGAAAAAGATAAGGATGGGAATTGATTAATATTTCTTCTAGGCTCTCTGGATTGACGGTTCTCTTAAAGACCTGGTGTTGACAAGGCTACTTGGAGGAAGGTATTCCGATCGCTCGGCCTAGTTATTCCGAAGACCCGATTTGTTCAGTTATTCCGAAGACCTGGTTCAGACAGTTATTCCGAAGGCTCGGTTCAGCCAGTTGTTCCGAAGACCTGTGCGTACGGTTGTTCCGAAGACTAGGTTCGGTGAACTATTCCGATGACTCAAGGATTGAAGACAAGAATATCTGAAGTAGGTGTGCTCAGTGAAGAACATATCCCTTGTCAGAAGTTCGCATGAAGATGAAGATCTCTTCGTATCAAAGACGAATCAGCCAAGTGACATGTTCGGGGGCTTATGTCGTAACCCATATTTTCAGATATTCCCGAAGACTTAGTTTGGTATTTTCCGAAGACTTGTATCGCACGAAAGGAAACTTGCAGATAGACTCCGAATCTGTTACTACAGATCGGAAGTCTTGTAGAACAAGGCAAGGACTCCTAGAGGCGGTAACAGGACTATAAATATACATGTAACCCTCCGATGAGAGGGGAGGAGATCATAGATCATACACACCACCATATTCAACATGACATACACTGGACGTAGGGTTATTATCCTTCGGGAGGCCCGAACCAGTATAAAAACTCTTTGTATGCCCTAGATCGATACCTCGATTGATCGTTGTTCCCTGAACCAAATATTTGCCGTTCTCTCGATTATTCGAGCGACGACACAACTGATTGCAGAAGCAACTCCATAATCTAAAATCACGAGGCAGTCATGATATTCATTTTCTTCTTATTCTGTTATGACTATAGAACGTAGCATGATTCTTTGAAAAATGCCAGCCGCACAGTGATCGCTCCGGTTTTGCATGTGCAGTTGTGCTTCTTTTCAAATATTCGCTCAAGCAATAATTCATGCGCTCGCGTAACGCTGGCCACTTGGTTGCCACTTGCCGACCTGTGGATGCCTTTGTTCCGGTGAGCTGTGTCAGCTAGAACCTGCAAGAAAAGAGGGCGGTGAGCATCTGGTAGGAGCACACACTGACAGACCGCCGATTCAACGATAGCGAGAATTTGAGGTTCTTTTTTTTTTCATTTGTGGAGTAGAAATAGAATTCAAGTATGTACTGCTTCACTTTGAGATTGTTTAATAACGTGTCAGCGTGATAGTCACTGCGATATGTTCTTGTTTTGCTTGGTTAGTGGAAAGAGTAGCTTTCTAATCCCTCAAGATTGTTTTTCATGTCGTTACGACATTATTGTTCAAACTATCATGCCCTAACGATTTCAGTGGAACAAAGGGATCAAATTTGATCGAAGCAGCAACTCTGCTAAGCTGGGTGGGGGACGACGACGGGACGTGATCAATTTGCGCCGATGTTCTCGTTTGGGCCTGGCTGGCACTCTATAGTTGGGCAAACTGGGTCGGTTTTATAAGCTACTACTGTTCGAAGTTGGGCATATGGATAGAAATTAGGGCGGCAGAAGCCCATTGGGTGTACGGTTGCCAAACCAAATGTGCTGGGCCCAGTGAGAAGAAAAGAAACAAAAGCCTGGGCCGTTCAACAAATGTATACTTTGCATTAAATTAAAACGGAAGAAGATAGGTTTTTTTTGTGGTGAATCCAATAGGGTTTGGAGTTATTTGTTTTCCCAGAACATTAGGCTTTGGAGTTATTGTGTTGCTCCTGATATCGATTGTGACGAAAGTGCTCTTTCATTTGCCTAACGAACCAGGTTAAGGCAAGTGTCTTCTTTTGCGCACACTACTCAGCTATAAATATTGTACTGTATGTAGGTCAATGTAAAAAAGTGGGCGCACTAGGCTCTCTTATTATCATTTAGGAATTGTAAATAAAACTCTTAGCATATGTTTCTTTTTTCTATGTTCAGTCTGGCTCACTGACACACAAAGCTTTTGCGTGTTTGCGGAAAATGTGTCCAATCTGGCGATTAGCTACTAGCCTCAGCCTCAGTGGGAATTTTTTGTGTTTCACAGATGTAGTATTATTTCTGGTACTAGCACGTCTTCTGATTGCGATTCATCGTCCTTTTTTTTTTTTTTGACATCTTGCCATTCATCATCTAATCAAGATTCAAGATTGCATTGCTATCTCGTGCAAACAAACAAAATGCACTGTCCAATATTCTGTATTGAAATTCAGTAGATTGTGTGCAGGTGGGGATGGAAAATTTTGTTGCTGCCATTCCTCTACAAATCAAGGAGAGATTGCTTTTTATGTGCTATTCAGAATTGACTTGAGAGTCATGGTGGTCCTGACATTCCAAGGACCATTCTACTCCTCACCAAGACACCAACCATGCTTAAAGCATGTCAGCTTAAATTCCTCACGTATATATATAATCATGATTTAGACGTACGTGAATGCAGTATGTATAGTCGGAAGAATAAATCCCTTTTCCAGTTTTCCACTTAAATGGTTCCAATCTTCTGCATCCTTTCTGCATGCTCGCTGTAATTGCCCCTATAAAATCCAGTGTTTTTTGTAAATGAAAACCACATGACACGAAGCATGCAGATCAAAATTCGATCTAAAATGGAAAATTAGGCATTGGTCTTGTTGGAATTATAATGGGCTTCCAGAAAAATTTCAAAGGCTCGTTCATCAAAGTCGCAGATAACGGGTATTTAACGGCGCGCTCTTAGGAAAGCTATAGGAGCTATGGTGCCAATAGCGTTTTGCAAAATAGAGCAAATTTGCCATCTTTCCTAGTGGCCAAACATTCCATAGAATCAAGAAAACAAACATCATTTCCGGCCGAGCCGGGCCGGGCCGGATAGGGTGGGATGGGTGTCCGGCCGGGTCTAGTTTATGCTGCAATTTGTTCATCATGTTAATGATTTATTTTGGATTAATTAAATTAAAACTTAAAGTGCTTGTATATTCAATAGGTCTTAGAAAGGCAAGGTTCATGGACTAGCTAGGTGCCATGTCCACCTCATTCATGATCACGATAAGAAATCTCATCCAAATATCCGATCACTTGCCAATGATATTCGCAAACAGTGTGGTATCTTCATATCGCGTCAATACGCCATACATGACTAATTTGTCACGTTTAGTCTGGTCAGAAACCTAGCCGTGTGGACGACAAAGATACTCCGATTTTGCAATGATCACCCATTGCAAAGAGTAGTTTCTGAAACTTTTAACAGTAACACATGGAGCTAAAGCATACATGCATACACAGCTGGTCGCATCACTTTTGCACAGAATATGTGCGTGGCTACACTCCGGGCTCAAATGGCAGCAGCAGGACGGAGCCCGACAGATCCATCTCGATCCGTTATATAGCCAGCTAGCGCTAGCTCGTCGTCGTGGCCTGTGGCATCGATACCGTGCGCCTACCATGTCCGCACGCACCCTCGTTCACGCATGCGTCTATGCAGCCTTCTTTTTTGTCACTTCAACGATCAGCAGGGTATCTCCATCATTTGGTTCCGTGACTGGTATCACATCTTGGTGGTGGTGCGCGCAAGGCACAGAGCGAATGATCGATAGAGGAAAATGATCCCAAAAATGCAGCTCTGGCTTCCCGAAATGACGTCTGTCCTTTTCGGGGTGAGTAGATTGGGTTGTGGAGTTTTAGTTGTCCTGAGGGGCAGACTGTAAGGTGTACCTGTCACCTTTTTTCTTTTTTTTTCTCTCAGCGAATACGCGGCGCTCAAGCTCAAGGTGTACACATTTGAGCTTGAGTTGTACTACGCGCATTTTTTGTCGCGTAGCTCAAGATGAACTAAAATTTCTGGAAGAAATACATTCTGGCGATATATGCATCGGCCATACGCAATTTGTTAACAGGAGCATGCATCTGGTAGTCGCACCCCTTAGCCTTGTTTGACAAGCTTCTAATTAATCGTCGGACGGGACAGGCAAAACCTAACGGCATCTTTCCATGGGAACATCGACGCATCATTCCTACCAACTGACCCTCTCAAGTCTCAACCTGCGACCTGGCTTGCCAGGCATGCATGCAGCCGTATCTGGAGGCACCAGCACCCGTGCCGTACTTGACCGACGAACCAACCAGCCCGAAGCAGCTCGACGACCACGAGTGCGCCATATGTTCGCCAAACACACAGATGCCTACGGGGCAGGGCTGCTTTGCCTTTCGGCACTGCCAGACAACATGTGCAACGATAAGGACTGTTCGAGAAAATCATGCAAACCCCTCCATCGATCTCCGGTCTCGATCCACTCCTGTCATATCCTTGATCGCCTTTCAGATTTAGGCGCAGGCACACAGAGCCATGGTTATCGAGTCCTCGTTGATCTCGTTCTCTATCAACCACCACTACATTTCTCAGAAACTTTGCTGTGAGGTAGTACTAGCTTGCATATCAAGGCCTCGATTTGGAAGGTGATGGCGACTGTTACCATCGCGAACCGTCTGTGTGGTAGGGAGGGACGGAACTTGTACAGTGCTGGCACGATGGTTCGTTTCCCACAAATTAAAGATACGCGCATTGGATTGGAAGCATGGCAGATGCATGGGGTCTCGTAACGCATCACGGCGCGCTGCAGTGCGATCGATCCGTCGGTCGATGTGAAGGCCCGAGCGGCAAACGAGACGACGTGTGGCAGGGCCGCTTCGCTTGGGAACTGCCAAAGAGACGAAGATTCTGTTCTTGATCTCTTTATTTTTGGGCGCGCATGTGTACTTACGTACTTGCCATATTGCCGGCCGGTCTCTGCCACCGCCTCACCAAACCACACCGAGTCTTTATAGCTTACAGAATATGTACTGTCTATCATTCGGAGTCTTGTACAGCAGTGCATGCAGAATCAGAAATTGATGTCTGGCAGTAGATAAACACGATCGATCGCTCATTAACTACTGGTTGCATAGGTGCTCTAATGAACTATGTAACTGTGTTATCATGTCGGATGGCTTTCCTTTAAAAAAAACAAAACTACTGGTTGCATTATTAGTGGATGACTGCACTCGTGAATTGCCGACAAGAGGCTCGGTCTGACACGTACGTGTCCACGGATGAAAATCCATTACGCCCTGGTCATATGACCTTGTCTGGTAGCCGATCCAGCGCCCATGCACCAGCCGAGGCCACCCAACGCGGCGCCCATTAAACAGCACCTCATGGGTCCCACTTATAGTATTGTTTACTCAAAGGCAGACGCGGGCAGCGCAAATGAGAGGCCGGAAGAGGTGTCGGCCCCACGAGCTGTGCGAGGCGATGATCGACGGCAGCTGCGACAAGCTGTGTGCCAGACCCGTTTTCTCTCTCCTCCACCCATGCAAAAGCTGACACAACCGGTCGATTCGACAACTTGTTGGGCCTGAAACTCCATTACGCCCTGGTCATCTGACACCATATTTATCGACAGCGTTCACAGGAGTGGCGCGCATTGTGGATCATTATCGGCAGTTGACAAACTCGAGCGCCTCCGGACCGGAAACATGCATGGTGTTGATCAGCTAGCTAGTACAACCATGTAGGTAGCCCCCTGACCACCGTACGTCTTGCATTCATGCCGGCGTGATCCATTCCTCCACACCTGCTCGATCCATTCGCGCTAGCTTAGCCGAACTCCCCATCCATGGACATGGTGAGTTACTCATCGTGCGTTTCTGCCTTGATCCATCCAAGCTAGACCGTGAGCGAGACGAGACGGCATTCTTGTTGTTTGCGTCGGCGGCGGCCTTGAATTCCTTGAATCCCGTGCCAAATCCAATCCATTTGCAGGGCACCCTAGCTAGTAATTATGTACTCTTACAGGTCTACTACAAACTTTCGACGTACAGTATGCTGTTGTTGTGACTTGTGAGCATCAGGTTAGGTGTGCGTACGTGCGGCTGAGTCCAGTCAAAGACCGACGACGGCTTAGAAAGAAGAATTTGACGTGTATAGCTACAACGCAAAAGTGCTGCTCGAACGTGCTGGATGTATAGATAGGGTTGACTGCTGATGAACCGATATTCCTCACGGTACTTTGTGCGCATGCATGTCGGCTGAATGGAGTACGTGCCCTGCATATTTCATCTTCATTCCGGTTAAATTCGTCATGCATCCAGGCACAGCCATTCCGATTGCCCCGTCGAGTAGAAATGGGAAGGGCATAAGGAGAAAAAAAATATCGATGTATGAAAAATGTCAGAGCATCATTAAGCAAGTTTTAAGCGTATATCCAAGTTTAGTACTGCTGTGTGTGGACTCTAAAGAGAGCATACTAATTACCGTGTATTGCCACAGGAAAAAAAAAAGACAAATCAGGCCAATGAACGTACGTTGTACCTAAGCCTTTTCTAATTCTTCATATTTATCTGATGCAAGTATCTGCATTTCGCTCGTTACTTCTGTTAATTAAAATAGTGTCCACCTTCCGCCGGGCAAGCACGCATCATGTGACATGCCACTTTGTATATCAAACTCCAAGCAATAAAATCTAAGAAACATAAACTAGATTTGGATATCGACCCAAGAAAAATGAAAAAGGTGAAGAATCATAGATACAAGTTTCCAATATGCGAACAAAGCCACTACATACATATACATATTATGGTTAAGTATAGTCATCCGCAAAGACTTCACGTAGATATTGGAACACAATTTTATGAACAATTTTTGTGAGCAATTATACATCAAGATTATGGTTAAATGTGCTACATTAATACCCATGCCAAGCTTTGATGTACAGGGAATGACTAGATCTTTTCTCGTATTTAAAAATATTGATCCAAAAACGTAAGGCAAAGTTCATGAGAACTTATGGTAGACAATGATACCAGTGGGCAAAATATATCATAGTGAAATATGATTGTTCATAGGTAACACCGTATATTTTTTTCTTGTTTAAGTAACTTTTCAAATAATATCTATATAATACCTCCCATGATACCTATGATAACCGGTGAATCAACAGACATGATATTGAAGATCCGGACCATCAACGGATAAAATGGAGAATGAATATCCATTTT
The DNA here is from genome assembly GCA_012490785.1 of Eragrostis nindensis. Lineage (NCBI taxonomy): Eukaryota > Viridiplantae > Streptophyta > Magnoliopsida > Poales > Poaceae > Eragrostis > Eragrostis nindensis. The sequence continues at coordinate 65,767 of JAAXCT010000446.1, forward strand.
GGTCTATTGTAAAAGTCTTCAAGATGTCTTATGTCATGTGTTCGAATAGTTATCCATCGTGCAAAAAAGAAATACTTCCCTAGAATTTTAGAATGGATAGAAGCTCTGTAACTCTTTTATTCTTTTGTTCCCTCTAATGTTTTCATTTGAAATGTCATCTTTTTATTCATAAATATTTCATCGGTAATAGGGGCACATGCACCCCTTTCATCAATTTAGGTGTGCGTACAGTATGCTGTTGTTGTGACTTGTGAGCATCAGGTTAGGTGTGCGTGCGGCTGAGTCCAGTCAAAGACCGACGACGGCTTAGAAAGAAGAATTTGACGTGTATAGCTACAACGCAAAAGTGCTGCTCGAACGTGCTGGATGTATAGATAGGGTTGACTGCTGATGAACCGATATTCCTCACGGTACTTTGTGCGCATGCATGTCGGCTGAATGGAGTACGTGCCCTGCATATTTCATCTTCATTCCGGTTAAATTCGTCATGCATCCAGGCACAGCCATTCCGATTGCCCCGTCGAGTAGAAATGGGAAGGGCATAAGGAGAAAAAAAAATATCGATGTATGAAAAATGTCAGAGCATCATTAAGCAAGTTTTGAGCGTATATCCAAGTTTAGTACTGCTGTGTGTGGACTCTAAAGAGAGCATACTAATTACCGTGTATTGCCACAGGAAAAAAAAAGACAAATCAGGCCAATGAACGTACGTTGTACCTAAGCCTTTTCTAATTCTTTATATTTATCTGATGCAAGTATCTGCATTTCGCTCGTTACTTCTGTTAATTAAAATAGTGTCCACCTTCCGCCGGGCAAGCACGCATCATGTGACATGCCACTTTGTATATCAAACTCCAAGCAATAAAATCTAAGAAACATAAACTAGATTTGGATATCGACCCAAGAAAAATGAAAAAGGTGAAGAATCATAGATACAAGTTTCCAATATGCGAACAAAGCCACTACATACATCTACATATTATGGTTCCCAATGGAAGTATAGTCATCCGCAAAGACTTCACGTAGATATTGGAACACAATTTTATGAACAATTTTTGTGAGCAATTATACATCAAGATTATGGTTAAATGTGCTACAATTAATACCCATGTCAAGCTTTGATGTACAGGGAATGACTAGATCTTTTCTCGTATTTAAAAATATTGATCCAAAAACGTAAGGCAAAGTTCATGAGAACTTATGGTAGACAATGATACCAGTGGGCAAAATATATCATAGTGAAATATGATTGTTCATAGGTAACACCGTATATTTTTTTCTTGTTTAAGTAACTTTTCAAATAATACCTATATAATACCTCCCATGATACCTATGATAACCGGTGAATCAACAGACATGATATTGAAGATCTGGACCATCAACGGATAAAATGGAGAATGAATATCCATTTTGGTCTATTGTAAAAGTCTTCAAGATGTCTTATGTCATGTGTTCGAATAGTTATCCATCGTGCAAAAAAGAAATACTTCCCTAGAATTTTAGAATGGATAGAAGCTCTGTAACTCTTTTATTCTTTTGTTCCCTCTAATTTTTTTCATTTGAAATGTCATCTTTTTATTCATAAATATTTCATCGGTAGTAGGGGCACATGCACCCCTTTCATCGATTTTCTCTCGCAAGTCAAACTCGAAAGGATGTGAGTTAATTAATTTGGTGGTGAAACTTGGATAGTGCTTGTCGTATCGAAAGTACTTCCCAGATTAATTAGTTTACATCGTGTTGCTTCGCACAGGACCATGGCTGCCCTCCTCATATCATGGTTTGCAAAAGAAAAAAAGATGAAGAAGATAAAGAGGAGACTTTTATTCCCGCAAAAAAAAAGAGGAGACTTTTATGCAGAGTTTGGGCCGAGAAGCAGACTATTATATGTTCATGGACTCCTTACATTTGCCATGCGTCTGAACTTTGATTCCTGTCTTGGTATTGAAGAAGTTAATGAATTTTTCTGTGCTTGAAAAGGACTTAAAAATAAAGTTTGTTATGTCTCATTATTAATCCAAAATGATAAATGGACTATACTTTATTAGGAAAATGTCTATTTTACTCTCTCGAACAAATTCATTGTCCGTTTCGCCACCTAAACAAAACAATGACTCAATTTACTTCACTGCTTATTTAAGTGGGATGAAACGAAAAAAATTAGTTGTTCGGAGAAGTAAAATGGTATCTATTTATGAGAGAGAGAGAGAGAGAGAGAGAGAGAGAGAGAGAGAGAGAGAGAGAATTACACCAAAAGAACAAGGTAGAGCCTAGAGTGCTGTGATGTGCTGTCAGTGCTGTGTGCATGACAGGAGAGGGGGATCGACATAGAGATAGAGACGGGCGTCTTGCAGGCTAGGGCGCGAACTCCGCTATTTAAGCACACATTTGGCGTCTTGTTAAGGCCATATTCACTCGTCAGTCGGCAAGAAACCAGAGAGAAAGAGAGCCCATTTGTTCCTTCTTCCGCTCGCCACCGCTTCTTTGAGCCATTAAACTCATTTTCTTCTTGTTCGTAGTGAGAGAGCTACTTAGCGTTCATCTCTTTTTCTCCTTCACGATCAAGTTGGTCTCAGGGTCTCAGGGCTAGCTGTTCCACGAAGGCAGCGACCATGGTCTCGCCAGACAGCATCCGCACGGCCATGGGCATCATCGGTGAGTTGAGGCAGCCACTGCCGCCGTCCATGTACAAGTTACACGTACAAACATATATACACACATGCTCATGGTAGATGCACACCTACTATGTCACCTCTATCACGCAATAGAAAATTGCAAGCTTAACTCATGGATGAAGAAAATAGGAAGGGAAACAAAATGACACGTAATGCATGAAACCAGGCCACACAGGAATTTCTTTTTTGCTTTATTGGTGCTGGTTTTTTCTGGAGACTTCTTGCACCACTTATCCATCCTTTAATTTGCATCCGTCGCCTTTTTTTCCTTTTCAAAAAAGGTTGGGACTTGTCATCATCACAAACTCCTTTTTCTTGCTTCATGCCAATGCAAACCTTGTTTTATTTGTTCCTCAGATTTGATGGAGTTAATTATAACCATTTTATTTGTTCTCGAGACTTCTTGCACCACTTATCCAGCCTTTAATTTGCACCCGTCCCCTTTTTTCTTTCCACAAAAGGTTTGGACATGTCATCATCACAAACATTTTTTTTTTTGCTTCATGGCAGTGCAAACCTTGTTTTATTTGTTCCTCATAATTTGGCCGAAGTTGGATAATTTTTTGACATCCGGCCTTTTGTGTATGTTGCAGGCAATGGCACCGCCCTTGTGCTCTTCCTCTCCCCAGTGTAAGAATTACTTCAATCACCTCATTCACGGAAACAGCAACTTTTCATTATGCATGCTCATTCATTACTGGAGAAAATGTACGGTATCACAATCTTGCCGCAGAGCAAGAAGGACATGTGCACACATAACAGAAATAAACTACCTCAGCATATCATGGATAAGTAGTACAATATCAAATTAAGTATGTAAATGCATTCTCATAGCTTACAGGTATAATATACAACGTACACATATACGTACAGGCCGACGTTCTGGCGCATCTGGAAGAAGCGGTCCGTGGAGCAGTACTCGCCGATGCCGTACGTGGCGACGCTGCTCAACTGCATGATGTGGGTGGTGTACGGCCTGCCAATGGTGCATCCTCACAGCATGCTGGTCATCACCATCAACGGCACCGGCACGGCCATCGAGCTCACCTACATCACGCTCTTCCTCATCTACTCGGCCGGCGCGACGCGGCGCAAGGTGCTGCTCCTCCTCGCCGGCGAGGTGGCCTTCGTCGCCGGCGTGGCGGCGCTGGTGCTCACCCTGGCGCACACGCACGAGCGGCGGTCCATGATCGTCGGCGTCCTCAGCGTCATCTTCGGCACCGGCATGTACGCCGCGCCGCTGTCCGTCATGGTACGTACGTCGGCGCGTCTCGTATGCTAGTTGTTTTTGTTTGTACTAGTATTGTTGTCGGCATCAGGAGATAAATTTCCCTTTTTTTTTCAAAACAAACTGTTGGTTACCGTAGTTGGAATACATGTAAAATAGATAAATAGGTAAAGATAAAAAAATATTGGACTTTGATCAAACTAGGATAACACCCATTTCGAAACAGATGGGGTACGTACTAACCTTTCCCCTCCTGTGTCTGTTTGCTGATGTCATGGAGCAGAAAATGGTGATCCGGACGAAGAGCGTGGAATACATGCCGCTGTCCCTGTCGCTGGCGTCCCTCTTCAACGGCATCTGCTGGACTGCCTACGCACTCATCCGCTTCGACCCCTACATTACCGTAAGATATCTTTTTAACATTCTCAATTTTACGATGTTCTTTCATCAAGCTTATTACACCTATTTAACACGAGCACGTGGGCTAACAAATGTCAAATAAAAAGAAGAATAAGAAAGGAGTGAGTACTGTGCACTACTGTGGTAGTCAATTCGTGTAGTACTACTAGTTAAAGACCTGGTTAGGTAGCCTGCGGTTGAGTAGTACATGCACCATGTCGCTTCTTATGGACGCATCGCATGTACCATGTGAATTACTGTTACCTAAATTGCTGCGAGCAATCGAGCAGAGACAAAGGACAGAGGACCCTTGGCCCCTGCTTCTTCCCCTTCTGAGGCCCAGGATTAATTTATCATTCACGTTAGCCCACGTGCTCGTGTTAAATAGGTGTTGCCTGCGAGCGAGCAGAGACAAAAAAGAACAGAGGACGTTAGTATCCTGCTGGCCCTTGCTTGACCCTCTTTTGAGGTCCAGGAAGGACAATTCATTCACGTTACACATGCACCGGGTCGCTTGTCATGTGCCATGTAAATGACTGTTCCTTAAAATCCGTTCGCCTCTGCAGTTTTTTTTTTTAAGGAAATACGCCCATAAGGGCTATAAAGCTCCATTACTCTGGACAAACTGATACAGTTGCATAAAGGCCCTTACTCCCTCTGTCCCAAAATAGATGTCGTTTGACTTTTTTTTGACCGCTCGTCTTATTCAAAATTTTTGCGCAAATCTTATTTATCTTTTTACAGTTTATTTTATCATTGAATATATTTTAATCATGACATATTTATTTTTATATTTAAATAATTTTTTGAATAAGACGAAGGGTCAAACGTGATGTCCAGTGACAACTATTTAGGGACGGAGGGAGTACAAGATATTGGAAATAGAATATGGCCTTTAAGCAGGAAAGGACATAAACATAAAATAAAATTACAACCAGGTCCTCACAGGGAAATTCACACCGGAGACAGAAGTAACGAGAATTATCACCGCCGTGGAAGTTCCCCATCACTGAAGATGCAGAAGTAGCAGGGTCCCAACACCAAGCAGCAGTCATGGATGCCTCCAACCATGTCTGGACCTGACGGTGTGGACAACAAGGAGGAAAGGCGTCCAAGCCACCGCGACACAGTTAGGGAACAGGCCTCTGGATGCAAGTCGATTGACAGACCAGCGGTCCACCTGGTCGTCGCCTCAAAACAAGCACCAGTTGAGGTAAAAGAAGACCAAGCTGTAGATCTTGAGGATGCTTCACCGAGCTTGATCGATGAGTGCCATTCCAGATTAAAACGGGGATCAGCGAGTAGCGATCAACCCATTCCAGGAGGGCACAGCATCCATGAACAAGCTTCGCGCAAGGTAAACACCAACAACCACCACATCTCCAGAAATCCAGATCCAGAGTCATGGAGGAGAAGCAAAGGGAGAAAGTACACTCGTCGGGGAGGAGTCCGACGAGGAAAACAAAAGGCATCACGCCTACAACCACAAGGGAACAAGGAAAGAAGCTACTCCCCGGACCTAGAGAACAAATCGCCTCCATAAAGAAGACGATGGGCGAAACTCCAGAAAAGTAGCTCGATTTACAAATTTAGGAACTAATACTACTAAAACTATACAAGGATGAGTCCCTCACCCTGAAACACGCCGCCGGCAAGCCGGAGACGGCAGGGAGGGGCCGGATTAGGCCATCTGGGAAGGAACGCTCACGAGCACTGTTGAGGAGAAAGGGAGCTTTCGAGAGTTCTAGCCCGCTTTGTTTTTCCTGGAGATCGTGTTGGGCTCGCCCCCTGTTGTTGAGTGTTCGGCTTGGAGCCGCCTCTGCAGCTTGGGTTTGCTCGCATCTGCCGTCCTTGCCTTTAGTTCCCTGCAGTGCTTTGTCTTGCAGCGGCAGATTGAAGGCAGCAGACAGTTGTGCCACCACTGCCTAGCGAGGGCAGGGGTCGCGTGGGTGGGTGGGTACATCAATTCGGTACCATTCCTCCAGGTCCAGAGACAGCATCGGGAATAAGCATTTGCACACGTTCACCTCATCTGGGGCTCACTCACTGGGCCAGGCCATGGATGCGTGCACGCAGCCGCGGCCGATCCAAACCCGCCGTCGCTGTCGCTGCACCAACTCTGGCTCGAGGTCGCCGTTGCTTCGATCGGGCCCCGTAATGTGAAATATAAGTTCCGTGCCGCAGCTGTACCTTCGATCCGGACCGTCGATTCTGGAATCGGGATGGGTGCCCGGCGCACTGTGGATGCAACCGGCCTGACTCGGTACGCTTGAGATACGGTCGGATGAGGACAAAACGTATCACATTCTACGTTCCGGGCGGTTTAATGTTCCTGGATTCTTTTGACAAAGCTGGACCAGAGGCTGAGAGCTCCCATTCAAAATTCGGCTCTCTCTCTCTCTACCCGCTCCGGCGGCCGCCAGATCTGCCCCGCGTGCCCCTGGATCCGGCGGTTAGGTCGAGGTGGCGCGGGGGCAGCCGCGTGCTGGAGGAGGAGAGGAGGCGGCGATGGAGATGGCGCCCTCGAACTACGGCGGCGGCGCGCATCGGTCCATCGCCGGCTAAATCCAGTTGGTGCGGGGTCCAAGGAGGACAGATCAGCGTGTACGGGACCCACGCCGGCTAGATCCAGAAGATGGCGGCGACTTGCTCAAGGCTGCGCCGCGTAGCAGCGACGGAGCCAGAGGTGGCAACGGCGGTGACCTGCACGAGCTCCAGGCATCGCTGCTTGGTACACGTGCTCCCGGCGGCGCGTCTGGTTACGCGAGCTGCCCGGAGGCGCCTGAGCCAGGCGGGCAAGATGGGAGTGAGCTACTGCGGTGGGCGTGCCGACGACCTCCACAACGGCGACCTGGGCCACCTCGGGTACGCCGGAGTCGGCTGGGCCATCTCGGGGGCGGCGGCGGCATAAGCTGGCTCGAGCGGTCTCCGTGGAGGAGGAGCGCTCGATCTGCTTCACAGTCCCCTGTGTGAGGAGCTTGTGCTGCAGATCTTCATCCCCATCGACAGGTGCTCCGTCCTCCTTCCACATCCGGGCGGGGGCGAGCGGCGCGACGCCGCCGAGCTGGAGGCAGCGGCGGAAGGGGCGACTGCGAGGTCGACGTTGGCCCCTCCTTCCTCCAGATCCGGGCGGGGCGAGCGTCGCGGCGGTGGCGACCTCGACGAGGCGGCGGGTGGGCGGCCCGCGTACCCGTCTTCTTCCTCCGCGCGTCAACGTGGTCCTCGTCATTCTTCCAGATCCGGTCGTCGACTCCGGCCTAGATCTGGGTCAGGGTGGGTCGAAGGTGGCTAGATCTGGCGCACATCTGGTCAGATCCGCCCAGTGCGACAACGAGATGCACCCAGGGATGAAGCATCTCGACAGATCAATGGCCATTTTCTTCACCGCCCAGTGCGACAACGAGCTCGCGGTGCTTCAAGTTTCGGGAGGGGTCGGAGCAGCTTTCTCAAGCATGCAAACCTGCTTCACCTGGTCGTGCTCTATTCTTCAAATGATAATGCTCTCTCTCTCTCTCTCTCTCTCTCTCTCTCTCTCATTTTCTCAATCATGTGCATACACCATCCAGCAACTTGCTAGTACGCATCAATTTTTTTTCCTTTCTGCTAGTACTGCACATACATAAATCTTATCTACTTGTTCAATCATGCTAGTGAAGCAGGTTCGCATGCTTTGTGGAGGTGCACATGTAGATTTTCTCTCGATGCATGTGGATATTCTTCATCATTCAGAAGTACAGGTGAAGTTTTCTTCTTCTTTTTTGAACTGGAGTACAGGTGAAGTTCATTGAGAAAAAATTGGAATTTCCGGTTGTACATGTTGATTTTAGTTATCTGGTACATGAGAAAGTGGAGAAATTTTGTACTAGTTCAAGTGTATGGTTCATGATAATTGCAAGAGCATGCTGGGGTACAGGATAACTAATAGCGGTACAGGATAATGGTTCAAGTGTATTGGAATTTACAACCTGATGTAAAAGAACATCTAATCAGAAATTCTTTTGGGTTTCAAATGACCATCTGATCAGAATTTTGATATGTGAATGATTTGTAAATGTAGAACTAAAGGTAGTAAATTATTTATGAATGACCACAAAAATTATTTGAACAGTTTGTATATTGAAAATTCGAAATTGATTTGTTACAGTAGGATTAGTTCAATTTTGGCCTTTCTTTGAAATGTTCAAAATTTTAGTACATGATGATATCAGGATATCTTAGTAGTAAACGGTACAGTTGATTGTGTTGATTGATAATTTCACAGAGGTCAACAATTGCTTTGTTAGTACATGATCTTTGGTTCAGGTGCCAATTACGAGCTGTCTTGTGTTTATGAAAATTTCTATGATAGTAATGTGCAAGCTATAGTCCTTTTTTCCTCTACAAATTTGCTGGTGCTTCATCTGTCCCTCTTTTTCAATTTGCAGGCTCAAGGTTCATTTTGTGGTGGCCCGAGAAAAATATTTTACAGAATAGAAATGATCAAGAACATTTTGCAATCACCTCTCTAGGTAATCGAGCTCCATGGCGGCTGTGATCCAAGCTTGTGCCCTCGAGCCGCCGCGGCAGGGACGCGGCCACTACTTGCGAAGTAGGGCCTGAGTTTTTTTGGGTGAGTTGCTGCTGCGTGTAGCTTCTGTGAAGGGCATTTTTCTTTTTGGTTTGAATCAAGAAGTGCACAGATTAAGTGTTTGTGGGTTTTCACTGAATAATATATCGGTTTCAGCTGAAATTAGGTTTGTAGAAATTGGGATACTAAGTATAACATCCAGCTGGTTTGAAGTAGTTGCATATATAGATAGAGATAGAAATTACCATTTGAGTACATATATAGATCACTTGTTATAGATGATCTCTGTAATGCCAGATTGATTGTTGGTAATCACTTGTTCTCGATGTGGTATTTGCAAAATGCTGGGTGTGCATGATAACAAGAATTTTGTAGTGTTTGATTGTTTTTATTAGGCAGCACTGGATACACCTGTTTTTTTTTATCCTGGTATATGTGACTGCTCTTATGATTAGTAGAAGTACATGTTCTTTGATCTATTTTTTCACAAACAATAAATGCTAGAGTTGAACCAAATGGAGGATAATTTCCCTGCTCCTCTGATGTACATCCTCTGTCTAGCACATCTCTGTTCATATGATGCAAGATGTAGTTTGAAAATGTATAGCGAGGTTTCCTGATCTGTTTTTTTTTTTGAGATGGATCTGTTCTTTAGCTTTGGTGGTAAATGACCTGTTACTTCAGATGTTCATGTACTCCTAAATTTTATTTACGTCATATAAATTTAGTAAAAAAGTAAAGTGTTCCCAAATGAGCAAAAAGACCTTCAGATTTTGGTCATTTTTTTTTGGTACAAAGTCCATGTTCTGAAATAAAGTGTACAGTGGTATAACACAAAGTAAGATTCGAATTCTAAAATGTGAGGATAATTTGAAGATCCAAATATTTTACAAAGTCCAGATGACTATACTGGCCTTTTGCCTTTTATTTATTTTTCCTTGTTCATGAGAAGTAAAAAATTGTTGAATCATATGATCCACAGCAAGGTCTTTTACTTTTACAGTTCTTTTTGTTCTTTCAGCACTCAAATGTGCTTTGTACAAGAACAGAGCAGTATCATCTGTTTTAGATGTTTGGTCATGCTCTTATGATATACATGTGTATGGGTCACATGGTTGATCAAATGATTTTGAATATATAATGATCAGAATCTGATTTTTGAATATCTAATGATCAGAACCTGGATAGAACAGTTCTTTTGTTTTGTACTAGTACTGTAATCAACATGATCCTGTTTTGAATATTCTGCTTGGTGTAGTTCTGGGAAATGTTCCGATATAAATTGCAAAATGAATGTGTGAATGACTGGTACATGTAGCTTGAAGATCTTTTTCTTTTTTGGCAATCTGAATGTGCAGTATGTGTTTTTTGGCAAACTAAAACATAATTATCGTCCAAACTGAATGTGCAAACTGAATGTGTGAATGACTGGTACATGTAGCTTCATGATCTTTTTTTTTTCTTTTTCTTCAAGCCCTCTTAGTCTTTTTGGACGATAATTATGCTCTTTCATGCGAAGAGTCATTCTGGAGTTCTTTTTTGGTGGAGCCACAACTGTAATGCACCTGTTCTTGTTTTTGAATATCAAAAGTTTTAGAGCTGTGTTACCCTTCTTTTTTTTGCTCATTTTTTTTTTGGTTCAGATGTTCTTCTTTTGGATTGTTTCAAGGGAAATGCCCATTTTTGTTTGGGATGTTGATTATGCCGGGCCAAGATTTTAAATGTTATAGTTTCGGTACTATAATGCTCAGTTCAGGAGCTAATTAGTACGAGCTTTCTTGTGTGTACGGAGAATTTAAGGAGGTTTTGAGGATCTAATGATTTTGATTAGTTCATCTGATTTCAATTTCTATGACTGGTTCATCTGATTTCAATTTCAATGACTGGTTCATCAGTTGTTCCTCTTCAATTTTCAGTCACACAGTTGATTTGCATGATAGTGAATGTACACTTATTTTTTTTTTCTAGGATAGGGTACATGTTCTTCTGATTTTTCTTCAATGTACACTTATTTTTTCTCTTGAAATGAGTGCTGCAAGTAGTGCAGCACCAGTGATATGCTTTTTCTTTCTAGGATGTAGAAATTTTGGGCAGAATCCATTTTCTATCTTGTATATGTACTTGTTGCTTTTATTTAGCTGGTAGACAGAAATTTTCAATGAGGTTACTAGTTCAAGTGTAGTACAGGAGAATCGCAGTGAAATTTTTTTTGAATATTTTGTTGTACATATATTTGTGGGATCATAACAGATTTTTGAATGAATGTGAAGAAGAAATAGCTTGAATATTTTGTTGTACAAGTATTTTTTTTCTGAACCGAAAGTGCTACGAGTAGTGCAGAACCAATTGTATTTTCTTTCCGTCAATTATAGTACATGATCACATTGAGAGTTCCTGTACCTTGAAGTGTTACAGTTGAGTCTGGCGCGATGGGCGTTTCAAAATTCAAACTGTTTACTGCACATGGTAGTGGTACAGTAAAATCCATGTGGCATTATCCTGATGGGTGGTTTGAATCCGGGCAACATATTCACTGACTGGCCCACAAAAATTTGAAAAACCGCCATGAACGTGTGCTTTGGGACTACGTACAACTCAGCAGTAAATAGAGCAGCCAGCTGCTGCAACTCAGCAGTAAATAGAGCAGACAGCTGCTGTCCTTTGCTGTCACATCCTGCTTTATGCATGAGAAAAAAATTCGTGTACATTGGATATACAAGCAACTAAGAACCGTTGATCTAGATGGGCTGGAGATCCAACGGCCATTATGGCAGGTACAGCTAGGGAACGGTACATAATATATTTTTCGTCGGGCCCCGCCGGAAGCTTGTACTAGCGAGGTTGAGACCGACCGGGGCCGTGTCTGTGTCTCGCATGTTAGCAGTAGCTGTCCTTGCCGTGCCGTGCTTTGCCGATGACGCCGCCGTGGCGGCAGCATTGGCAAGCACTAGTGCACTGCCCATTAATTACTTCCTCCGTCCATCTTTATAAGAATTTGAAGCCAAATCCACTTTGCCACAAATATAAGGATCTGAGGGTGGGGCCCGCGCACGTGCGCCCTCCCCCATCCCTTCCGCTCGCCTGCCTACCTCCCTTCCGCTCGCCTGCCTGCCTGCCTCCCCTGCCTCCCTCCCTTCCGCTCGCCTGCCTGCCTCCCTCCGTCCCACGGCGCCTCGGTGAAGTCCAGGCTCGCCAGCTGCGACGACGGCGGGAGGAAGGCGGGAGGAGGCGAGCCGGCGGAGTGCGCCGAATCGTCCCCTTCTGAGGTGGTCGTGGACGCCGAGGCCTTGGGCGAGTCCGGGTGCGCGGCGGCGGCGGAGGTGCTCGGCTTGGTCGGCGACGCGGCGAGGCCCTGGCAGATGGCGGCGAGCTTGGCGTCGACGGAGGCGTCCAGCGGGCCCGCGAGGTGCGCGCCGCCGCGGCGGAGGGAGGGGAAGTTGAGGCGCGCCGCGTCGCCGCGGAGGCGGAAGGCCGCCTTGTCGTAGGCGAGCGCCGCGTCCTCGGCGGAGTCGAAGGTGCCGAGCCACAGCCGCATCCGGTTCCGGGGCAGCCGGATCTCCGCCACCCACTTGCCCCAGTGCCGCTGCCGCACGCCGCGGTACAGCTTCCCCGGAGTCCGCGCTGCGGCTGCTGGCGGAGGCGGCCCGCTGCAGCGACGGCAAGGCGGCCATCGCCGCGGACGCCGTCGAGGTCGCGGCGGCCGTGATGGGCCGGATGATCCGGGGTGGGGCCGGTGGGGCGGGAGGCGGCCGTGGCGCTGCTGTGGCTGTGCTGCTGCTCGGGCGGTGGGGAGCGGAGGATGCGGGAGGCCGTCGCGGCGGCGCCCGAGGCCGTGGGGAAGCTGCTCGTGGTGATGCAAGGGGACTGCTCGCCGACGACTTCAAGGATGGCTGGCGAGCTCCTGCGAGCGGTGCGGCTGGAGCAGGAACGCAAGGGCATGTGATGCCGTACTGAACCGCCGGCGCCGGAGCAGAGAAGGCTAGCGCGTCGGAGAGTGTAGGGCGGAGAGCAGAGGAGGCTAGCAAAGCGGGGAGGAGAGCTGGGTGGAGGATGGGAGGAGAACATTGATTAAGGGTAGTTTGGTCATTTGACTTCCCCCTTGCTTTCGCCTCGAGAATCTAGGAATACTTGTATAGATGGACGGAGGAAGTAGATGATCAGGCCACTGCACAGTGTTCGTACACTCTCCTGGTCCTTGGTTGAGCTACTTGCTTGCAGAGTCTTATCATGAACGATGAATTTTAGCTGAACTGGATACATTTTCCTCGCGCCTGACTTCACTTTTTTTATTTCCCTTGTCGTTGGCTCTGTTCTCTCGCATGCAGATCCCGAACAGGCTGGGCGTTCTTCTGGCGGTGGCGCAGCTCATCCTGTACGCCATGTGCTACAAGTCGACGCAGCGGATCCTCCAGGAGCGCAAGCGCAAGGCCTCCGACCACCTCGCCATGACCGACGTCGTCGTCCACGGCAAGCCCTCCGACAGCAACAACAACGCCGCCCCCGACGCCGGTGGCCGCTACTGAGAGCGACAACGACGACGAACAGTTGAAGCAAGCTAGCTAGGGTCCGTAAGTGTGGCTGCACGCAGCTGGGCTGTGTTACGGAATGATGCTTAGTGTACTAATTCATATGCCTTGAGTCGAATTAGCCGATTGAGCAGCTGAGCGTTGTGTACAGGTACTAGTAGTCTCATTATTCGCTGGGACAATTACAAAGCACCTTACTACTGTCTTCCAAGACGACATTGGTTACTTTCAAAAAGCTGGCAAACATTATTAGGCCGCCTCCTCTTACATGCAGAGATTTTAAATAGAACAAACCGGAGCCCCGTTAAACCATGCTCATCCAGTCATCCTTGCATATATACGAATCAGTTACTTTACTGCTACTACTAATTAAATGAAGCTCCTTAATTAAATCAACTTTCTTTAAAGAAAAAAAAGCAAAATAAGAAGACGAGTTTCAACACGAATCCTCCCAAGACAGGCAAAATCCTTGAGGGCATCATGACCTACATGTCGAGCATCAGGCGCTGCCCTGAGATGTAGGCGTGATGCGACGAGCACCCACTCCGGCCGGGCTACACTGACATGACTCCTGAAAGTTGGAACCAACCAAACACGTACGACGGCCGACTAGACTGCTCCTGATCAGCGTTCGATCCCGACCTGACTGTTGTTAACAGAGAATGCGATGCTTCTTCCACATCCAAAGGCTGGCTTCACCACGCACTGCTGTCCCGTGACAGAAACAGGTGGCACCAACAAAAATCATTGAAAATGCTTTCCCAAATTAAAACAAGCATTTATCCTCCAATAATGCGATCGATCGATATTCTGTCGCGTCGAACCCTTTGCTTTCCAGCCTGAAAATTCAGGGTGCGTTCGGTTCCCCCTTCTAAACTTTATACCCCTCTAAAGTAAAAAGAATCTTACTATTTAGGGGTACTAAATAAAATTTAATTACAAAACCTTTTTGCAGATGGGCGTTATTTTTCGAGACAAATCTAATGAGCCTAATTAATCAATGTTTTGACACAGTGATGCTACAGTAACCATCGTCTAATCGCCGCTTAATTACCCTCATTACGTTCGTCTCGCGAAATAGATGGGGTCCTAGACTTAGTTTTGTAATTTGACTTTGTTTAGTACACATAAATTATGTCGGCATCTTTGATATGACCCCTCTAAAAACTTTAGAGGGGTCACCGAACGCAGCCAGTGGATGGCCATCGGAAGTGTACTACTCCATTTTGCCGTTGAATGTAGAGCACGAACCGTCCAATCGGCTCAGGAATTCCACAAGCCTAGCTAGAGATCGACTTCCACTTTGATCCCATCTGATAGCTAGTAGGAGCGAGCTATGTCCACATTAGGTGCTTCGCGTGAAGTATGTGGATATATGTAGGGGGTGTTCGGATCTTTAGGCCTAAATTTAGTTCTCGCACTAATTTGCTATTTAAGGGTATTAAATAAAGTCTAATTATAAAACTAACTACAGAACCCTGTTCTATTTCGCGAGACGATTCTAATAAAGGTAATTAAGCCGTGATTAGACGATAGTTACTGTAGCATCACTGTAGCTAACATGGATTAATTAGGCTCGTTAGATTCGTCTCGCAAAATAGCGCACATCTGTACCAAGGTTTTGTAATTAGACTTTATTTAATAGCCCTAAATAGCAAATTAGTGCGAGAACTAAATTTAGGCCTAAAGAAACGAACAGGGCCGTAAACCCTTCGTACATTATCCGGTCCGCTTGAACGCCTGTGAGCAGATATTATCATCACGTGTACTTTGTACGTAGATGACATGGGCCTCGGTGCACTGCATAATCGTGATCAGTCCCTGTGCACGACCGCATGCCCTGTGTGGCGCGGTTGTCACCTCACGTCACCGTCGTCGGCGCAACATAGCAGAGAACAAATTCCTGTAATGCTGAAGTGTTCAAGCGCGACTCATCCGCCGCTTCCATTCCTTGCTGGCCAAGGACTTCGGCTAGCTTAACTGGATGCATCCATCCATGGATGGCGGTGTGTGTCTCGTTGCGGCTAGTGGTCGTGGTCGGACTCGCACGCACGCCATGCCATGGCATGCCTAGACTGAGGAGCTCGGATTTTCCAGGATTTTCCCCATCTGGTTTCTCGCCACGTCGAGATTCGGTCCCGGGTGCAGAGCAGGAAATGTGAGTCTTTTGGTTGGAGGAGCTCTGCCTTTTCAACGTTTGGTGTATTGGATTTTTGGTGGTACGTCAACAATGGAATATTATTTAAAGTTGTTTCACACTTTTGGGTGAAGGTGGTGGCTCGTCATTGGGACGACAAAGTGTTTGAGTAAGTGCAGAAAATGGATCGAAGGATCTTATTTGTTTAAAATATCGCAAGACACTACTACGTGTTCCCAGAATATTCCGTGTCGTTTCCACGTCGACACCGTCCAAACCCGACGAAGTTATACTCGACACGACTTTTGTATTTATGGTCCAAATATTTTCTGGAAGATGTCACTACGTCAAGTTTATATTTTGACTGCCTGTATAGTGTATGTAGGGTACTCCGTATGACATTTTCGTTCGCTCAGACCCTCATGGAAACGATACTTCGACTGCATGTTTGCTTGTTTTTTTGGGCGAGGGACTTTGACTGCACGTATGTATAGCGAACAACTTTGTGCCATTTCTCTGTTTCCATCAGATGGCATATGACGTTCTCAAAAAAAAAAAATCAGATTGCATATGACACCACAGGCCCTCATGTAAACGATACACTGTAGGAGTACAAGTTTTCGGACAAGAAGGAATTAAATGATGGCCTTCCCCTTGCAAGTCGCACGCTGAAATGGGGCGGGCACGCGTTCTCCCAACGGGGCCCATTGTCCCCCAACAAACCCGATTGTCGTCAAACGCAGCCTCTGAAACACACCTTTGCATTGCTCCGGTCCCATGTTGGACTGGAATACAGCAAACCAGTTGTGTTCGAGCACACCAGGTGTGTCGGTGCTCCAGTCGATACGCTACCATGTCCGAGCGACAGGCGGAGGAAAACGAAACCCACAAGCTGCGTTGCGCCCCAACAGTGCCGGTTCCGGGCTCAACATAATCAAACTTCAGTTTTGTCTGCAAGTAAACCTGCAGATTGAGTATTGTTTTTTCCCTGGCCGAACGAAACCTTGATCGAGTTTGAACGGAACAGAACGCCAATTCGTCTTTGGTGCCCCTCCACATGCAAAGCACCCACACGACCGCTACCTTTCGTCTGGACGGTTGCCGAGTTGCCAAATCGGCAAATGAAGCGTATCGCAACACGGCTGCTCTGTGACCTCTGTCTCATCGGTCTCTCTTGATGCGTGAGATAGACTGAACCAAGGAGCATCACCAAGGCCATCACCATGTTAGGCGTCGCCGTCGGCCGAGCGACGCAGCACGAGACGAGAGCGATGGAGCAGAGTGTGCAATCGGACAGCAACCGCGCGCCGCGAGACTTTTCAGCCGCGACCAACCGGCACGTGACCTGGGGCTTCCAGTCCGTTGAGCCTCGTGCCGCCGTCGCGGTCGTATCGTGATCAGGATAGCGCCGCGGTTGAAATCGATGCGAGTTCGTGGCCATGTGATGGCGGAGGGAGGTCGTATCTTTAATCGAATGGGACGGAAAGTGTTGCCATGAGCTAGCTGCATGGGTTGCTCTCACCTTTGACCAGGTAGTCACAACAGAAAGGAAGAAACGGTGGTTTTGTCTAGAGATGAACATCTAGTCAATGTGTTGAATTCATTCAGAGCATCTGAGCAAGAGAGGAGGTGAACAACATATTCGTACAGGTATGGTAGAATAATCGCCGGTTCCATCCTCCGGGTTAGTATACAACCATAGAAGAGAGGAACCCAAAAATAAAAATAAAAAGCAGAGAATCACAAATAGTACTGAAAACGGCAGGAGAATCAAGCGGGCCAGCAGGGGCTTGTGTAGACAAGAACAAGGCAAAGCCAATTGAAGCTGCAATAACACGGCACCTGACTGAAATCTCACTTGTTCTGCCATTTTGTTGCTAGCGAAACCTAGGAGTAATAATTATGAAGAAAGTCACGCAGCTGACGACGAGCTGCTTGTGCTCGATCGATGGATTAATTAGGCGACAACATATCATCATGCTAATATAGGTTGTTGGAGTAATCGATCATCAGTGGTGGCCACCGGGGGCGGCGGCGGCGTTGCCGTTGGTGGTGGTGCCGTCGACGACGACGCCGGTCATGGCGATCTGGTCGGCCTTGCGCTTGCGCGCCTCCATGATCTGCTGCGTGGACTTGTAGTAGATGGCGTAGAGGATCAGCTGCGCCACCGCGAACAGCACGCCCAGACCGTTGGGAATCTGCATTTTAACGAGAAAAGAGTCATCAGAAACAGCCGCAAGGAAAAAGATTCAGCAGGCTCAAAAAAGAAGAGCAGGTATGATCTAGTTGATTTTATTACTGATGGTGCTATCTATATGTCTATCTAAACTTTTGATTGATACGACAAATTAGTGTTCTTGAGGATAAGGCGATGAGCAGTACCAGTTAGGTGCGGATAACACGTCAGGGAAGGAACGCAACGAGCCGGTTTGCCTGATCCAACGGTCGGTGTGGTCAGTTCAGTGATGATGGTCCGTGGCGTAGGGCCGACACGGACACATATGTGCGTCCGTCTAACGCAGCACCTGTGCAGCAGCTTTCCGCGATGCCGCTGATTCAGTGATTCGTGATGGACGGACTCGGATGCGTGCAAGTTGAAGGCGCCGGCCTTGGGAACATCGACCGACCAGTGGATGGATAGAGTTGTGTGTTGGAAGGACGCGGCCGGCCACGCGCGCGGGAGCAGCAGTAGTGCACGGCTGGTACACCCAGCTACCATCCAGACATGCAGACATGATAGGGTAACGCAGACACTAGCGCCGCCGACGGACGGAGGTGTGCTGAATGCGGTAGCTGGCTGCGACATGAAGCTGCTGGACCACCGTTCCGTCAGCGCCGATGGTGCCGTGGTGGCCCGGCTTGTGGTTTTAAGACGAGAGCCTTTAATCCTAGTTACCCTCTCAGCCAGCTAATCATAACGGCTCTAAGAGCGAGCGCCAGAAACAAGTCTCTCTTGACCATATCGTTTTCATTGACGGCGATGGCTACGTGTGTGTGTTGCCATCGAGCAAGGACAAGCAAGTGGGTCGGCTCGATGGATGGGTGGGGAAGCCAGCAAGCTAGTTCAGACATCGTCCGCGTCGGTCTCACCCCGTGCAGGTTGATCGACCGGGCCGTTCCCTTTCGCCATCGGCCGTACGTACATGCACGAACACGATCGCCGGCCGCCCGCCTTCGCGGCCGTGTGGTTGTCGCTGTCCCCGGCCAGGCCAATCGCCCCTCTCTCCGATCGAGCAACGGCGGGGGGCCTGGAGCCAGATCCGGCGCCGCGACAGCGACGGCGCATGCATGGCTCGCTCCTCCACCGATTATTGCTCGGGAGCGCAGCCGGGACCGCAGGTGCGTGCACGCATCAGCGTGTCGCGTTCCACGGCTCGGGAACGAGGACGAGTCGAGGACGGTGACTACTAGTAGTATTTCCAGTGTCAGCCAAGAGCTGGAACTGGACGCTGGCCGGTACCAACTTGGCCTCTTGTCTATCCTTTCCATCATCATGCGCCACCTCTTTAATCGGCCACTGCAAGTAACAGTCGCTCACATGTGTGCCATTCCCAAACAGAGCGCGCGCTGTATACCTGCTGCCTGCCTGAACGAGTCCTCAAAAAAGGAGGACCTATAGGAAGAAGCAGCAGCGGCACGGGTCCTCTATGTCCCGTGTCGTTCTGCTCCTCTCGCGATAAGTGCAGCCTGATTTGATTCCTAGTAGTAGTAACAAACAAAGCGGACCTACAGTACATCACGCGATCCCTGCCTCCTCTTTGTTTCTACTCTACCGCCACTAATGTGTTGTACTTGTACTATAAGCTTCTTGCTTTTACAGGACAGGTAAAGAACATAAGTGCGTAACGGAGGTTTGTTAAGGATGCATGATTGCTTACGGTGATGTAGAGGTCGAACTTGATGAGCGCGTACGCGGTCCAGCAGATGCCGTTGACCAGTGACGCCAGCGACAGGAACAGGGGCATGTACTCCACGCTCTTCGTCTGGATCACCATTTTCTGCTCCGTCGAAAAAAAAAACAAAGGTTAATACAGAGTTACACTAAATCCCACAAGCATAGAGTTAAGCATGAGCACAGGATAAGAGCAGAGCACAGAATACATCAATACTAGTTGACATGATTGAACGGATAAAGAAGGCGTCTCTGGATGCGTTGGGAACAGAAAACACTGCATATGCTGCCGCTCAAACAGGAACGCCAGGATTGATTATGCGGTGCGTACGTGTGCGGGATCTTTCTTTATGCTAGTATTCCCCAACAAAGTTGTGCTCAGTCAGATACAATAATCACATCATTTTTTTCATATGCTCGTTCTAGAACTACGGCAACCAATCAATCAATCATTAAAAAAAGAAGAACAGATCTCCTGACGCAAACATCCACCACCTCGTTTACCATACTGGAGTCCTACTATAAACCAAAGAATCAACCAACCATTAAAAATACGGTGGTGACACATGCATGTACTACTCTAGCTCTACACGACGACGACGACGTAGGCTACGTACGTAGAATATGGGACACGTACCATGACGGAGAGCGGCGCGGCGTACATGCCGGTGCCGAAGAGGACGCAGAGGATGCCGACGACCATGGACCGCCGCTCGTGCGTGTGCGACAGGGTCAGCACCAGCGCCGCCACGGCGCCGACGAAGGCGACCTCGCCGGCGAGGAGGAGCAGGACCTTGCGCCGCGTCGCGCCGGCGGAGTAGAGGAGGAAGAGCGTGATGTAGGTGAGCTCGATGGCCGTGCCGGTGCCGTTGATGGTGATGACCAGCATGCTGTGCGGGTGGACCAGCGGCAGGCCGTACAGCACCCACATCAGGCAGTTGAGCAGCGTCGCCACGTACGGGATCGGGGAGTACTGCTCCACGGACCGCTTCTTCCAGATGCGCCAGAACGTCGGCCTGTACACACATGTACGTACGTGTTGTACATAAATCATGAGTATGTGTGCACATGTTCTTCTTTTTTGTGCTACTGGATAACTCGTGAGCGTGCATAACGAAAAGTTGCTGCTTTTTCATGAACGATGATAGGAATGAACAATAAATTCTTACACTGGGGAGAGGAAGAGCACAAGAGCGGCCCCATTGCCTGCAACATACACAAGACAAAACGATGTCAACCAAAACTTTGGGCGAAATCATGGGAAACCATGCATGAGGTGAAACACAAATCAAAACGATCCCAGCTCCGGAAACTCTGGGGAATAACAGAACAAAGCCTTGCATTGGCATGAAGCGAAATAAAGATTTGTGATGACGACCTGTGCCTTGTGTAAAAGACTTTGGTGGGGAATTAAAACTTGGATGGATGCAAAAATAAAGGCGGAGGTTGGGAGGGTGCGTTTGGGGTGGTAACGGAAGCGGAAAGAAAGAAGTTGCAAGAAACGAGACCAGCACCCCACATGAGCCATCATCTACCGCACGCAGCAGTGACTCCATGAAGTGTACCGTGTATGTATGCATATGCAGGGACCGCACTGCCGGCGGCGAGGACTCACCGATGATGCCGACGACCGTGCGGATGGTGTCCGCAGAGACCATGGTGGCTGCAGGTCCGGGAACCTCGTGCTGCGCAGAGCTCAGGGGAGAGGAAAAGAGGGGGGTGT
This sequence comes from Eragrostis nindensis, assembly GCA_012490785.1. Taxonomy (NCBI): domain Eukaryota; kingdom Viridiplantae; phylum Streptophyta; class Magnoliopsida; order Poales; family Poaceae; genus Eragrostis; species Eragrostis nindensis. Next base: position 86,914 of record JAAXCT010000446.1, read on the forward strand.
CTGCTAGCTGCCTCTCTTCGAACAAGATGAGAATGTAATGGCTGAGTTAGGAAACCCGGAGGAGGAGAGGGAGAGGAAGAAGAAACGAATGTGCTAAGCTCCTCTGCTTCTCTCTCTGGGTTTCTTCTTGGTGAGTGACCAGTGAATGTGGTCTGTGTGGCCTCAACAAACCACCAAAAGGGTCCTTAAATAGGCGAGCTGGCGTCCCTTGCCTTGCCTGGCAGGGGGACCCCATCGGGCAGAGCGGCCCCCACCTCCAGCTCCAATTCTCCCCCGTCTGTGACGGGCACAGTACAGCACAGCCAGCAGCACAGCACGCTCTCTCACGAGTTAGGCTCTTGCGTCACTCTCTTCGGGCAATCCTCTCTATCTTACCCTTTAACAACCAGGACCCGGCCCACGGAGCTAAAATGGATCCACCTTGCGGTCCAATTGATCACTTCTTTCTATTTTTTTCTTTAATCTTTGTATCCTCCATTCTTAAATTTGTTCCAAGATGGATTGCAGTGCAGTATCAAAACGTCAGTGCCTACTGTGTTCATACGGTGGAAGAACAATGGAGCATGTTGAATATAACAGCGGATATAAGACGGAAAAGCCATTTCGATCCCTCATTTTGGCCGCCGCTGGCTCAGTTTCGTTCCTTAACTTTCAAATGGGCCAGTATTTGTCTTTGTAACTTTGTTTTTGGCCATATTCATCCTTATGCTGTTGTGGTGTTCCATGCTGTCATGCCTAGTCAGCAGCGCGTCCAATCACCCGTACCTAATATTCTCTCATTTTGCTACAACGGTAAAAAAAAAGGTTAGAAGGCTAAAGCTATCATGCGTTTACCCCGTGAAAGGACAGGGTGTGGCAGTTGGCCAATCTTAGGTGTTGCTAGAAAAGGATGACGAGAGCCAAAACGCGTGGAATCTAGCTGAAATAATTGCTCCAAATCATCACAAATTGTGGAAATCATCGTGAAAACATACCAATTTCAACAAAAAAGAAGCTTGATATTGAACCCAAACCTTGATTCAAATTCAGACCAAATTGATCAACATACTGCTTCACTAGAGACGATAAAGAAACACAGAAGGGCCATGTGAAACCAACACGCAAAAATGAGTTTATATGATTGACGGACACAAAATATTTTTCCCGTTAATATATCTTGGTTATCAAAATACCCTATTTTCTCTCCACTCACTATACATACCATGTGGAGTACCACACTGAAATACAAATAAATTTTACCATATCTTGGTTATCTAAAAGATTTGTAACTGAATTGAGCCAACGGCGATTGTTGAACCAAACTGACTATTCCACCCTGAATAACCTTATCATAATGAACATAAACACTTATGATGTATTTATCTATTTTGTGCAATTATTAGTTAGAACCACAACCTCATGCATATGAATATATTCATTTTTTGTTCTATCGAGCTGTGCTTCGAACATATTCATTTCTACTTGTTCTTTGATATATATGTAAGAGATAGAGCTGTAATTTTTCCATCTTGTTCTACAGTTGAGATAGAAATTAACATATTTTCCCCATTTGTTACGATGGGGGTTGGATCCTCGGGGGGGGGGGGGGGGGGTGGGGGGGGTGGGGGTATGGTTCTCTCATTAGTTCGTTACTCCTTTGAGTTAAGCTCTAAGGTTGATTATATAGAATCATCTCAATATCAGCAGATCGTGCAACCTTATTCCTTTCCACCCTTCTATCGGTGCCAAGTTTATACATAAATACTAAAATGAAGTTATGAAAAGGAGCAAACATTGTCATTGTTTCTATCCAATCTAACCTTAGAAACTCACCAACAACCTAAAGACCAGCACTAACTCATTTCTCACCCCCTTGGCCTCTCCCTAGTTATATCTCTAGCAAAAATCTACGTGTTCCATTTTCTGATAGTTTTCATTACATTTATAAAAAAATCCATCAACATGTTTTAAGGTTGACATTTTATTTTCTTAAATACGTGTGTGACAAAATTAATTATGATTTTCTAATAATGGTAGTGGTAGGGCCATAAAGAACTATGTAAAGAGGTATTTTGGGATAAAGATTTGACAATCATAGTGGCGAGTTATTTATAAATAGGTATATGGATCTTTTGAGTAAATTTTTTGTATGGTACACTGTGAGCAAACTTTTTTTCTTGTTTTTCCATGTGGGAACCGGAGTATGTATATGTAGCTAGTTATTCATGCATAGTCACACAAGATTGGTAACACTAGTCCACCTTTCCGTTCCTTTTTGCTAGCTACTAGGTAGCATGTATTTAGTAGCTAGCATGTATTTGTTAGCTATTCCTTCTAAGCTTTTGATATACAAAGTCGGGGCACGTCACATGATTTACCTATGGTGTGCATTTGGCATTCCCGGAAGGCCGGTACCATTTAATTAACAAAATTGAAGATACGTGCACCAAGGATACATGAGAATGCAACAAGAAGAACAAAACGGTGAGCAAGAGTGAACTATAGATACTAAGTCGTTTTACAACAAATCACAGTGGTGAGCAAGATGCTTACTTACCGATGCGTGGCGCCACACAGCACCTGATCACTGCAAAAAGATCTTTGCCCTGCTTGACGATGTGCTTGATCTTTTCGCAATGATAGATCGATATCTCCACCTCCAATTCTCCATGACGAAACCGGTCAAACGCAGGGCACATATTCCAACGCCGGCGCCTTAAGTAACAGCAACGTAAAGGATATTGGTTCATCCCTTGTCATTTGTCAACCCTATATAGCTACGCGTCTAGTACGTTGAAGCAGCACGTACTTGCGTTATCATGCACGTTCGTAGTAGCTAGATTTTGCTATACATATATGTTTCCAAAATTCTTCTTGCTTAGGCGGCGACCGACCGATGTCACCGATCCGTATCGTCCAGCCGCCGTTCGTTGACTGGGCATAACCGTGTGCACACTTTCACTACGTACTTAATCTGATCGACACACGCCATACATACTCCTATTCAGTAGTGCGTGGAAGATTCTTACACCTATACTGTAGGGATACTAGGGACGCCTGCAAATGGAAAGGGGATGGCACGGGATTCAAGGCTGCCAACAAGAAGTCTAGATTATTGCTAGGAGAAAGTGGCCATCTAGCTAGGGCTAGCAACAACCCAATTCATAGCGGCATTGCTTCGAAAAGAAATAGGCGAATTGTCTTCGATAAAGTGGAGAGGTGCATGGAAAGTCTTCATTCACCACTGGCTAGAACATGTATAACTAGAAATGGCTCGCCTTTTCCACCTCCCCCACGAGTTTCCATTTCGCCACCGTTGGGGTAGAGATGGGGGTACCGAATACTGAATACGATTCCAGGTGCGAGTGGAGGCAGTGGGTTGTAAAAAGGAAGAGGAATGAGGAAAAAAAGTACTACACAGGGATAAGTTTAGACAATCTATATACTATACTGCAATGGTTTTAGGGGTCTCCGTCTGGCTTCGACAACTTGATCAGGGAAGTGTTGTAGCATCCTTACAAAGATTTAGTCCCGCTTATTTCCTGTTGTTCATTTTGAAAAACTGATGTAACTGTCGCGCGCATTATTGCGCTGGCAACTCCCCTCCATTTTGCAATGTCTAGAGATCTGGCTTGCAATGTGGGGGGTGGGGAGCCTGTCTTTTCTTTTCTACTTCGCAGTCTTAAACATGCTGTAAAAAACTGGAACTTAGACCCCCGTTTTGTTTGAAATGGGGGTGGGTAATCCCATTTCAAGAAAAAAAAAGTGTTGTTTAGAACCCGCGGGCCGCGGAGCAGAGCACGACCACGACGTAAGCAGCAGCAGAGGTAACCTTGAAGAAGGAAGCCTAGCTACTCCAAGGTAGAGGAAGAGGCACGCGGCGTCGACGATCTGGGAAAAGAGCGTAGCATAGCCATCAATGGGTGCAAATCCGGATCAAAGGGATAAGAACGCTGCAGCCGTTGACGCGGCATATGGATATATATCTGCATCTGCATGCATGGCTTCACTCTGCTCTGCCGCGTGTATAATTCCAACCGCCGGTGTAGTAATGATCCACCTTCGTCACGCGTGTATATATGCGGCCGCCTGGATACGTACGAGAGATGATTCAGATGAGATCGGTTAGTCAGAAGCTACGTACGTGTCAAATGGCAAGTTTCTAGAGCACCACTAGTGCGTACGTGCATGCATGTCTAACAATGACGGTATGTGCGATGCGTACATACGAAAGTACTTATTCGTTGCCAAGTAGTAGTATAGTTGAACGAAAATCTTGTATTACCCGGGTTGGCCTTTGCTCGCTCCTGATGTGTTCTGTGCCAGCAACAACAGCACATGCCTTCTGGAAGAAAGCTAAGGGGTTGTTGGTTGGTCAGGCAATGTCAGGCCGCCCGGCAATATATGGCAAGTACGCACGCGCGCCAACTGGAGATCGACTGATCGCGATCAAGGACCGCATGATGTATATCTCATATCTTGGTCGATCGGGCGGTGCCACTTCGTTCCGCCACACGTCGCTTCGTTTGCCATTCGCGGAGACCGACCGCTCACCGATCGATCGCCTGACCTGGCGTCCGTCACACCATGTACATGGAGATAGCTAGGCCTGCACGCACACCATCTTGCCAAACACTGTGGTACGTACTACACATTTCTTTTGGCTCCATCAATCGATCCATCCATTCAGGCCAGATGTATGGGCAGGATGGATATGTCTCTGTAAAAACAGATACTTCACGTGAGAAGAGAAGATGTGGTGGCGGTCGATGCATAGGTAGGAGGATGAGGAGAAAAGACGATCCGAGTTTAGGATTGGCCGCGTCTCGATTTGAAAGGCGATCGAGGACGGGACGGGAAGTGAGTGGAACATGTGCGTGGAGGCTACGGAGGATGGAAGGGCTTTGCTTTTCCGGAACAGTGTCGTTGTTGTTGCGCGTCTTGTCTCGCAGTGCCGAAAGCCAAAGAAGCATGCCTATCTTCCTGGCCGGAAGAATATCTGCCAGTTGCTCACATGGCCCGGCGGCAGCAGCCGGTTCTGGGGCTGGGCCGGAGTGCCGGGCGCGTCGTGATGGACGCAACCGTCCTGTTTTGATCGAGCTGGTTCTGGTTATATTATGAAGTATGAACCCAAGTAGTACGGCACGGGTGATTGATGCTGATTGCTTAGCATGGCCAGCCATCTCGAACGCAAGTGTGTGCGAGACTGTTATCTGAGATGATTCATTTGACGCGTCTTTTCTTGATGGAAAGACGCAGTTAGATTTTGCCTGTTCAGTACAGCTTGGATATCATCAGCAGCTTGTCAAACAGGCGCGTCACGTTAACGTGACTAGTTAATTAGGCACAGACCTATATGTGCTACAACAGAACGCAAATGTGCTCGAGACTGTTCTCTGAGATGAGATGATTCCCTTGATGCGTCTTTTCACGATGGAAAGACGCAGTTAGATTTTGCCTGTTCAGTGGCTTGGAGTATATCATCAGCAGATCGTCAAACAGGCGCGTCACGTTAACGGTGACTAGTTAGGCACAGATCGCTTGTGCTCCAACAAATAAAGCTTATAAATTTTAGGGTCCTCCATCGATCATCAGATATATATATGGCCGCGGACCCTGTACCACAAAGAGACGTGGACGGCATGGAGAGAAGCGGACGACGCGTAGTGAGGGAGTGACTCATCGATAATTGTCGCACGGAAACATGGAAAGATAGAGATACGTACCCGCTGATCATTGAACAGCCAAAAAGGTGGCACAAAAGGGAGCGCGACAGGGGCGTGAGGCGGCCGTGGTAGGAACACGGTATGGATGCGATGCCTTTGGCTTACCCGTCTCGATCGGTCCAAGATCACACCGATCGAGCTCTCTCCTGCAGCGCGGAGCGTAGTGATCGACGCACAGATTCTACGAGCAAAAGTGATGGGAGCATCTCTGTATAAGCATGGAAGCATTATGATGAGCCGGCCCTGGCCAGCTGTGACGTGAGCGGTCCTGTTCCTGCCATGCTATGTGTCGCTCGGTTGAGCTAAGCTCACTATTCTTTGTACATGAACAGCACTGGTTTAGTAAAGTTAGATTGGCTAGAGAGGCATCTGGCATCTATTAACTGTTTAGGTGTTATTCAGTTGTTCATCTCTTTCATTGACATATTTTCCTCCCGTGGCGGTGGTATAGAACAAATTGTTCTTATATATATTCATATAAAAACAGTATAGGTCTGCGGTATTTGAAATTATTACTGTCGCGATATTATGATACTACATAGGAGTACTTTACAAGGTTTTACATAAACATGTTTTTTCTTCATACCGCACATAGGCTGATAGGCCCTCGTCCACTCATACCATTTTGTTGTTGAATGTCACATCATTTGTAGTTACCGTTGGGCCCACTACCACTAGTGTGAAATGGCTAAACCATAATTTTGGGAGTTTCTAAAACACTTTTGATAGTAGTAAAACTTGCCTTCTCCAACAATTCCCAATTTAATTTTGGTTTGCCTCATCACCTTTCTGTTAGACTAGGTGGATTAGGACTATCTAAAGCATCAACGAAAGTAGAAACTGGACAGGTGAAATAGAGAAAAGCTAAATATAGAGAACGTTAGATAACCGTTGGAAGGAGGTTTTTGTTGACTACGCTCTAAATTAAGGTTTGGAAACTGCTTATACACAACAATATATATTTTCATGCATTAGTTGGCGCATGCCATTTCTTTTCTGTGACTTAGTTAATGTGACACAGGCCATATTGTAGCTTGGATCTCGAAATATAGGAAATATATCCCTCCCTCCAAATGGAAACATGTAAAACTATCCATGTTTTAGGTCAGGCAAGGCTAATTTTTCTTTTACATGGAAACATGTAAAACTATTTTAACTGCAGTTAAAATTCCAAGGTCTATGTCACACGAGGTGAGAATATAGTTGGATTGAGAAACTAGCAGAAAAATTTTGTGACATCCTAGTTTATTTAGACATTGTTTTCACAATCGTATACAGTTTCGCGATAACTCGAGGAAGGTCACCACGGCTAGGCTATAGCCTCCAAGTGCTCAGATGCAAACACTGCCGAAAGTCTCCCCGTGGAATAAACTCCTTTTTAATACAAAATTAACTAATGTTTCTATCAACTTAGAGGATGGCATCAGAATACTAGGTATCCCTAGCGAACTCTGGTTTCAGCTAATTAAAGGTGTTAACTTTTAAGGGCAAATGAAAACAAAAGGCTGTGATGTAATTAACTCACTTTACGGAGCCAATATTTTGGCCTGGTCCTTGTGTGACGTCTCAGTTGGCCACTACTAATTAATCTACGACAGTACATGTGGGTTCTGCTGACGCTAAACAAACCCATGATCTATTAGTTTCCGCAACAAGAACGCTGTCAATTCCAAATCCCACCAGTAAAGAGGCTGATGTTGACACACCTAGCTACTGAAATCTGCTTGCTTTGCAAACCAGTGAGATCATTTATAGGAGTATCCAATGACAGAGAGGCGTAGTCATCAGTATGACAAAGCCACTGATCCACCATGTATTTAAGAAGATACTGTTCTTGGGGTGAGATGATATGATGACTTGGATTTCACTCCAATTTAATCAATCACTATGTGATATCTTGGGCCGTGTTCATATATTAAGTTACCTTTGCATAATTCGCAAAAAAAAAGTTACCTTTGCATAATTCGCAAAAAAAAAAAAGTTACCTTTGCATAACAACCCGGAAGCAAGTGCAAGAAAGTCAATTGTGCATGCACATGTCACCCGACGATCATTCCCTTCCAACTAATGTCCCATTCTATGACTAGCTCTTATGCATGCACTAAATTAATCACATATGAAAATTTAACGAAAATATTGTTTGGTATTAAGCCTAAATTTCAATTATTTTCACTTCCTACATTTAGTTTTGTAAAATGGTGGGACAAAAATTATCCCATAACCACAAATGGGCTATTCAGGCAAAAGTAATTTTCAACTTTGTGTTTTAACATCACAACAAAAAACTTTTTTGTTTATACTTAGCTTTCATACAAAACACAACCCTTCATGTTGCACTCGATCAGTGTGTATACTGTTTTTTTTTAAAAAAAAAATGACAGTACTGTAGCATATACTATCGGTTGATTTCTTTCTGAACTTGTACGACAGAATCACTCCACAACTAATGCACGATAGTGATTTTCCTATTAATTTAATTCTTTGTGGACATGCAAAATAATTTAAACATGGTAGGACCGGTCCAAGTTGGTAAGTGTTGTGCATGACATGGGTTTCACCACATTTACTCCCTCCGTTCCAAATTATAGGTCGTTTGACTTTTTTCACCCTAACTTTGACCGCTCGTCTTATTCAAAAAATTTATGCAAACATAGTCACATTTTAATTATTATTGAAATACTTATATTAATAAAGTAAGTCATAACAAAAAATATGATATTTGGAGCAATTTTTTGAATAAGACGAGTGGTCAAAGTTATAGTTGAAAAAGTCAAACGACTTATAATTTGGAACGGAGGGAGTACCTGTTTATGGTTGAATTGAAAATACTAAGACTAATCCACGGTGCACACCGTGTTCATCCCATATCCACACTAGAAAAATATTAAAGCAGCAATATTAGGTACATGCTTGGAGCCTCTGTGGTGAACAATTCAGTTTTATTTACCATCCAGCAAGTCCTTTTGCCAAACTATAGATGAGACTGCCTAAGCGTCATCGAGAATACTAAACTAAATTTCCTTTGACTCCATTTCAAAATACGTTTTTTTTTAGATTATGTGGTGTCTAATATGAAATGAGAAACGTCAATGTCCATGGCCATTCAGAGCACCACAGCGATTAATCTGTTGACTGAAATGGACATCAGGTCCCTAGCACAGAAGACAGCGATCATGCTTTATTAGTCTGAGTGCAGAAAGTCTGTATGTCAAGCACTGACGGACTGACCCAAGCAGGTAGGAAGAAGAGAAGTCGTTGAGACATCACGAACTGAATAAAGGCGTGCTTTATGAGCTTGTGCACTATTGTTTGTTATATGTAAAAAAAATAAAATCATTGACGGGCAACTTTGTTGGATTCGATATTTGGATGAGATTTCTGATCATTCTTATGAGGGGGATATGACACCTAGTCCCTGAAATCTTGTGGGGTTTCTTTGTCAATAAGAGATAGGCATGCCAATTCTGGTTGCAGGATGATTAATGTCCCCTGAGGAAGAATGCAATATCTAGGAACATGAAAGAAAGAAATGCAGAGGGTACTGTGAAAGCCTGGCCCAAATAGATTCGGCCCAAAATGCAACTAGGCATGTAGTGCTAGTGTGCATGGGTTTAGTCCCACATTAGAAGTTGAGAGGGAACATGACCAGCTTAAATAACCAGTCCAGGGTGCAGTAGTAACCGGGTTAACCCTTTTACGCGAAGCGAGGACGAAAGCGTATTGCTACTGTGAGGTGAGGTCCGCATTGTAGGCGTACGGGCCTGGAGCCGTACTCTGGGTTGGGGTGTTACAGATAGTATCAGAGCCGACTCTCGCGGTTTCACGGGCGCGTACGGGTCAGTTGAGAAGGGTACGGTCGCCGTACGGGCGCAGGGACGCAGGTGCGGTACGCATGGCGCGTGTGCCCGACGTGACTGGGACACAGCATGGTACGTACGCTGCTAACTAGACGTACGGGACGTATGCCAGTACTGGACGTACGGACATGGCCAAGAGAGAAGATCCTGTACATCTGTCCCCTCAGGGTAAATTGGTCCGCTGCTCGACGGGGACGTCGAGTTCTAAGGGGGGGAGGCTGTGAAAGGCCGGCCCAAATAGATTCGGCTCAAAATGCAACGAGGCATGTAGTGCTAGTGTGCATGGATTTAGTCCCACATTAGAAGTTGAGAGGGAGCATGACCAGCTTAAATACCCAGTCCAGAGTGCAGTAGTAACCGGGGTTAAACCTTTTACGCGAAGAGAGGACGAAAGCGTAAAAGTTGCTACTGTGAGGTGGAGTCCGCATTGTAGGAGTACGGGCCTGGAGTCGTACTCTGGGTTGGGGTGTTACAGGTACGATGTAGTCAATCTGCTTCATTAATAGATAAAAGACAAAAGCAGTAATGACCGACCATAAACATTGAACATTCTAAAACAGATTGTCGAGAAAGTCATAAACCCTCACTGACCCTCGTCAACTAGTCCAAGAAGGGCATCACTTGCACGGAGAAAGTGATGCCCTTCCTGGAATGTATGTACCGCACTGACCCTAGTCAACTATTAAGAGCAGCAACACATATACTTCGCAACACTGGTCTGAAGTTCATCGAAGTGTACGCAAAGCTAGAAAAGGAGCAACAACTAATCTCCCTTTTTCTAGAAGTGTGTCAGTACCAAATTCTCCATCAGCATGTGTACAGTAATCTTGAAAATGCAATCGATATTAAAGGATAACAATGTAACCTCAGAACTACAATCACAATTTTAAGGATAATAATGTAATCTCAGAACACGAATCACAACTTAGAACACGTGTTGGCATTAAAACACAAAAAATGTCTCCCACAAACATGTTAACTGTTTAAAGAAATTGCATACATAATAACATGAGATGGATCGATGAAGCAAATAAAATACCCACTTGTTAGATTGATGCTTGTTGCTAGATAAATTGTAAGAAAAGTGCCAAACAGAACTCATTAGCATGAATTCTTGCGTAAATTAAAATTGTTACTGTAGCATAAATATGATGTAAATGCCAAATACAGTTTTTTTTCTTATAAAAAGCAAATATGTCGCCATGGAACTAATTACTTTTCACATTGACCAAATAAACCAATGCAATGTGCACGTATCTATTACTGACTAGGATCTGACGCAAAAGATGATACTTGCCTTAACCTGATTTGTTAGGAAATAAAAGAGGGCTTTTTGTCACAATCAATATTAGGAGCAACACAAGAGCAACTTTGAAAGGATAATGGTCACTCCACAACAAGATTGGAACCTCATAGAATAGACAGATTGCAAAGGGAAATCATTAGTATACAAATGACCCACTAATTAAAACGAACTGCAATTCAAAATTAGATTGCTCAGGAAGAAAATTAAGGGCTGGAGCAGGAATATAGGAGCAGAAATGAGGGAGTTAAAATCCGCTCTACTCTCCAAGTTAGATATCCTAGACAGAGAAGCTGAGAAAAGAAAGCTGAGTGAGAACGAAATAAAACAGAGAAAGGAGATGTGTGAAGAGCTTGAAAGGATCTGGAGAATGGAGGAGATGAAGGCAAGACAGAGATCGAGAGATAGAGATGGTAAAGAAGGCGACAAAACACTGCTTATTTCCATGCAATTGCAAACCAGAGGACGAGGAAAAAAAGGATCACGAGCCTTGAAAGTGAAGAAGGGACGTTTGAAGACACTCCTAGTATGCTTAAGCATGCAATGGAGTTTTATGGTAAGTTGTTTGGAGCAGAAGAAAAAATGGGCATAAAGCTTGAAGATGACTTTTGGAAGGAAGAAAAAAAAGTAACTGCAGAAGAAAATGAGATGTTGGAGAAAGAGTTCTCCGAAGAAGAAATTAGAGAAGCTATCTTTGGATCATATGCTGAAGGAGCCCCAGGACCTGATGGTTTCTCTTTCCTTTTCTATCAAAAGTTTTGGTCAGTTATTAAAACTGACTTTATGGCAATGGTTAGGGGTTTTGAACAGGGTACTATAAATATAGCAAGGATTAATTATGCTATGCTGACCCTGATACCTAAGGAACTAGATGCCAAGATCTTGAAGAAATTCAGGCCCATTAGCCTGATTAATTGTAGTTTCAAGGTCTTTTCAAAAGCCTTGAATAATAGGTTAATTAAGATCAGTGATAGACTGATTTTCAATAATCAAACTGCCTTTATAAAAGGTAGATATATTTTGGAGAGTGTGGTAACTGCACATGAGATTATTCATGAGGCAGTCAAAAGTAACTGTCAGGGGCTGATTCTCAAACTTGATTATGAGAAAGCCTACGACAGAGTAAGCTGGGAGTTCCTAGAGGACATGTTGAGAGGTAGAGGCTTTAACACTAAATGGATAAATTGGGTGATGAGTTTGGTCAAAGATGGCTCTATTTGTGTGAGGATTAATGATGAGAACAGTTCCTTTTTTAAAACAGGGAAAGGTCTAAGATAAGGGGATCCTCTGTCCCCCTTGCTCTTTAATCTAGTAGCGGATGTTTTCACAAGAATGTTGCTTAAAGCAGCAGATGATGAATATCTTAAAGGCTTTATGACAAATCTTTACCCAGGAGGGGTCATCAGTCTACAGTATGCTGATGATACCCTGCTGTTTATCGATAATAATCCTAGCTATGTGAGTCACTTAAAGTGGCTGTTAGTTTGTTTTGAACAGATATCTGGAATGAGAATTAATTACTATAAGAGTGATATGGTGCCAATACATTTGACTGAGGATGAGGCAAACAACCTTGCACAGATTCTCTGCTGCAAGATTGGCTCACTGCCTTTTAAATATTTAGGAGTCCCTCTACACTACGACAAATTAAGGAGAGAGGATATCCAACCAATTGTTGATAAGATAATAAAGAGGGTGGCTGGCTGGAAGGGGAGGCTTCTCTCATATGGAGGAAGGCTCACTTTGCTTAAATCTTGTCTGGCCAGCATTCCAATCTATCTGATGTCAGTAATCAAGTTCCCTAAATGGGCCATAGAGGCTATAAACTCTCAAATGGCAAATTTTTTCTGGGATGATAATGAAAATAAAAAGAAGTACCACTTATCCAACTGGCCGAGCCTGACACAGAAAAAAGAGCATGGAGGCATGGGCATTCCAGATTTTAGAGATCTGAACCTATGATGATGGTAATAGGGTTTGGAAAGATATTGTGAAGTACAAATACAACACTGAGAACCCAAACATCTTCTGCTGCAGGAATAGGAATGCATCACCTTTTTGGAAAAGTGTGATGTGGGCTTGTCAGGCAGCAAGAATGGGGTTCAGGTGGAAAGTGGAGAATGGCAAAAGAGTGAGATTTTGGGAAGATCAATGGTTTGGCTCCTGCAGCTTGGCAATACAATGCTGGGAAATATATAATATAGTGAATGAACATGGTGTCTGTATTGCTGAGGTGTGGGATGGTCAACATCTCAAACTGACCTTTAGAAGGACAGTGAATGAGAGGCTCATGCAGATGTGGCTAGAGCTGGTGCAAATTGCTAGTAGTATAAATTTAAGTGAGAACTGTGATAATATAATTGGCAATGGGAATCAACAGGTAAGTACTCTGTTCAGTCTCTTTATGCAGTGATTAACTTTAGAGGAGTACAGCCTGTGTATACCCCAGTTATGTGGAACATTACAGTTCCATCTATAATTCATATTTTTTTTGTGGCTTTTAGCCAATGATAAGACTCTGACCAGGAAAACCTGGCCAAAAAGAAACATCTTGATGATGTGAGTTGCTTATTTTGTTCTGAAGAAGAGACTGTACACCACCTTTTCTTTGAATGTTGTGTGGCGCAGGTAATCTGGAAGGAGATATCTATCATCCTGAAGAGAGATATGGGCAATAACTTTGAGTCTGTTGCTAAATTCTGGATTGCTAACAAAAGATTTAAAATCACTAATACTATCGTTGCAGCAGTTCTATGGTCCATCTGGAGACTAAGGAATGATATTTGTTTTCAGGGGCGATGCTGGAGAAGTCAAAAGGAGCTAATGGGACGGATTGCTGGAACACTAAGAAGATGGATGGTGTTGTTCAAGGGAGCAGAATTGCAGGACTTGGAAGGAAGCATAAAGGCTTTGGAAGAAAATGCAGTGGCTCATCTGTTGGTGACATGGAGGTGTGCGTCTACTACGGCGACGGAAAGCCACGAGAGCTCAGCTTCGAGGGATGGGCAACGTGAGACTAGGAATGGAAGTGACTCAAATGCTGTAGTAAGCGCAAGTCGAACTGATGTAGGATTTGATCCTGGTCGAGTAGGAGTTAATCCTGGTGCTGTACCTCCCTGAGTGGGAGCAGAACTATAAACTAAATGTTTGCTTTGAATAAAGCAGGGAAAACCTTTCATCTAAAAAAAAAATTAAAACGAACTGTTGTGCAAGGTGTAGCCGATCGTACATACATCCCCATCACAGAGTTTGACGACGACTGAGGTTATTTTGATGTACGTCCCACGTTGCCAGGATGGGTAGAACAAGGTTCATATAGGGGAGGAAGGCCGAAGACATCATCATCGTTCACAACAGCCCTGTGACCATGCATGTCGATCCAAGAGCCATACCACGGCAAAACTTTGCGCTAATGGCTTACCAGAAGGTGCCCACCGTCGGGATGTTTGGCTAGATAGAGCAACGATGAATATCTATCATAGCAGGAACATAACGATCGAGTTACCGATTCTGATAAACAATGTCAGACGAACGGTGTAGCAGTTGATCGCATACATAGAGCGGAAAGAGTTGAATGAACAGACATTCTGTCAATGCCGTCCTTTTTCTCTTTTCATATGAAACATCCAATCAATGCCGGACCTTTCTGTCTGAATATACAAACAGAAAAAGCACCCCATTTTTCCCTTGAAAAAGAAAAAAGAAAGAGAAACAAAATCTGAAAAATCTACTCTCTTGGAGGAATCAGTTAAAACACTCCACCTTTAATTTCCTCCCACCAACTGAATCCAGTGACGCGTTGGGCGACAATAAATATATGGCGCGTCATATATCCCTTTGGGAAGCACACTACTAGCTACTGGTAATTAATTATATTTTGATGATAAATGGATCGACGCTTGTTCGCGATCTTCCATCAGTAGCGGCCACCAGTGGCCGGCTTGCCGTCTTAGACGACGTTGGTCATGGCGATCTGGTCGGCCTTGCGCTTGCGCGCCTCGATGATCTCCTGCGTGGACTTGTAGTAGATGCCGTAGAGCACCAGCTGCGCCACCGCGAACAGCACGCCCAGACCGTTAGGAATCTGCACAATTGAGAAGCAAAATTCAGTATACCGAAAACATGGACTGATTCCTTGATGATGAAGCAAGCTTTGCAAAGCAATGATTATGATCTAGCAGCGGTTGGCAGTTTAATTTTAGAGTTGAAATTTTTTTATTCATTTAGAGTTTCAGTCGTGTGATGTGGCTTATTGCCCAAAGTCTTGTAATAAGGTAGCACATGAGCTTGCAACTTATGGTAAAACACTAGAACCGGGTTCTGACTTCGTCGAGGAAGGAGCTCCGGCCTTTGTTCAGGTCTGGGTTGCTGGCGATTTGCCTAGCACCACAGGGTAATGGAAATTTTCCATCTCAAAAAAAAAAAAACATGGACATGCATGCGATGGCGCGCCTGTGCGACACGTCGCCGTGAATGAACCAAGGACAGCTCAAGGGCATCAGCTCGGCGGTGAAAGCAACAGCTGATCGTCGACCGAGACCGGCCGTGCCGTTCCATTTCGCGATCACAGACAGGTACGCGCCTCGCCGTCCATCTCCGTGGCCGAGACAGAGCGGAACCACGGCGACGCGGACGGCGAGCCAGATAGCCGGATTTGGTGTCCCCACCCAGAAGGCAACAGCACATGGTTTGGAGGCAACAGCACATGGTTTGGACAGCTACGCCTGGCAAGCCGAGGCATGTAATCGCCTAACTATTCACTCAAGGGCACATGCGGCGTTTAACTAACTATTCACTGACCAAGCAGATTCTAGTTCCACTACTGATACGGGGCAGTAAAAATGTCGGATGTGGAAGTAGTTGAGTTTCTTACGGTGATGTAGAGGTCGAATTTGATGAGCGCGTAGGCGGTCCAGCAGATGCCGTTGAAGAGAGACGCCAGGGACAGGAACAGCGGCATGTACTCCACGCTCTTCGTCTGGATCACCAATTTCTGCAGGAGTGAAGGAAGAACAGAGCACAAATTAGCAGAAGCATGAGCGGCATGAGTGAAGGGAGAAACAGAGCAACGGCAGTGGAGAAAGAGGTGTGGTGTGAGAGTACCATGCAAGATGGTTGTTTCAAAATAATAATTCGAGAAACGACGGATCATGCATGCGTATGTAAGCACATACGTGTCTCTTTGGTCACCAGGAAAGTTGATCTAGGCCTACTGAATAAAAGCTAAACAAATGCAGAACCTTTTTTTGCCAAGGCTATTCCATCAGTAGTGACACAACAATGCCTTTTTTTTTCTTTCAAAGATAGAACAAGTCAATACTTCAGACAGGGAAAGATAATAAATTCCTCCAAATGCCGACAGTCACATACTATAATCTACGAGCAAGGCCAACGCCTTGTCTTACCGCCGGTTTGTGTCAGAGTTTTCCTACGAGGAGAAAGCAGCAGAGAGAGTGTTTGTCGCAGCAGCTGGCGACGGGCTCCAAGAAAGCTTGTGGGTCCCTGGCGTAGTTCTCGTGAGGGTGATGGAAAAGAGGCCAGCCTGTTGTGGACCAAGAGCAGGCTTTTGCTTGGCGCAGCATTGGACGGCACAGTCGCGTGCATGGGCGCGTGGTGATGAGAACTCGGGTTGGGCTTGCTCTACCTACCACTACCGATGATAAACAAAAACAAAAATGACTCAAGTATTAAATGAGACCAGATCCCTCTAAAGCTAGTCACATGCATGCTGACATATACATGCACCTATATAGTACTACTAATTAAAAATCACACAACAGAACGTCACTGCACATGCCAATACACAGGACATAGGTGGACGTACCATGACGGAGAGCGGCGCGGCGTACATGCCGATGCCGAAGAGCACGCAGAGGATGCCGATGACCATGGAGCGGCGCTCGTGGGTGTGCGCCGTGCTGAGCACCAGCGCCGCCACGCCGGCGACGAAGGCCACCTCGCCGGCGAGGAGGACGAGGACCTTGCGGCGCGTGGCGCCGGCCGAGTAGAGGAGGAAGAGCGTGATGTAGACGAGCTCGATGGCCGTGCCGGTGCCGTTGATGGTGATGACGAGCATGCTGTGCGGGTGGACCAGCGGCAGGCCGTACACCACCCACATCATGCAGTTGAGGAGCGTCGCCACGTACGGGATCGGGGAGTACTGCTCCACGGTCCCCTTCTTCCAGATGTTCAGGAACGTCGGCCTGTACGTCGTAGGAATACATACATGTACGTATGGTGTTATATATGAGTCTCTGCATGTGTGCGTACAAATCTTGATTGATAGTTATTATTATTTTTATTATTCATGTTATTATTCGTTCATATGAGGTTGGTTTGTGCTTCTCTCACACAAGTTCGTTCTTTTCTGAATCAGTATCTCTGGTAGTAACACACATGAATCATGCATGCATGAATGTAACGTGTGGACAGGTAATTAAAAGATGTCGTATATTACACTGGGGAGAGGAAGAGCACAAGAGCGGTCCCATTGCCTGCAGGAAATCAAGGAGAAAAACATCAAATCACTAGTTTCTATTAGATTTAAAAACTACAAGAGAAGAAACGGAGAGTGGAACAAGGAGGATGCGTGCAGGAAGCTAGGTGCGCAAAAGGAGCCCAACACCCCACATGACCGGCCACATCCATCTAACATATGTATGTATCTTCGGAGGTCTGGCAGCAGGCGACTCACCTATGACGCCGATGACGGTGCGGATGGTGTCCGGCGAGATCATGGTCGCGAGCTCCGGGGACCTCTGCCGCCTGCTTTCCCTCTAGCTACGAAGAAGGAGCAGAGGAGGAAGAAGGAACAGGTGAGCTGAGCTCGATCTCCTGTCCTCTCCGTGCTCTTGCTTGTTGTCTGTGCGACTGTGTGTCCTGGACGAAGCACCAGCGCCGGCTAAATAGAGAGGCTGGGAGGCCCCCGTGGGTCCCACCTCCACCTCTCTATCTCTATCTCCGTCTCCTTCTCTTCATGCACACGTCACAGTCTTGCGTGTCTTGTATCTCTAGCAGCCATTGCCCCGAGCGAACTGAAACGAAACCGGCCCGCGGGTTGGGTTGTTTCCCTCTTCTTTTCTTTGGTTACATTTCAGTTCTCCTTTTTCTTCTTCTTCTTTTACAGAGATGGTGGTGCCATGGCGCTTGCGTACTATCCAGTACCTGGTCCAGGGAGAAACTGGCGATCGATGGATGTACCGTGCAAACAACCAGGGATCGAGTTGATCGCCCCCAATTTTGGATGGCGAAACAACGGTGCAGATCGAGATGATCTATATGGTGGGTGCAAGAGTTGACTTGTTTATGCATGGTCCTTCCTATTCATGCTAGTAGCTGCAAAGTGGCCTTGTGATGCCCCCACACGGCACTTGGCTGCACCAGAAGGTGGGCACCTTTAATTATATATGACAACAGAAAGATAAGATATATATCCAGATAAATGTACTGGATAAGTAAAGAATTAATACTACTTGCTACCTACAGTCTATAGCTTATCATATCTGCATGCATTAGCCAGATGGTAAGTCGACTGGCAAATCATCTCGACGCAGTTAGTTATACTTTGGACACACATGCGCGTCGTCTTGCTCGAGCGATGCATGGTCGTCCGTGCTCCAGCGCATCTGTGATGGCGCATGGATGCTTTTGAGATCACTTAAGCAAGCAGGATGGACGGCACATGTTCCGTGGCAGTATAGTGTACTCCTGGAGTAACTTCATCCAGCCAGGAGTACGTACGTAGTACGCCATATGATGAGGAGAGTACCGTAGGGAATATTGGTTCATGACATTTTTTGTCAACCCTGTCTAGAGTACGTACGTCACAGTACGTATAGCTTCAAGGCTGGCTGCTGCAGATGGCTATGTGTAGCCAATAGCTATACACCTTATCCATCGTCATCAGCAGCAGCCCGGCCGCGGGTGCATGCGCGTACGTATGTGGCCTTGACGCGGCGACCGCGCAATCTTACGAGAGGCCGGTAGGTAGACGACGCACGCGGCGACGATGGTGATGCCGCGCGGCAGCCAGCGGGCGAGCGAGGAACGGATCGCAGTGACCGCCATCAATGCCCAAACCGCCGGCCGGGCGGACTGCCGGCACGGCCAACCGACTAGTTCGAGAATGTTCAAAAGACGGTACGCCGTCGTCGGTAATAATCGGCTCAGCCACGTCATCATCACCGTGAACGTACGTAAACTGATGGAGGATACCGAGGTAGAGTTTTTTTGTTTCTGAACCGTGCCCCTGGGCGCCGCCATGCATGCATAAGAGCGCGTGCATGCTCTCTGCTCGGCTCACCAACGCCCTTTTCTGATGAGTCGAGGATTGGATCGATCTGAACATTCCGAACAACAACAGCGCGACAGAAGAAGATCGCAGAGTCTGGCGGCCGGGCAGGAAGGTCGAGGTGGTTGCCTTGTTGGGTCCCCGGCACACGATCGATCGACAGGCGGCACAGAACACGTGGCAAGTTCGGACGCAAGCCAGCAAGACACTCACCGATCCTTGCGGACCGACTGAGATTCATGCAATCATGAACGATGATGCTGTGCCTGCAGGTGTGCTTCACCAATCACCAACCTTTGGCCGGCGTACGTATCGATCCACTCCTCCGGCCACACGTCGCTTCCACCATCTCCTTGCCCGGCCGCCGACCCCGCGCGCGCGTCATCTCTGCCACACGTCGCGTCGTTTGCCGTCGCGCCAGATCGCACAACAGGCCTCCTGTGCGTGGGCTTTGGTACTGCTGTTCATGCTGCTCCTCCTTTCCTCCGTATGTACACATGCAGTACATGGCCCGCGAGAGCAACTGCCGTCTCACCTACAATATCCCACACCCAAAAAGATATACGCCCACCTTTGCTAATTAAAATGATGAACAACATACACCGAGACGCATGCAGGAAAGGCATAACAACACATCTTTCGATCAATTCTGATAGACCCGCTTCTTCGCTGTCCGTCCACTGCTCTGGAGCCATGACCCGTGCCGTACTCGAGCTTATACTAATAGTCAGCCCGAAACAGAAGCAGGTGATCCATGACGCTGCCCCCAGCACTCCGACCGAACTCCACAACCGGGTGCCGGGCCATGTGCACCGTACCGTACCCACACAGATACTCTCGATCCGCCGGCTCGATCTGGGGATGATGCATGCATGGTTTTCCTTTTCATTCCTTTCGGCAGTGCCAGATACTACGTGCACACCAAGGACTGGTCGATCGAGGAAGGAAATAAAGCAGGGGTAAACCTTGTCCCGTTCGGACTCGACGCACATGCTCCGGTCCATGTTCGTTCCGTCATTGATCGTCGCCTATGAGGCGGCGTAGCCACACGTTTTTGCTGCCACAAATTAACTCGAACGCGGGGAACGAAGCTTCTCATCATCATGTACGTAAAACATGATGAGAAGCTACTATAGCTGCTCTTCTTTTTTTGGTCGGAAGATGTTGTTATGCCTTTCCTGTTCGGGCCAGATTAGCAACTTGTCAAACTAGTAATTAAGAGGGTGTCAAGACTCAAACCAGGACTGGTTGTTTTTTTTTTTTTTTTGCAAAAAGGGAATTTCATTAATATTGAAGCATATTACATTCCTTGATGTCACCATCCCAGACGGATATGCCACGGATGAAACCTCCGATATGAAAGAACACGGCCATCTCACCATCCACCACCATCATCCTCATCTTCGACGTTGGAAAACTGAAACCCAACCTTTTTACAAAAGAGGGGTAGACTGATATTCCACATGCAAGTACGAAAAACCCCCGCCGCAGTAGCCGAGCCCACCGTCGTCTCTTTCACCATATCCGCAATGGGAAAACAAAAATCCGAGCAATATCCAGATGAATGTTACCGGAAACTAAACTCTCACTAGCCCACAATCAGGCCATGAAGAACCTTATTCTTCATTGATGATGGCGCCTTCGACTCGCCACCACCGCCGAAACGCATCCTCCTCCAGTGCTCCATGCCGATGAATTTGACGACGCTGCACCGCCACCATCACCCTCTTCGACCAAATCAATAGAGAAACCCTAACAAACGTCGCAGCCGCCGCCAAGAGCGACCACCGCGGGAAGACCTAACCTATCTAAACCTATGAGAGAATAAAGCGAACGTCGGGATGCCGGGCCTCTCTCCTCTGCCGACGGCGAGGCCGCCGGAGACGAGGGGGCCGACGTTTCTTCTTCTGATGAGTCGCCGCCGCCGCTTTTCTTTTCGCGTGGACTTGCCGCGAACGGGACACGCAGGTAAGCTGTGACATCCTGGCCCAGGGCTTAATAGGATTGATAAGAATACTTATACCAACAAGTTGCAACTTCTTTTCCGGAAGCTCATCTCGAAAGAACTCCGAGGTTAAGCGTGCTTGGCCTGGAGCAATTTCGAGATGGGTGACTGACCGGGAAGTCTTCCCGGGTGCGCACGAGTGAGGACAAAGTACGCAGAAAAGACTTGTGTTGGCCTGTGAGGGCAGTCTTGAGATCCTAGAGAGCTGCCAGGTGTGAGCGGGCCTGGCTCGGGGAGTGGGACGCTACATCAGCAGGACTGGTTGGTTCAGTAATTAATTAACCCCTAATTTTGTAAATGGAATTTGTTGGTAGAAGAAAAAAAATTCTCGCAGCAAGGCATTTGCATACAGGCACATTGTTGAAAGCACAAGAGAATTTTCCTCGCAAAAATAGAAAAAAAACCAGCAGCACAATAAGGCCAGGCCAGAACATGGCAGACAAGAAGCGTGCGCAATAGAACACAGGACCGCATAATGCAAGAACGAGGCCGGCGTGAACAATTGGCCGGGCCGCCACATACAATTGTTCCTCCAAATCGAGGCGTGCCTTGCGCCCTTGCTCGTCCGGTCCTTGTTGCACGTAGCGCCGAAAGGAAAAAGGATCTACATGCATGTGTGTAACCGTGTATGGCTCACATTATGGCTCGGCCAGAAACCGTTGTGGAGTTTGTTCGGAGTGCTGGGAGCGTCGTGATGGGTGAGCTGCCAGCTGGTGGGGATGAAACACCACCCGCCGTCCGCCGCCACAAAATGTTTTGTAGCGGCGGATTTTCTTGACCATGTTTTGTTGCTGTGCACCATTAGTCATATCACAATCAGTATTAGAAGAAATAATAATGATAGGCAGCACAGCTTCAAAAATCTAATGATCACTTCATTACAATTTTGGAATCTATAGAACAAGCAGGTTATAAAGATAAATGATTAGGAGACAGTTGACCAATCAAAACAGACTAATATGCACAGGATGAGTTTTTAGTATCCTTGGAGTGGTACCAAGCGGTCTCTTGTGTATGGTCCATGGCTAACAACCAAAGAGACGCTACCCAAGGATTCACAAAATTAAGAAGAGGATAAAGAAAGGATTCACAAAATTAAGAAAAGGATTATATAATATCGTATAAAACATCCAGAAAAAAGTTGGTACATGTAGCATCCAGAAAAAGGAGCCAAAACATTCAAAGATATATTTGTACCAATGCCCAAATATTGTATCTCACATAGCACCGCGTAGATCTTCAAGTCATTTGTGACGATATTTAGCCGAAATGGCTCCTAAAATGAAGCTTGTTACCAAGGGCCAAAACAACATTGCTCCTCGGAGGATGATAATACGTGCAAAGGTCACCAATGTCTGATTCCCCAGCCTTGCATATATTGCTTTAGCAATAGAAAGGCCTCGCAGAAGGTCCATGAATCCGCACAAAGATACAATAGATGCCACAACGCAGATTGCAGTTGCAATCATGTAAGCAACTGGTGCCAAAGTTACGTACAGTCCTAACGCATAGGCTGTACCCAAGCTTATGACTGAACCATAAGCGAAGAACATAGCTAAATCAAAGTGCAACATGCGCATTGGGAAATCGACCACAGCTGATCCGGAGTACATAAGCTGGACGGTGGCCAGACCAGCGCAAGCGAATGCCAATGAGTTAGCTGCGATGAACGAATCAAATATATACCTTCCAGAAAGTGCTGGTGTGCCATCGTCTTTGTAATCCCCAGGAAGAGTGAAACTTGCACCAAATGCAACAGTTGCCATCAGCACTGAGCCAAGGCCCAGAGTCTGCGTGGAAATTGTCATCTTCTCTGATTCTTTGACTTCATCTAATGGCTGAATGTACCTTTCTTCAAAGTGATCCAATCGTCGATTGCCATGCTTAGCGTGACAATACTTCAATGCGAAGTTTATCAAGAATCTGGGGTTCTGCAAAATAAAACATGTGTCTTTTCAGTCACATATATATCGCTTTAGCTATGCATGCTTTCAATGGAAAGAAAATAAGTATATATGTGAGTTACCCATGGATAAAAGTACCCATCACAAATTTTACTCTCAGACAGGTCTAGAGGAGTTTCCCCGTTGTTATTAGTGATATTTAGTTGCACTTCCAGATTCTCCAAGAGCAAACAAAATATGTCCTGAACTTCATGTTTCACTGCTAGGTGTAGCGCAGTGTTTCCGTCGTTGTCTTGCATGTTCCAGATCCATGATAAGGACGGAGTTTTGCACGCATGTGAAACAGTATGCCATCTCTTGTTTTCAACAGCGACATGAAGGAAAGTTCTTCCTTTGATGTCGCGCAAACCAGCGATATTGGGACATTTCTCTAGAAATTTGATGACGGCCTTTTTCGCTCCTACGTAGGCAGCAATATGCAGAGGGAACAGCCCCCTATCATCGGACTGATACGTTGGTGCTATGTTGGCCTGCAGCACTCGCTTGAACGCCATGCCCGAATGCCAAACACAAGGTTCCAAAGGAAACCAAGGGCGGTGGATCCAGTAGTGTACACCTTTCGGGCGTAGCATTGATGTCGCAAAATGAAGGGGTGTGCTTCCGTTTTGATCCCCTTGTGTTGTAAGGCCAATGTTCCATCTCAATAGCATATCTGTCATCTCTGCAATAATAACATTTTATTTATAAGGATTCAAACACAATTAAGGATCACAAAAAAATGATGTAACCTGCTTTGTAGACATAAAAATGATGTAATATATATTGTATTTTTCAAAAAAAAAGGAGGAATAGGTGAGAACATAGGATAAAATTAAAATCAACTAAAATTTGGGCTCTCGTCTGTTGAGTCCACATATATAGACCATAGCTCCCGGACACAGGATATTTGAACATGTCTTTCCAAGGATTTCTGTGTATATAAATAAATGAAAATGAATTTGTAGGACCCATGCGTATCTTCATTACAAGCCATTCCCAAAGAATTCTATAGGTTAAAAATGAAATGAAGAAACAAAATTTGGGTTCCGTGCATGAGGTCCACAACATGATTTGTTCAATAGCTCTTACATACAAATGTATAATGTTTTTTTGCGAGAAATACAAATGTATAATGTTGAATATTAATTATTGTAGAAGTGCTATAGTAAAATATTTCCTCTTGTCATAGGTAACGGGCGCGCAAGTAACAGCAAACTAACCTCGGCCGGAGTAATGGCAATGTAATCGCACACTTACTTCTTAATATAAATGACGCGCAGTTCTCCTGCGTGCTCGCGAAAAGAAAAATATTTCCTCTTGTCCAAGAAATGTCTCTTTTTATATGGTAACAAGATAAGATTTAATTACTGGCTGATATCTAATGACGCGATGCAATTTGCAGTATTTTGTTTCGCAGATGAGGAGTACGTACCAAAAAAAAAAAAGATTGTGGAGATATAATTTTTTATAGAATTATATTTCTATGTTTCCCCAGTTTAGATGATTTTCACAAACTGAGCAAGCAAAGCATATCGACATCAAAATTAAGTTGAATTTGAGAAAATACTAACCTTGGCTTCGAAGAACAGCAGCATGCAAAGCGTTTTGCCCATTTGGTCCAGAGTAAGAGAGATTCCCACCACTCATAAGGTACAGTGACTCCGCGATATCCACACGTTCTGCCAAGACGGCAAGGTACAAGGGCGACATGCCTTGATCAGGAACACGCGCCAGTTCCGAATCGGCCGCCATTAGAAGTTCCACCGTGTGCTTGCTCCCAAGGCGAACAGCCTCGTGCAAGGCCGTCTCGTTGCGCCCATTCACCTTCCTCATGACCTCCCTGAGCATCTCGCCGTCGTCGGCCGCCTCGCCATTGGCCAGAGCAATGAGGCGATAGACCATCCTGTGTCTCCCGGCTCGAGCAGCACAGTGCAGAGGTGTCTCACCCCTCATGTTCTGTGCCACCAGGAGGTGCCTGGCCATGCGGTAGACTAGGCCAGCGCTCCTCAAGAAGCTGTCGCCGTCTCCACAGGTGGCCAACACATGTAGGGCAGTGTCCCCGTCAACGGTGACGCCCTCCAGAATCGCGGTCTGCCGGCGGCCAGCGCCGCCGCCGTCTTGGACATCACATCTGCCAGCTGCGGCGGTGTTGGCAGTGCCGCCGCCCTCGAGCAAGTCAAGGAATTCTTGGGTTGGCACCGTGTCTGCCGGCCCATGGTCCCTAGTGAGAAGAAAGCTCAGTGCCGTCCAAGAGCCAGCGCATGCTGATGCTAGCAGCAAGGGATTCATGGAGGCCGCCGGAGAGGCCTGGTTACTCATTGCGGTGGCCAATAGTGCCTGATGACGAGCCTGCGGCAATGAGTAATTTTGCTGCAAGGTTTGTAGATATTAAATGTAAGTAGGACTAGTACATACATGCGTGGATGAACGCTCGGCTTAATTATGCTGATTAAGTCCTTATGTATACTGTGAGCGCAAGCATACACTTCCCTACGATCCACACACAATGCAAAAGCATATGCCATATTTGACGAAAGCATGATATACTATTAACTTAAGTGGCCTACTTCAAAGAAGAATGCTATAAGTACGTGGCCTACTTCAAAGAAGCTAACTAAGAAAATATAAGGCACAATAAATTTAATGTGTACTACAAGTACGGAGCAATAGTCATGTCGGGAATAATTGTTTCTTGTTAAGCTTTTTCCAGCTCAAAAAAATCTATAAATTGCATATCCTTAACTTGCCCATAGACCTACTTCAAAGAAGCTAACTAAGAAAATATAAGGCACAATAAATTTAATGTGTACTACAAGTACGGAGCAATAGTCATGTCGGGAATAATTGTTTCTTGTTAAGCTTTTTCCAGCTCAAAAAAATCTATAAATTGCATATCCTTAACTTGCCCATAGAGGAAGGAATGTACGGAGTAAAGAAGAAGAATAGTCCATGACACAGTGTAGAATCTAGCTACTGCTAAAAATATTTAACAATACTAGATTACTAAGTCCAATCAAAAGTTATAAATTAATACAGAATATTATGAAAAGAACCGAAAGGTTGTATACAAATTTTACCTAGGTACGGAAGTAGTTGCGCATTCCATTGGAAAACCATGGCAGACACTTGGACGTATCATTGCATGCAATTCTTTTTGGTTCCTTGTTCTAGTGAATCAACATCTTTTGTGCTTTCTCCTTTCTTGGAAACCGAAATTCTTTAACCTATATATAAGTTCTTACTTAAATATTTTCCTTAAGAAAAGCAACTTACAAATTACATACTGTTGGTAATCCATGAAGACATACCATTGCATGATGTACTTGTTGCATTTTTTGTTGTTTGTCGCTAGGAAAAAATATTCAGTAACAGAACGGAGGTCATTAGTTGGTACTGTTTGGACACAAAATTTAGATTTTTTTAAAAAAAATAACTTGATTTCACAAAAAGTTGACTCCAAGCTATAAATCATTATGATTGCATACATAAACAACACAATTTGGACTCATGAAAGTGGTCAAGGACGGAATTTTATTGGTATTGTTCATTTCGTTCTGATTTCGATCCATAGAAAAGACGAGATGTTGAATATGTCGATGAAATTTCACCAAAATTCTAGTTACAAGTAGAATTTTTTTTGCTGCAGTAAGCTGGAGCACCTGTGCTTTTAAATCATTAAATTACTATCTTAAACTTTAAAGTATTGACTAGTACAATGCTCGCCCATTGCAACGGGAGTCTAAATACTTGTTTTACATCACTCAATATTCATATTTCGTATATAGTTCACAAGAAGTGAGTATGTCTTTTTTTTTTGTTTAATAGAGCTGCACATTACTGGAACTTGGACCCAAGATGAGGGATGTTAAACACATTGTATTTCGTATTGAAGAAAAAGAAAAGCCCAACTAGGTTATCTAAACTTCAATATCCCAGGCATACCACATAAAACCGACAAGCATATAATCACTAAAGATATAACAGGGCCCCAACTGTGGTGTTGATCTATAGGTCACTATTAGCTTGATAGTGGTAGATTTACACGCTTCAGTTCAGTTCACCTTAAAAGGAGAAGTGCTGGATGGCCACTTCCAATTCAATTCAAGCAATTGAAGATACAAGATGACAAATAATTAATTTTAAGTCAAAGAAGATACAGGGTGCGATTTGACGTAGATTACACAAGATCATAGCATAGCAAACATAATTTACCATATCTTTCCTGAAATTCAGGATAAGAACTCAAGGCAAGGATGGTTGTCCAAAAAGTCTCATAAGAAACTGGAGTCAGAGTCATGTACAAGCTGACCCCACACAGATTGCAATCGCTGTCTCACAAGAAACTAGAGTCAGAGTCATGTACAAGCTGTAACCAAACTTAAGAGCACACTAAACCCGAAGAACATAGCTAAATAGAAATGGGAGATCAGCAAGTTAAGCCGGTGTAGGTGAGATTGATGGTAGCCAAACCAGCGCAAGCAATTGCCTACGAGTTCGCCAATATGAATTCATCAAAAGCATTCCTTCCAGAAAGTGCTAGTATGCCAACGTTATTGTAGTCCCCAGGTACAGTGAAAATCACCGTATGCCATAATTGCCATCAGCACTGAGCCAAGGCCCAGAGTCTGCGTGTAACTCATTAGGTTGGCTGATTCCTTTTCTACATCCAAGGGTTGAATATATTGGTCTTCAAAGTGATCCAACCAACGACTGCTATGCTTCGCGTGACAGTACTTCAATGCGCTATCTATCGGTAATCTATGGTTCTGCAAAATTAAATCATGAGCTTTCAGTTACAACATCCATCTGTGGATTTCTGAACCTTGTATAGTACAATACAGACATTGTACATCCAAATGTGATTTATTTCAATAATTTATAATCATACAGAAAAAAACACTTGAATGGTATGAGATATCCCCACTCCAAGTCCAGGCAACGGCATGTCCACCGGTAAGAATCCTGCTGTTGACGGATCCTAGCTTACTATAGCGAATATGTTCATTAATTAAAAAAAAACTAAAACTTGGTTGTTACCAAAAACCAGTGATATCACAATATGAAGCATCCAAGTACCATGTACTATAAGCCATCAATATGACAAGGCAAGATCATGACGACGCTGCTGGCCATTAGCCAATCAATCCTCCATCAAATTAAGCAAGGTATATATTGTTCTACTGGAGAGATTGATTTGATGATTGGCTTTCACACCAAGTTATTTTACTTCTATTGAGATCTTTTGGGTCCCATGTACACGTTTGTTTGATGGTCTTTCTAGACAGACATGCTTGACATGCACTTATTATTGGGAAGCGTGCGAAGCCATGTCAAATGTGTTGCACCCGACCAGGCCTTGAGCTCACTCTGCAATTATTGTCGCGCAATATCTATGACTTTTTTATGCTTATCTGCTAGATTAGTTCTACAATCATATCTGGTTGCTAATATTAACTGTGGTACTCCTCTAGAAAACCATATTAGCAAATGTTACTTTAGAGCAAGTAGTTATATGCAGCATTTTTTTTAAAAAAAATCGGAAGCACCCTATCTACCAGTTTGTGCAGATTTTCTAGGGCAGGGTGGATCAGCCTTTTGTAGAACAGCCGTGGAGATTGATCTTTTTGCTGATGTGTCTGGAGGGTTTTCATAAGAAGCCTGCCATAGGTCCAACTAGATTTGCGGGACTCTTCCAACCCAGGCTTCACATCAATCATAGCCATCCTCAGACTTTAGAGATAGGAGATCAACCATTCCAGCCACATGGTCGGACAGCAGTCAAACAGAACAGTTTTATGCATAGCATTTCCCTTTTCATAATACAAAGCCGAAACAAATAATCTAGACAGTGACATCCCCTGCACGGCGGCAGCAGGAGATCATATTGTGGGAGGCAAAGGAGTAAACCAACATCTATGATGGGAAAAGTCTGGACTGTGGGTATAATATGCTACGTTTCATGGGCCACAATTCACCTTAGGTACATGAATCAATTTATCTTAAATTTTTTTTCAATATCCTCTGCTCTGAGAAGCATGATAAATCTAGTTACAAGTGATAAAATATATTGATTAAGTTATACGTAATTTTGCGAAAACAATCTAATTGTTTTCAGTTTTTTCTCAGTTCCCTATTATCCAATATGTTGAATATATTGATCAAGTTATAGGTAATTTTGATAAAAAAATCTAGTTGTTTTCAGTTTTTTCTCAGTTCTCTATCATCTAATATGTTGATTTAGTTATAGGTAACTTTGAGAAAATATGTTGATTAGTTGACGACACTCAAATCCTCTCTTTGATGATGTTATAATCAGTTCTCTAACTGGAACCACTAGAACGACGGGTTTTAAAGCGTAACTATCCCAGACTAACTCTGTACAAAGACAGTCTCTGCAACCCTATATTATGGGAAATGCATAGTTGTCCTGCTCACACAAACCGCCTATGACCATACAGGAAACTTGTAATCCATGTTACAAGGTTAATGGAACTACTAGCATATTTGCCAAGTAATCAAAGTCAAAAATGGATGTATCACATTTTTACTTTCAAATAGCTTCGTTTACTGTTTAGAAGGAAAATAGAGGAAAGTACAAAGATACCACATTAACCATTTGCTGCTAATTAGAATCCAGCTATAACAGGTATCTCACTTGTAACAAAATAAAAACTGGTGGATAAAATTTGCAGAATAAATCAAGAAAAGGAGAAAATGCCTCAAGCGGCATCTTTCTATGGAGAACATCCCTGTGAACCTCCAACCACAAAATAATGAGGGAGAAGATTCAGATCGTGGTGGGGAAAAGGAATCTCAGAAATGGTTCAGTTGGGTAGAACTATGTATATTCGCTAACCAAACAAAGAATATAATCGACAAAAGACGAACACCAATCTGGCTTGCAGATGCCATCTCAAAACATGGTATTGGATTGACCGGGTACTGGGAGGCTATGGCAGCAGGGGAGGCAATGTGCCAGAGGTGGACACTAATGACAACATTTTTTATACATTGTCATTGCTTGGTAGTTATCACGACTCATGTCATAGGCCTTAGTGGCAAAAACCCTCCAGAATCACCTCAGGGGGTCGCTTCGGTTTTGTAAGATTAGGTGGTTAAGTACAGGAGCTCAAGTAGAAACAAATCAATAGTTTAAAGTGCAGGAAACTGAGCTTGTCTCAGTTGGCTAGGTGGTTGAGGATGTTGGTATTGCACCCCTAGCCACCCAGGTTCGAGTCCCCTTAATCTCGAATTTGGGTGCCTATTTGGTTGCTATTTCTTCTTCTTAATGAAAGACCACCTAGCTCCTCCTAGGTTGGATCTCATTTTTTATTTAAAAGTTTAAAGTGTGATGGATCTTCTCCTTTCGTGTATATGGACACTTTGCAACTTCTCAGCAGTATGTACAAATCTAACTTGAGAAATCGGAATGGGAAAATATATAAAGCCGAAAGATTCCACCTGTGCCATGCAATATCATAAGACATCAAATGATTCATCTAAT
Source organism: Eragrostis nindensis (assembly GCA_012490785.1). Lineage (NCBI taxonomy): Eukaryota > Viridiplantae > Streptophyta > Magnoliopsida > Poales > Poaceae > Eragrostis > Eragrostis nindensis. Next base: position 117,521 of record JAAXCT010000446.1, read on the forward strand.
TCCAGCAAAACAAGGTCACGGAGTGACTTCTATAGTCACAATTATACACAAGGGAGCTGCATACTTACAGACATGTAAAGCACTTCCACTTAATGTTTGGATGAAAAAAATTACTTCCTCCAAGCATGAGAGTTTGCATTTGGATCTACAATAATGCTTCTATAGCTGTGGATTAGATCATCTTGCCCTAAACACAAAAAAAAGGACATTTTAAGAGCATTAAGAAACCAATTCTCATTTATAACAAAAAATTATCAAACCAATACATACAGAAACAGAATTAAGGATATCTTAATGAAACACAAATAGCCAAGCAAAATGAGATACGATGCATCTATCAAATGAAAATATCAATTAAATCTATGCAGCAACATTAATTGAGTTTCGCCCTCAGATTTTCATTCTCAGATAGGTTGTGTGTCAGCATGAGCAGATGTGGAAGAACCTAACTAACTTTTGGCAGTTTTTCAGTCCAAAGAGCTGAGCTACGGGCACCATATGCTTACCATGCTGTCTAAATCCTACCACACCAGAAACTACTACTATGCTACCTAAAGCTCTCATTTCAGCAGAAAATGTTTTATAAGATAATTCAAAGTTCTCAAGAATAAACGGGTTGTTTAAAATGCGCCACTCCAGCCCTGTTCGGTAAATTTTGATCCACTTTGTATCTTGGTAAATAAGATCTGTATACAAGCCACAGTACACGTCCACACTTTAAAGTATAACAAAAAGGCATCAATAAAGTGCAATGTTAATACCAGTTCAGAGTTAAAAGTATATAATGCCAGAAAAGAATATTATTATCAACAAAGATGCAGTGCACCAATAGTCTAGTAACACACCAAATATCACATTGTAGGATAAGAAGTCATCACATCAGTAATATAGCAATAAACCATGTTATCATCACAAATATCATCACTAGAAGGAAATGAGCATATCAGGGTACTAAGTATGTTACACAAGTCTATTGCATTCTCTGAGTTGCCATGCTATGCATGTGTTCCATAATTCTTTCAGCATCGATTTCTTCAAATATTTCGTCCTCAATGTGGCACAGGGCAAAATAACTCAGCAAATCAATAGGTATCTCATTGCACATTTCGATCAGTAGGAATAAGATTTGTTGCTGAAGACATCCTTTCAATAGATGCAGTCGCCACAGGTAAGAGCAATGCTAACTCAATGAGGTGATACACCAATGGAAAAGTAAATGTAGATTATTTTCGACCATCTTTGCAGCCAAACTTGCAATATCATGACAGGTGGAAAATTCGACATGTCTCTTCACATAACAATTATAGGCTTCAAGTTGATCCTTTATGATTGCACAATCATCCCTAGGAAAATCTTCAGAATAAATATCTGCAAGTCCAGCAAGTCTGTCCGCATCAAACCGGGAGAAATTCCTTCTAGGATCAAGACAGGAAAAACGTAGTAACAAATCCAAAGAAACATCATTAAAACGATGAGCCATCTCAGTCCTAATGGAGCCAATAGCAGCAAAGAAGATCTGAACACGATAATGATGAAGCTTGGTGACAGTTATCCCGTCAAGCCTTGAACGACCAAACATTGTTCTGCTTTCATCCATATCTGGCATTTCAATATTCTTTGCCACGCAAAAGTTTGTGACATCTTCGAACAATGCCTCCCAACCATTGTCCCTCGACGTTTTCAAGCGTTCATTCACATCCACAACTAACCCAACAACCTGAATAATGTCTTGATCTTTTCTTTGCAAGACAAGTGATAATTCATTTGTAATGGCAAATAATTTAACATCATCTTCAATATGAACACAAACTCAAAGCTTTCCATTTCAGTTATTGAAAGTGAAGCTCGAGAATCTCGACAACCATTTTCATCCACAATCATTAGCACCTCCAGCACTACGTCCCACATTGTGTCAATAAGGCCTAAGGTTGTCTGATGTGAACCCCACTTAGTGTCTCCTGGTTCTTTTTGAAGTCTGTCTCTTGAGAATATTTCACAACTCTCCAACCTATCCAAAACGGCCCGACGATGATTGTCAGCATCGTCTGTCATGCAAGGCTTACTAGCTGCTGCCACAATCATAGATACATTGCTGAAGAAATAAGAAACTGGTGCTGCAGAACTCGAGATGCAAACAAGCAACGATTCCAGCTGGCAAGCAAAACAGTGGACATAGAAAGCATGTGAATTTTCATCAAGTATCAGCGTCTGCACGTCGTTAAATTCTCCTCTCATGTTTGAGTCTCCATTATAGCCTTACCCACGTATTCTAGAAATTGATAAACCATGCCTAGCAAGTAAACCAACCAAATATCCCTTGATCGCATTTGGTGTAGTATGATTGACCCACTCAAGACCGAGAAATCTTTCTATGACCTTCCCCTGTCTATTCACGAACCTGCATCCAACAAATCACAACAAGTTCAGATAGGACGGCAGCGGGACAACATATAAAAGGCTATAAATACAAAAGATTGTTACAGCAGGTAGTAACCTCAAAATTACACCCATCTGCTCCTTGTTTGATATGTCAGTAGTATCATCAATTAATACAGAGAAATTACTATCTCCAATCTCTTCTCGAATTGCTCGGACCACCTCTTCCGCACAGGCTTTTACAAGGTCCTTCTGAAACTGTCTAGAAGTCATTTCGTGGCAACGATCAGGACCCATCAAATCAAAAGCACGCTTCACATTCTTATCAAATCCTTTGTACCAATCAACCATTTCCAAATGCCCTTGTCCCATGTGTAAGATGGATCAATGTGCCAAAAAGGTATACCTTGCCGTAAGAGATATCTTGCACAGACCAAGGAAACACGCAAACATGCTTCATACGGGTTTCCAGACTCTGAACAGTTAGATGAGACCGTAGGTGACACACTTCGCCTTTTATTGTCAAAACCTTTGTGCTGTTGCATTGTCCTTTTGTTGGAACCCTTAGCTGCACCAACTTGAAATCCAAATTCTGCTCTGGCCTTATTCTGCGGTTCTGGGTTTTTGCTTGCAGCATTTTCACGGTTCCCTTTTGGCACGGGCAGATAGTACCTCTTCATCTCTGAAAACTAACATGTGACACGCACATGATAAATGAATAATAATTAATTCATTATCTGCCTAAGGTCCAATCTTAAGATCAGTAAAATCCACCTATAACATTTACAACTCTCAACTGAAAACTCACCCCCAAACCATGAAAATAAAACGAAAGTACCTGTGACAGCCACATGATAAATGAATAATAATTAATTCATTGGCATCCTAAAATTCCAAACGATAAATCGGAGATGTAAGGAGTAGATGCACAGGACTCACTGCTAATGTGCCGACGGCCAGGTCGAACTAGCTTGCTGGCGCCGAGTAGAAATGCGACGGCCGAATCGCCGGGATGGCCGGCGACAAGAGCTGGTCCGCCGAGTGCCCTATCCGACCTCCGGTTGCAGCAGGAGCTGCCGCCGCCTCCAATTCGCCGACCGGTCGGTTGCTGAAATACCGCTGCAAATTGGAGTGTGTCCGTGGTCCAAAATGGACCAGGCGTTCTGTGAAACAGCAGTTTGGGCCTTATGTTGTTTGGGCCTTACTCTTCTCTTCTTCTGAAACTAAAAGTTGCACTAAACTCTAAGATTCATCCTCTTTCGAAAAAAACTCTAAGATTCATCAAATCAAATTAAAAAATATGCTCGAAAAAATCAAATAGGGCAATCCACATTTCTTTGTGCGATGAGGATGTGAAAATTTACCGTAGCCAAATGTGGTCACAGATCTCTATCGAGAACCTTTACATTATAATACCTACTCCCTCCGATCTTTTATTTTTGACGTTTGAGATAAAGGTTTTAGTTCAATTCTGCACATCCTCATCGCGCTACACTTGTAAGATGAATATTGCTTATACCAATAAATTTTAGTTTACAGCGTCATGAAGCATTGTTTTTTTAGTTAAAAAAATTTGCATTAAAATAGAAACTTTAAATTTTCATTGTATTTATACGTTAGTATCTTTTTTCTCAGTCATTTTTTTTTTGGAAACCTTCTCAGTCATATATTTGCACTGGCTTCCTATCTGGAATCCTCTCCGTAGCCCCAAACGGCCAAACCGAAGTCTCCGCGTGGCATATCAAACAACCTGAAACGGGTGCGATCCCAACTTGCAAGCCCACCGCCACAACGCGGCGAGCCCGACCCATCCCAACTCGATTCGAATCGAGCCGACCACCTCCAAACCCTAGCTCCACCACCACCACCGCCAGCCATGGCGCCGGCGCAGGCGGCGGGGCCCGGCGACGACGGGCTCCGGAAGCTGGAGTACCTGTCCCTCGTCTCCAAGGTGTGCTCTGAGCTGGAGACCCACATCGGCGTCGGCGACAAGGTGCTGGCCGAGTTCATCACGGAGCTCGGCCGCGACTCCGCCACCGTCGCCGAGTTCGACGCCCGCCTCAAGGAGAAGGGCGCCGACTTCCCCGACTACTTCGTCCGCACGCTCCTCACCATCATCCACGCCATCCTCCCACCGCCCTCCGCCGGCGCCGCGAAGAACCCTAGCGCCGCCGGCGACGGCACCTCCAAGTTCCCCGGCCTCTCCCGCCCCGACGACCCCGACCACGCCCGGAACCTCCGCATCGAGCTCGAGCGCGACGCCGCCGCGGCCGCCCCCGCCCCCTCCAGGGATGACCGCGACCGCCGCCACGACGGGCGAGGCCGGGACCACCGCGACCACCACGACCGTGGCGGCCGGCACCACGACCGTGACCGTGGTGGCCGAGACAGGGATCGAGTCCACGATGGTGACCGCGACCGAGGCGGCCGGGACAGGGATCGAGACCACGAAGGTGACCGCGACCGCGGCGGCCGGGACAGGGATCGAGACCGCGGCCGTGAGTATGGCCGCGATAGGGATCGGGACCGAGGCCGAGATCACAAGGATCGAGAGCGAGACAGGGGAAGGGACCGAGACATGGAGAGGGATGGAGATAGGGACCAGAGAAGGAGCAGGAGGTATGAAGATGAGGAGGAAGAGGAGGACAGGAGTGCTGGACGAAGGGGAAGGGAGGTTGTTGCTGCGAATCCCAGTGGCGAACCGGAGCTGTATCAGGTGTACCGAGGGAGAGTGACCCGGGTGATGGACACTGGGTGCTTTGTCAGGCTTGAGGGTGTACCCGGTGGCCGTGAGGGACTTGTGCATGTCTCGCAGATGGCGAGCAGACGGGTGGCCAATGCGAAGGAGGTGGTGAAGCGTGACCAGGAGGTGTATGTCAAGGTAGTCTCGGTGAAGGCTCAGAAGTTAAGTTTGTCTATGCGGGATGTGGATCAGGATACAGGAAAGGATCTCCTGCCGATACAGCGTGGTGGTAGTGATGCGCCAAGGGCTAACCCATCTGGTGGCGGCGGCGGCGGTGGGGGCGGGGGAACCGGCAGGAGGTTGGGTTTGTCAGGAATTATGATTACAGATGAGGATGAGGTTGCGCCTACCTCACGGCGGCCGCTCAAACGTATGAGCTCTCCTGAGAGATGGGAGGCAAAGCAGCTGATTGCTTCTGGTGTTCTGGATGTGAGGGATTACCCTCAGTTTGATGAGGATGGGGATGGTATGATGTACCAGGAGGAAGGGGCAGAGGAGGAGCTTGAGATCGAGCTCAATGAGGATGAACCAGCATTCTTGCAGGGACAAAGCAGATTTTCAATCGACATGTCTCCTGTTAAGATCTTCAAGAATCCTGAGGGTTCGTTGAGTAGAGCAGCTGCCTTACAGTCTGCCCTCATTAAGGAGCGTCGTGAGGTTCGGGAACAGGAGCAGAGAGCAATGCTGGATTCGATTCCCAAGGATTTGAATCGACCGTGGGAAGACCCAATGCCTGATACGGGTGAGCGACATCTTGCTCAGGAGCTGAGAGGTGTTGGCCTTTCAGCTTATGACATGCCAGAATGGAAAAAAGAGGCCTACGGAAAAGCTTTAACTTTCGGGCAGAGGTCAAAGCTTTCAATTCAAGAGCAGAGGCAGTCCCTTCCTATATACAAATTGAAGAAAGAACTGATACAAGCTGTACATGACAATCAAGTTTTGGTTGTTATTGGAGAGACTGGTTCTGGGAAGACAACACAGGTGACACAGTATTTGGCAGAAGCAGGGTATACCACAAGGGGTAAAATTGGGTGCACTCAACCTCGTAGGGTTGCTGCAATGTCTGTTGCAAAGAGAGTGGCAGAAGAATTCGGGTGTCGGCTGGGAGAGGAAGTTGGTTATGCCATCCGTTTTGAGGACTGTACTGGGCCAGACACGGTGATAAAATACATGACTGATGGTATGCTTCTGCGTGAGATTCTAGTTGATGAGAACCTTTCCCAGTATTCGGTTATCATGCTTGATGAAGCCCATGAAAGGACCATCCACACAGATGTGCTTTTTGGTCTCCTGAAACAGCTTATTAAGCGCAGATCTGACATGAGGCTTATTGTTACTTCCGCCACCCTTGATGCTGAGAAGTTCTCAGGGTATTTCTTTAACTGTAACATCTTCACAATTCCTGGAAGAACATTTCCAGTGGAGATACTCTATACTAAACAACCGGAGAGCGATTACTTGGATGCTGCATTGATTACCGTGCTGCAGATTCACTTAACAGAGCCAGAAGGTGACATCCTCCTTTTCTTGACTGGACAAGAGGAAATTGATCATGCTTGCCAATGTCTATATGAGAGGATGAAGGGGCTTGGCAAAGATGTTCCAGAGCTGATTATTTTGCCTGTATATAGTGCCCTTCCAAGTGAAATGCAATCAAAGATCTTTGACCCAGCTCCACCTGGTAAGAGGAAAGTTGTTGTGGCCACCAATATTGCTGAAGCTTCTTTGACAATTGATGGCATTTATTATGTTGTGGATCCTGGTTTTGCCAAAATCAATGTGTACAATTCAAAACAAGGTCTTGATTCATTGGTTATCACTCCAATCTCACAAGCATCTGCGAAGCAAAGAGCAGGGCGTGCTGGGCGTACTGGACCTGGCAAGTGCTATCGTCTATACACTGAAAGTGCTTACCGGAATGAGATGTCTCCCACGACAATTCCTGAAATTCAGAGGATCAACTTGGGGTCGACAGTTCTTAATATGAAGGCGATGGGAATTAATGACCTATTATCTTTTGATTTTATGGACCCTCCAGCACCCCAGGCACTAATTTCTGCCATGGAACAGTTGTACAGCCTTGGTGCTCTCGATGAGGAGGGCCTTCTTACCAAACTGGGGAGGAAAATGGCAGAATTTCCACTAGATCCACCACTTTCGAAGATGCTGCTAGCTAGTGTCGACCTCGGATGCAGTGATGAGATACTGACTATCATCGCAATGATTCAGACAGGGAATATATTCTACAGGCCACGGGAAAAACAGGCTCAAGCTGATCAAAAGAGGGCCAAATTCTTCCAGCCAGAGGGGGATCATCTAACTTTACTTGCTGTATACGAGGCTTGGAAGGCAAAGAACTTTTCTGGGCCCTGGTGTTTTGAGAACTTTGTTCAATCAAGATCATTAAGGAGAGCGCAGGATGTGAGGAAGCAACTTCTCACTATCATGGACAGGTAATTTTTTAATTCTTAATTGCTTGAGCTATAAGCATGAAACTCCTGCAGTAGCTATGTACATTCTTGCCTTTATTTTTCTTGTATTTTTCCAGACATTTTGATTAGCCTATTCAATTTTGACGTTATGTCTCGGGAAGTCCATTTTGCTTTAATGTTCCATGGCCGGCTTAATTATGTCAACATTTTCTTAGTATTGCTTCAGTTGATTCCCTGAATTTAGTATAGTTTAATGAAAACAATCCATCCGTTCTTAAATATGTGACGTTTATAACTACTATTTTAGTTCAAATTGAACTGGATTTACCCTAAACGTCATATATTTAAGAACTGAGTTGGTAATATGTGTTCTGTAGGACAGAGGCCGCATTTTTAAATACTCAATGTTGCTTACTATATGATATAGCAGGGAGTTTCTTACAAAATCGACCTGGTGTACCTAATATACAGAACACTATGTGATACTAATTATTAGTTCAATTTGTGTATGTGGTAGCTACTAAAATGAGGATATGTAATTTTGTTACAACAGGTGAGCAGCTTAGCCTGCAATAATAACTGGATTCCATGTGTAGACTGAAGTGTAATTAGTACCTTGTTTCTGTAGTTTAGAGAAACTTCTGTTTTGGATCCTAAAAATATGCCTCGTTTGTAACATCTGACTTTTCTTTCCCTCTAGGCAGCTTGTTATCCTTGTTCACACATCTTTCTCTCTTTTTTTCTTTTGTTGAGTTAGAATGTTGGATTTATTTGTTATTATTGAGAGTTTTTTTTTTTAGATTTTTCCATCCATGTGCTAAACAATGTTGCTGTTTTCTGTGCAGATATAAACTTGATGTTGTCTCTGCTGGGAAGAATTTCACAAAAATAAGGAAAGCAATCACGGCTGGCTTCTTTTTCCATGCCGCCAGGAAGGACCCCCAGGAGGGATACAGAACCTTGGTTGAAAACCAGCCGGTGTACATTCACCCTAGTAGTGCGTTGTTCCAGCGGCAGCCAGACTGGGTCATTTATCACGAGCTTGTGATGACGACGAAGGAGTACATGCGAGAGGTGACTGTGATAGATCCGAAATGGTTAATTGAGCTAGCTCCAAGGTTTTACAAGGGGGCAGATCCTACCAAGATGAGCAAAAGGAAGAGGCAGGAGAGGATCGAGCCTCTATATGATAGATACCACGAGCCGAACTCTTGGCGTCTTAGCAAGCGCCGAGCTTGATTGTAACATTGTACTGTATGTTCTGCGCTGGTTGATCAAATACAAACTGACAATTTTGGTGAAACTGTAAATATCTGTGTTATGTTGTGTACCGTGTTACTTGTTAGATGGCATGTATTGACACATGTAATGTAGTCTCAGGAGTCAAGGTCTCGAGGTGCTCTACCTGAGACTAGAATAATTTTGTTTCCCTGCTTACCACTAACGGCAACAGTTGCTTAATTCAGTTTTGTTCTCTAGTTGAGGTAACATGGATCAGCTGTTGTCAACGTCTTGTTGGTTATTTCGAAATCTGAAGTGAAATCTATATTTTTCCCTTTTGCGAATAAGTGAAATCTATGTCTATCGAAGCTCAATTAAATGTGATCTTGTCTGTCCTTAATGGTTTGCTTCTGTTATTTCTATGTTTTATAAACCTAACTGAATTTTCCTGTAAATCATAAAAAAGGACGATGACATATATTCATCAATCAGCTTCTCAGTTCAAGTTTTCTTTTACGTTCTCAATGCTGGCAACTGTTTGCACGTACGTTTCAAAATAATAATAATAATAAATATAAAAATAAAACAAAAACTGTTTGCACGTAGGCCAAATAGACCAGCTGCCTCCATATTTAGCTTTAGAAACTGCGTTATAAATCACTCTTGAGCCGTAAACTGACGTCATACAAAAGTTTAGCGAGAAATGACAAATTACAACAACCCAAAAAGGTGCCCAAGGAGCACAAAAGGTCTCACACTAATCAACCCTAGTCAGAATCAGGGTCGCCGTCCTTGATTTCTGGCATCGAGTCTTCTGAGTCTGACTCAACGCCAGAATCTGAGCCAAACAATTCAGCGAAGCTAGTTGCAGAGGCCCCAGGCGCTCGATGGCTGCTTGAAGTAACACCTGGAACAGCTGAAGCTTCATCTGAAGTTGCCAGTTTACTGGATGATGCATTGAGAGGTGGACTTATGTTCTCAAGATGACTAACGCCAGAAGTGAGCTTTTGCTCAGGAAATGAGGCTATAATATGATTCTCTGGATCAGCATTTGCAGTGCGTACTGGACCTGAAACAACATTGGAGCTTGAAGGATCCATCGTGTTTGGCTTGACAATTTCACCAGCGGCAGCATCTATCATTTCGGCATCCCTCTTGGTGGACACTGGGACATCTTGCACTGCACCTGCGACTCTAGGTGAATCAAGTTTTGGGTCTTCTGTTATGGGAGTGAGTTGCCCATCATGATTCGACCCTATTACCGCTGTATTTATCCCTACAGCACTTCCATTCAATGGAGCCTCTGCTGGTTCATCATCCTTGGATACCAACCAATCGTCATACATGTCTTCGACCTCCATTGCTTGAGGCTGATCTCCGGATGATAGCTTGTATTGTCCAGCACCAAAAACTGCCTTTTCTGGTGCTCCATAGTTAAGCCCAGGGCCTAATGGAGTGGCCTTTTTTAGTGAAAGGGCTCGAGGGTGCGTAAGAACATCCAAAGCTACCAAAGCATGCGAACAAAACTCTGCAAGCTTAGTACCTATTTCTAGCTTCCCTGAAATGGACAGAAGTAAAAAATCATTAGAATAGAATTATATCTGGGATGTATGGGATCAATTCTTGTCAGCTTATATTCTGTTTAATGAATATCCGTTGCAGCAAAGTCTTTTTTTTCAATAATTAAACTACTAGGGAATAAGACAAAATATAATTACCTTTTCTGAAGAGTTCCATTCCTTGGGCTAAATAAGGAGGGCGGGCATTAGGAGAAGAAAGAAAGGACGCCAGCAGTGCCTTCAACGAAGCAAGTTGGAGGTCCACTGTGCTTGGCTCACCAACTTTGGGTGATCTTTGCTCATGAGCCCCTCCTGTCTCACAAGCACTTCTAGCCACATTAATTAAGACGAGGTCTACTTCTGCCCTCCAGAGCTCTGTCCGAAACAAACCCCCCTGATCCAGGTGACAAAATAAATAATTAATATCAAACTGATGTACATGAACAATATATGCATGGGAAACTACTGGATGAAACGGTAATGGCCACAAATGTTATTGAAAGAGTGTAGCAAGTCATAACAAAATAAATAATATCTGCAGTCAAAAGACTAAACATTATTTTCTCCACTTGGCAAGACCTCACCCTTTGTCACTGTACCCTCATTTCTATGACAGGATTTGGGCCCCCAACCCTGTTCCCTTTAAAAATAGTTATAATTTATAATCCAATATATACACTAATGTGGTAGAATGATTACATCAGATGCCATTTACATAACCATTTCGAGCAGCATGTCTTGATGCAAAGAATGAAAGAAGGGAGCAGTTGAGCTACACATTTCTCAAAGGAACTAAAGATAATAACGAGAAGGCGAAGGGGTCCTTTCTACCCTGAATATTTTCATAAAAGCATGTTACAATGTAGCAATTTCGACTTTCTCAAATACGCACATTTCCAATGGTGCCTGAACATTGATGGCTCCAAAACACAGTCCTTTCCCACAAGGACACAATAAGTGTGAATTTATTCCCATTAAAACTATGATAGCTATGTCTTGATACTACGGATATCGAACATGCTTTGAGCACTTTCTGCTATTGCACCTATACTTCCCTTTAGAACCTTCAACATTCTAAATGGGTCGTTGGCTTCAAATATAACTTGACTCCGCATTTAATCATTTTTATTCACAAAAAATCTTATTAGCCATAAAGATTCAATGCGTTGTTCCTTGACATGAACTTCAAACCAAAGGTGTTCAAATGTTTTGTTTTCAGTTCAAAGTAAATAATTCGTTCACTGTGAGCTTCTAAAAATGAAAACAGAATGCATGCAATAAAAATAATTGGACGATGAAAAAGGAGGTTAGATTTAAGCATACCACATTCAGAAGAATTTCCAAAGTTTTTAGTGCAGCTATTTTTACAGGGAGTGGAGTTAACATTCGACCATCTGCTATACATTCAGGAGCCATTTCCTTAGATGCAATTGCTGTGGAAGAACTTTTCTTTTTCCTTGGGCTCATTGCAGCCTTCTCTGAAGCTGAGACAACTGAGTTTTGAATTTGTGGGTCGTGCTTCCTCTTCTTGGAGTAACTTTTTGATGATGATTCAGATATTACTTTTGATGGATTTGTACTGAATATAGTCATGTCATTTTCAATGCCATCATTCAGATCGGCAAGTGCATTGCTGACTATTGCCTCAAGCAAGTGGAGTGATGTCCCTGATAGAAAAAACACCATTTGTTAAGAATATATGCAACAGAAAATTGACTAAGAATATAAATAAGACAGGAAGTGTAACAAGAATTCAGAAAAGAGCATAAAGCAAATGAATATTGTATGTGATGTCAATAAAAATTTAAACATTTTGAGTCCGAAGACTTGCAATAGTGGTTAAATCATGATATCTAACATTGGGGACATATATCCAAAATATATACCATTTATTCCTGAAAAAATAACCAGAGCATGCTCCATAAATCACTGCAAAGGTTTGTAAGGAACTTACTTCTCTGACAACTTGACCAATAAAATTCATTAAAATAAAACAAGGTATTTCAAAGGTCAAATGGAGAAACAAAATTAAAGCAGAACCAGGAAAACAAAAATTAACCAAACATGCATGCTGTATGCAAGAACCATTTTTCTTGTTACTAATTCTAATAAACAGGCATTCAAGAGCAATTCTAGCCTGTGATACTATCACAGTATGACAGGACAATAGAAAGCAAATTCAACAATCACCTGCATTATAGTTAATTAATGCCAACAGCCAAATATAACGGAAAAGAAATATACAAGTAAAGAATCACCTACCAGCACCCATGGAGATCAGCAACAACTGCGCAATGCTATAAACTTTGGTCCTCACAGTAGGCAACTTTGCTCCTTTGAAATATTCTGTCGTGAGCCGTATAATACTAGCAGCATGTGGTAAAAGTTGGCTGCAGGAGGATAGTCTAATTTAGATATTCCTTTTCTAGTGCAACTTAATTTAATATTAAAATCAAAAGAACAATTCTATACATGTCTAAATGTTGCTTCCAAAGTTGGTCAAAATTGAAATAGTAACAACTCTGCTTCGCAAAACTAAAGTAAAAGAATTTGGTTGGTCTATGTCCTAAAAGAAACAATGCTACTTACCTTCGCATTCCTTTAATTGTCGCATTGAGCAAATCCAAGAAAGTTGAATGCAGTGACGGAAGCTCAAAACAAATAAGCTCTTGATGCAAGGAAGTTGTTGAAGGGAACATCTTTTTATGCAAAGATCCATCAAGTAACAGTACTCTCCGTATCAAAGCTATCAAAGCACGCACCGGAACATTGACCTTTTTGGCCAGAAAAAGGAAGACGTTAGAACAAAGATGCATTTCATAATAGTGGGTTATGAGCGCCACTAGATAAACATACAAAGATGTAATTTAGGCCATACCTGAACTGGGTAATAACTAGTAAGCATCATGGTGCAGCAATGGATAAGAGCTGAAATGATAGGAACAGTACGCTGACGAAATTTCTTTGTGACATGTACATTGCCTCCAGACCTTAACTGATGTCCCAATGTTGGTGGAGGATCAGTTCCAGGTGGAACTAGTAACAGCATTATCTCATGACCTTTCTTCTCTGCAACAGTAATATACTTAAAAATCAGCATGACATGGTAGATTAGAAATAAGATTACCAGAAAACTGTACATATTACCTTCTTCCAGCCCAATAAAAGCATCGTCCAAAAGATTGTTTACCATAATCAATATCTTCCGAATCATCAGTGACCAACTGTCCTCAGATACTCGGACAGAAGGTAATGATGCTAAGGCGCTGGCGAATTTCTGGATGAGTTTGAACAGCAGAAGTCAGGGGAGCCAGGTAACTGATTTCAGCACAAGGAATGACAAAGGAAACAGAAGGGGTAAAAAAGGAGAAATGAAGCACACAAGCTACTGTGTGCCATTTTAGTTTAAAGTGTTGAGGTCCCTCACCTTAGATGACTTTTCATTGACTTCTGTACTCAAAAGTCTTGCTGTGATGCAAGATTCAACCTGAAATTCGTAAATACAAGTAAATAAACAATACCAGAAAAGTAGAACAGTTAAGCCGATAAACATTTACTACTTAAGTTATGGTAACTCATGTGCTTCTAGTGAAAATATTGAATTTCTGGGAGCTCTGCATCACATATCAGTCTCCTAAAATAAAAATTATACAACCAATTGGCATTAGAAGTGGGGTGGGTGTGAAATAAAATTTCGTAACACTCGTCACTGAGTGGTTAAATTTATTTTATCAATTCTCATTATTTCCTTCCTTTCATCTCCGGAGAATGAGCATTACGTTTTCACACGGAATGGGAAATGGATTAACCACAAAAACAGGGCATACTTTACTGTAGTGTCGATTTACAGATGACGGGTATAATTTGATAACTGTCCTCAACAAATCAATTGCTTCATCCTGCAAAAACTATACATAATTAAACACATTCCTCTTGAGTGGTTGAACATAAACAGACAGTGCTTTGGATGAAGAAAGTTGACCATACAGCCAATGGACTATTTTCATTCAATAGCTGCAGCACCGGTTCAACAACCCTTCCAGCAAAGGACGATGCCTCTTTCTTCAAATTCAGAAACTTCGCCAATCTAACCAAACAAAAATTATTGCTTTTTCATAAGCAAAAGAGACATATGCAGAACAAAGCACAGTGAACAAGTTATGATATTTCAGCGTATCAAGTAATCATAACTGTGGTGCGCTAGGGCAACAAACCTACGGAGCAGCTATTCTTTTGAAGTGAGACGGAATGATATAGTGCATCAACTATTTAATAAAGAAAAACAGGAACTGTTGTTTCCAACCATACTGAAGATAGAAAGCATCATTGAGAGTTAACAACCATTTTGATGATAACCGGATAGTGGCAGGAGCCATGTCATTAGTTCCATGTTATTCAGTTACTTCATATCTCATGATAAGACCTATCGGCTATCAAAACTGCTAAACAAGCCAAATTAAATCCCCCACAAAGTTAATATTAAATTTGAAACTAAGTCCAAATATATAAAGTGTGGTATTTGCTTTCATTTAGACGTAGTTATCTAAAACAAGGAAACAGCAAATAGGGTTGCAGCCTGATTACAGTAACCACATGAGGATCTCATCAAAATTGCAGTAGCATCAATTGTATAGGATAAACTTTAACGATGCCATAAAGAACAGGTGAGCTGACTGGAAAGAGAAGGACCAATCATTCATCAAATACGAACTAATTAGATGAGTCGTCATTGATCTTTCATGTGTCAGTTACAAACAAGAATTAAGTTACAAAATACTTACTATCTAAATGCACGACATTTTAAATTAGTAAAGACACATCATCCCCTACCTCACAAATAGGTCAGACATGGAAGTACAAGAAATAGTAGAAACAAGTTGCAAGCTAGACGACCCCTGGCAAAAGGGAAAAGAGAATTTATCAGCTATTCAGCATAACAAATTATAAATAATCTGACATGACATGAATTGATATGATATCCAAATAAAAAAACGTTTCTTCAGGCATAAGAAGAATATCGATAACATCAATTCTTAAAAATGCTGCACAGATCATCAGCAATATATTTCAGCATTTCTAACCCCCCCCCCCCCCCCCCCCCCCCCCCCCCCCACCGCCTAGCTTCTGATTGTCAGCTAGCTCATGTAATCAGTGAATAGGGTGATCAGAGGAATGAGAAAAGGTGAATAATAATAAACGTATTAAAATACAGTACGAAATTTAAACCAGAGCACATAAGGTCTCTAGAAATTGCATGGAATGATAAGCATTACCTGTAAATTACTCAGAACCTTCTCAAACCAATTGGAGTATGATTCTGCAAAGCGCTCATTGCTGCATTCTTGGAAGGTTACTCCAAGAAAGCAAGTACCCAGCCAACGACTGTACACCTAAAGAATTTTCAAGCAGAAAGCTAAACATATTACAAAAAGCTGTCCAATACATATTTTAGTTTACAAGACAGCACAATATGGTTGTCGATCACGATCCAGTTTATAAAAAAAAAAGTGCACAGATTGCACCAAAACAGAAATAAACATGCAACTAAATAAACTCAAACAATATTAAATTGATATTGTAGAATGTTTTAACAATAATTTGGAAAATGTGGGAGCCAATGAAGTGTAAGTTTTTTGTATGGTTGCCAGATCTCAATAGGTGTTGGACTGCGGATCTCTTGGCCAGGCATAACTTCCCCCATCCAGCTGCTTGCCTTCTTTGTGATCAAGATGATGAAACTATACAGCATATTGTTATATCTTGTGTGTTTGTTAGAGAGATTTGGCACACGGTCTTACACAAGATTGGCCTTGGAGCTGTTGCACCTTCACCAAGTGTAACCAGATTTTCTAGCTGGTGGTGTGCTTCTGTCAAACAGGTTCCCAGGGAAATGAGAAGGGGTCGGCGTTGCAGGCAGTAGGAAACGAAGCCTCATTGTGGTGCATAGCTGGTACTGGATTTGCACGGCCTGATCAGGTCAGCAAGCCAGGGCACCTAAAACTGCTCCTGGTTTGTAGAGGTTGTCTCTTGTATAGTGTGTGGCGCGCTTGTTCAGTTTTTTTAGTGTTTTTCTTTCCTTTTGTAACTTTCGGGTGTTCTTCCACCCGTGTACTTTGTTTCTACTATTAATGGAATGGCACGCAATTCGAGAAAAAAAATGTGAGATGGCATTGACAAAGAGTACTGTGGAAAAACAATTTAATGAAACTTCGATCAACCAAAGAAACCTCTTTTCAAGCATTACGATGTAGAACATTTCTTTGGAGACATTATGGGGACTTTCTGCCTATTAGTACTCCATTTCTTTCTGAATAAACTTATGCACGGTATCTCGAATCCTTGGAAATAGCGGTAAGTTTTGCCCCCAAATTGGATGAAGCAGCCTAACGACGCCGAGGGCACAGGAATTTGGAAACAGTAGCAAATTTCGTCCCGAATTGAAGAAAACTAACAAAGCAAGAGAGCGCAGAAACAAGAAGAGATAACATACCGAGTCGTTCTCCGCGAGGGCGCTGACGCGCTCGACCCACGCATCGACGGCGGCGCGCCACGCCTCGGCGAGCTTGGCATCCGGCGGGTGGCCCGGGAGGCTCTCGGCGAGAAGACCGTGCGTGCGCACCGCGTCGAGGACGGAGGCAACCTCGGCCGGCGGTACCTCGGCGCCGCCCGGCTGCGGCAGCCGCTCGGCGACCAGCGCCTTGAGCAGCCGCGGCTTCAGCCAAGGATCGTTGAAGTCGGCGAGGAAGCCGCCGGCGCCGGCCATCTCTGCCGCAGTCTGGTGGACTCGGGTGGGCGCCCGGAGGTGAAGGGGGCGGCACGTGCTAGGCGGCCGGAGCGGGGACGGCCGTTTACAGCTTCTCCGATGACGGCGGTGCGCGGAAAAGGGTAGTAGGGTTTAAGGGGACGTTCTTCTTCTGTGGGGGAGAAGGGGAGAGGTACAAGGCATTTGAGCCGTTCGATCGTGGAATGAACGGCTTAGAACTGTAATACGGGCACAGGTAATAATCAGGCAAAGAAGTTGCCATGCCGTGATAACTTTCTTTTGATTCAAGATAAGATTTAAAGAGAAATCAGCCTGAGACGCTGCACCCAAGTATTATGCTAAACACTAGACATAATTAGTCTGGACAGAAAAGAAGAATAACAAAGGTAGATTTGATAATCATCTTCATTACCTCTCAAAACAAAACAAAACAAAACAAAAAAAAACAACCTTCATAACCAGTGATGCCACTGGATCCAAAACATCTTGATTTAGTGAAAAACTTTGTGGATCTGAAAGCTCAATATATCTTACATTTCATAAACATCTATAGATAACGCTACCCGACGCTAGGATGAACAAGGGTGCCAATATCATTTTACTTTGGTTCAAGATTTATAATGATCAAATAACTCCCGAATGTTAACGAGCATTTCATCTGAAGCTGCATGCAAATGAAAATTGAAGAAAAAGGTTTGACACTGATACAACACTATGGTGTTGGAATCTAATATGTAAATCAACCAACAATGTTCAAATTTACTCAATCCGATGTACATATTCTGCAATTTCGCACGGTCAATCCACCGCTCCCACCAGGACAGAGGAAAAATGATGGCGAAGGGTTACATTCTTCTCTCTGCTTCTTTCTAATGACAAAGAATTTTTTTAATAAAAAAATAGTTCCTAGTTGTCACTTTCTGCATTTGTACCATGTTGGACGAAAGTCACGAAACAAACATTGAAAAGATCAGTCACTTAACAAATAGTTGACAGATGCAAAGTAGCACACTCATGTTTGAGTCTGACATCTTCCTAGCATTTAGCTATCCATTCTAGCCGCACAGTTGTCATTACAAAAAAGGCCATCACAGCGATCGCCATAGAGACCATCAATTTCCTGTCTAAACAACTTGATCGCCTCCGCAAATTTTGGCCTCCTCCTGACGTTTGGATCTAGGAACCGAAATGTCATGGTTCTTGTACCTTCAATATGACGACAATTTGTGTTGCCCCAGAGTTCCTCTA
This sequence comes from Eragrostis nindensis, assembly GCA_012490785.1. NCBI lineage: Eukaryota > Viridiplantae > Streptophyta > Magnoliopsida > Poales > Poaceae > Eragrostis > Eragrostis nindensis. The sequence goes on from JAAXCT010000446.1 coordinate 135,863, forward strand.
ACTGACAATTTATTATACGATCGGATGCCATTTTTCCTGTGAAGAGTTCTAGTAGAACAATCCCAAAACTGTAAACATCAGCATTTTTCGTCAAAACTCCAGTTTCAAGATATCTGGGGTCCATGTAACCACTTTTTTCTTCTTCTTTAATTCTTTCATCTGCACCTCGGTCATAGAAAGATACACAGAAGCTCCAATACCTGAAACTTTTACAGAGACTTTATGTAAAACTTTGTTCTTGGGAATGTCATTCACAACAAGCATGTTCGCAGTCCTGATATCCCCGTGAACAATGCCAAGTGAATGTAAGTAATCAAGACCTTCAGCAATTGAAATTGCAGCACGGAGACGTTCTTCAGAGTCAAAGATCCAGTTTTTGCTATCACCACCAAATTTGCTATCATCACCAAAAAGGATGTCATGTAGGCTCGTCTCAGCAAACTCATAAACTAGTATTGGAGCATAACCATCTAAGCAGCAGCCCACAAAATGGACGACATTCTCATGGCTAACTTTTGAATGCAACATCATCTGATGGGAAAATTCCTTCCATAGTCCACCATGGACCTGAAACGACATTTTTAATATCGCCACGGACTGTGGTCCTCTCAAGTACCCTCTGTAAATCTTGCCCATAAAACATTCAGTTATCAAACTATTGTGGTTGTCTGTCATCACATTTATCTGTTTTTTAGTGATAAATCTTTCAAAACCAGCCTTTTTCAAAGAAGAAATAACCTGAGGATGTTTCTCATCTGGAGTTCTTTGAAACTTAGTGATGAATCTTTTAAATCCAGTCTGTTGAGGATGTTTCTTTTCTGAAGTTCTTTGAATCTTCCGAAGGCATCAGAGACATCACTCTAATGTCTGGCCTTTCTTCTAGTTCAAACTTAACACACTTAAGTGCAAGATTCACAATGTCATCAAGAACGTCCACGACCTCAGTTGTTGCAATTTCCTTGTCAAAAATTTCATGTCTACTAGATTTTGTATTGGCAAGACCAAATGTTTTGGCAAGGAAATTGTTATCGTCATCAATTGCTTTTCGTCTCGTCATGAGCTCTAGAAGTACGACCCCAAAACTGTAGACATCACTTTTTGTGGTAAGGCGCCCAGTCTGACAAAACACCGGGTCTATGTAGCCCATACTCCCTATAACACGTCTTGTGTATTCATCTGAACTCATGGAAAGCAACCTTGATATTCCAAAGTCGGAGAGTTTCGGCATATAGTTCTTATCGAGAAGTATGTTCTCAGGTTTAATATCACCATGAAGGGTAGGATGACTCTGAGAGGTGTGCATATAAACAAGGGCTTCTGCTACGTCCGAGGCTATCTGCAAGCGTGTATCCAAGAACGGGATTTCGGTGACTGCTCTTGCCATGCAGAAGACAAGAAAGGTTTCCATTAGGTACAAATTCGGTGACTAGCATGGGAGCATCTGCTTCTACACAGCAACCCAACAATCTGACGATATTCTTGTGACTGAATTGAGATTGTATGATTACTTCTTTTGTGAATTCCTTCTTCTGTTCTGTGAAAATGTATCTTTTAACTGCAACTGGACGGCCATCATGAAGTTTTCCCTTATACACTATGGAGAAACCTCCTTTTCCCAGGACACTGTTGTAGTTTTTTTTTTTTTTTGAGGAAATACAGTAGGGGAAGCCCCTACTGTGCTATTTATATATAAAAAGTAACCAAAACAAAGTTACAGTACAGACCAGAATACCTGGTTAAAACAAAGAAAAGGCTAGGCTACCAGAATGTACAAGCTGAAAAAGGGGGTCTGATTTAAAGAACAGGAGTAAGCTATTCTGTAAAGCTTTACAATTAAAGGCTTTGGAGCCAATCTTTGACTGTAGAGGCAAGGTTGTCATTCATTCTGTACAGGTGGGTGGTGGCTGTGGCTATGAAGTTCCTTTTCCAATCTTGAAGAGTTGGGGTTTTATGTCTGAAGATCTTGTCATTGCGCTGTTTCCAAATTTCCCATGCTGCTATTGCAAAAACTTCCATGAAGAAGTTGTGATTGCATTCATCTTTGGCCTGCTGAAGAGTGTTGAAGAAACTGAGGTTATGATTCCAGATGATTTGTAGCAGACTCCAGCATTGGTTGCTGAATTGGCATTCAAAGAACAAATGATAGGTTGTTTCTTCTGTGTTGAGGTTGCAGAGTACACACTTGTAATCATCACCATCTATCTTGCAATTTCTCCTTCTGAGTAGGTTCCTTGAGTTTAGTCTATCCCTGAACATTAGCCAGATGAAAACCTTTATCTTTTTGCAAATTTTAGCTTTCCATATCCACATAAACTGAGGTGGAGGTGTGATGGATCTGAAATTGAACATGTAATATCTCTTTGAGGTGTATTGATCGGTGCCCCAGCAATAAATCCATTTGTCTTGTTGATTGTTTTGTTGCATGGCTTGTTGTATGATCAGTTGAAGGGTGTTCAGTTCCCCCATTGCTTGATGTGATAGTGGTATATGGAAGTTTTGTTGTGGTCTTTGATCTGCGAGATATGCTGCTAGCGTGATGTTTTTATTCTTTCCAAGGAGAATAGTCTTGGTAGTTCATTTCTGAGGTACTTTCCATTCCAGACATCATTCCACAGTAGGATTGTTGAGCCATCTCCAGCTGTTGGTGCTGCTATGCCTCTGTAGTGATCCAATAGCTTGAGTATGTCCTTCCACCAGAAGGATCCTTTGTGTGTGGATGATTGTGGGAGCTGACCATTTGTGTAGTAAGTGTTCCAGATCAGCTGTACCCAAGGGATGTCCATCTTACTGAAGAATTTATGCAGATGCTTCATTAGGAGGGCTTCATTCTGTATAGCTAGATTTTTTATTCCGAGCCCGCCTTTTTCTTTTGGCATTGATACTTTTTTCCAAGCTACTAGTGGTTTTCCTTTGGCATTAATTCCGTTACCTCTCCAAATACAATCTCTGATTGCTCTCTCTATGGGGTCCAGAACTGATTTGTGCATGCTGTAAGTACACATTGCATAGACTGGGACTGATGATACCGCTGATCCTGCATACTGTATTCTGCCTGCCATTGTAAGCCATGTAGTTGTTGCTGTTATTTTTCTCTCCACTCTGTTGACTATTGGTGCAAAATCTTCCACCCTTGGTTTAGTAGTTCCCATTGGTAATCCCAAATATGTGAAAGGCTGAGATCCTAATTGACAACCAAAAACCCCTGCTAGTTGCTGTGCTCTGTCTGGTTCAACATGTATTGGGATTAAGCATGATTTGGAGTAGTTCACTTTTAGTCCTGTAGAAGCTGAAAAGGTATTCAATATTCCTTTAAGGCAGAATAGCTCCCTTTGTGATGCCTTCATAATTAGAATGGTGTCATCCGCATATTGAACCACTGGAAAGTCATTTGTGAAGTTGTGTGGGAGAGGTTTTGTTAGGACACCCCTGTTGCAGGCCTCATTTATGACATATTGTAGTAGCTCGGCTGCTAAGACGAAAAGAAGGGGTGAGAGGGGGTCTCCCTGCCGAACCCCTCTTCTGCAGTGGATTGTTTTGCCTGGTGCACCATTGAGTAGAATGGAGGATGTTCCTGATTCCATAATTGTTCTGACCCAACCTATCCATTTCTCTGGGAAGGCAAGCTGTGTTAGCATGTCATAGATGGGCTGGTGCTCAACCATGTCAAAAGCTTTTTCAAAATCCAACTTGAGTATGATCAGTTCTCTTTTTGATTGATGGCATTGGTGTAGGTACTCAAAAGCCCATCCCAGGCAGTCTTGAATGGTTCTTGTCTTTATAAAGCCGTACTGATTCTTGTGTATGAGCTGGAGGATGTCTTTTTGTAGTCTATTTCCCATGAGTTTTGTTAGCAGTTTCAGTACTGAGTTGAGAAGAGAAATAGGTCTGTAGTCGTTGACACCAACTGGGTTATTAACCTTTGACACCAGAGTTATGAAGGCATTGTTGATTGATTGTAAGTTGATTGTTCCATTGTGAAAGGCTTCACAGAGTTTGTAGAAGTCTTCCTTGATGATATTCCAGCATTTCTTCAAGAAAAAAGCATTGAATCCGTCAGGGCCTGGAGCTTTGTCTGCTGGCATTTCCTTGATGATGTTGTCTATTTCCTCTTTTGTGAACGGTAGCACTAGATGTTGTAAATCATGTTGGCTTTGTACTAGGTTTTCCAGCTCAAAGATCATTTGTGGTGAGTCCGTCTTTCCCATTCTATCTTTGTAAGTTTGCCAGAGTACTGCTGCTTTTTCTTCATGGTCAGTGATGATTCTTCCATCTTCTACTTCTAGGCTAGTAATGGTATTTATCCTGTACCTTTCTGTAGCTGAGGCATGTAAGAACTTTGTATTTTCGTCCCCAAATTTGACCAGTCTGATTGTGTACCTTTGTCTCCAGTATTCATTTTTGTATCTGAGCAGTCTTTTGATCTGTTCCTTAATGATATCTCTGAAGTTGTGCTCCTGTGTGAACAAATCTCTTTGATCTTCTAGTTTATCCAGTATTAGCAGGACCTGGTTGCATTCCTTGATCAGGTTGTTCAACCTTGATATGCCTTTGCTCCACAGGACACTGTTGTAGTTATCCGTTATACACTCTATCTGTTCCTCCGTGAAACACTGAACGTTAAGCTCATTATCTGTTTTCTCCAATAATGAAGCGGCAGTTTCACTGAAAAAGGTTCTTAGTTTCTGATGCTTGTCGTCCATATTCTGTCAAAAGATTAGTGCGTCAGAAATTCAGTATTTTTTTAGGATCAATCAGAAATTCAGTAATGACGAGTGGAATATAACTATGTAATTAATTAGGAATGATATCACCCTATCGGAAGATTATGAAAACCTTTGTATGCTGCACTTGAAACAGATGATCTCATGGGACTCTGTTTTGGTGAACATGGCATTTGAATAGTTGAAGACAACGTTATTACACATTAAATTACTTTTGTGTGCCTTTGCTTCGGTAGTGCAGCTTTTGTATCTTAAAGCAAGTGAGCAAAAATTTCGAGCAACTGAAGATTGGCATTAGCAGTAGGGTAAATACTTGTGTGGCCAGTCACTATAACTAGATATGAGCAACTAAAAAAAATCCATGGAATTATTAAAGTTGGAACTCTCAGAGGCCCTCAATTTCCTACTCTTACCAGATTCTTCAGTAATCAGTATTCATGCCACGCAATGTGCGAAGTCGTAACTCGTAATTGCGAATAACTCAAGTTCTAGTAGCTCTTAAACAGCCGCAAGCATTATAAAGAAATGATAAAAGCAGCGCAGAATTGCATACGGCAACAAGTACAAGATTATAAAGAAATGATAAAACACAGATCGAGCCCCAACACGAAGAAGTAGAAGCTAGTATGCTGTAGGCAATTAGGCATGCTTACGGCATATACCTGTAATTAAGCAAGCAGGGGAGACGGACTTCAGAGGGGCAGAGGCGGCTCAGTTGCTCTGCCCTGCGCAAGTCGCCGGCGTGCGATTCCAGTACGACGCACCCACAGCGAGAGGGGAGGAGGAATGGCTCTGTCTGGTTGACGCGCGGGCGATGATGGAAGACCCGCAATTTGAAGAAGGCGGCTGCCAACCGCGTGAGCTTCCGAGACCCGACGGATCTCGCTCTGTTTTCTTTTTCCCTTTTTTTTTGTGAAGTGGACGGAGCCGGAGGTACGAATTTGCTTCGAAATGTCATCGAACACCTTTCATATATTTTATTTATTTGACACTCAATTTGAACCCCACTCATATTTTTGGATAACGTGCGAAGCACGTATTTCATTAAAAGGAAGAGAAGTTTGTTACAACGTGGTCAGGGCTAAATCCCCTAAAGGACTTAGCAAAAGCCAACCAACGAAGCAGACGAAAGTAAAACAAGCAAAGGACAAAGGCACAAACAAGCCCTGAAACTGAAAGAAGCAAAAGAAAATAGGAACAACCTCCCGAAACAAAAACTAGAAACTCTAAGCTAGCCTAGGTACCAGCAGCTTCTGTAGCTTGGCGAATCCTGCCGTTGCCCACAGGTTGGCCTCGTCGATGATTTCCTGGACTAGCGCGACCGGTTGGAGTGCTTGGAATTTGTGGATCCTGTTATTCCGTTCCTTCCAAAGCCTCTATGCGACCAAAATAAGAAAAGTATCGAAGCCGGGGCGTAGAAGTTTCTTTATTCTTTTACGCGACCTGAGCCACCACTCAATAAAAAGGAGCTCATCTACCGTTGGGGAGATGTGCTGTATCCCCAGCCTGCGAAGGACTCGTAGCCATGTTTCACGGCTGTGCACGCAATGCAGAAGCAGGTGATCAAGTGTCTCTGGCTCCTGTGCGTAAAGTGCGCAGGTGTCATCATCCCTCATACCATGACGGAGCAGCCTGTTGGAGGTCCAATTGCGACCCAGTAAAACCAACCAGAAGAAAAAGCGACATTTGTTTGAGGCCCTTGTCTTCCCGAGCAAGCGCGCTCCGAGAACCTCTGACTGCCCTATGAAAAAGGCGTTGTATGCGCTAGCTGAGGAGAATCGACCATCTACCGTCCATTTCCATTGGAATTGGTCCGGCTCATCTGATAGAGTTATCCCCGAGGTTAGGCGGGTTTTTTTTTGAAAAGTTCAAGGATCACTTGTACTGTTGGCCGCCCTTGCACATCTTTAATCCACTGTCTGTTTGTTAGGGCGTCGGAGACAAGCCGTGTTTGCTTAATATTGGTTGAAACGGCCGCGACCAGATTTGGTGCTAAAGTGAGGAGCGCTTTCCCCTCACACCAGTTATCTTGCCAGAACAAGGCTGATTTGCCATCACCCAAAACCACCGAGAGCGACTTGTCGAACAAGGCCTGTACCACAAGACTGGTCGACACTGGCATGCATGCCCAAGCCTTATCAGGTTCGGCCCTAGCTAGCCAGTTCCAACAATACGGAGAGCGTGTCCATTTAACCTCAGGTCTCTTATCCCCAGTCCGCCTGAGGCTAACGACCGGCACACTTTCGACCAGGCGACCGCGCATTGCCCTCCTGAGACCTCTTCTGTGCCCGTCTATAGGAAGGCCTTCATGATTTTCTCGATGGCATCGATGGCCCATCCTGATAGACAAACCGCAATGGATAGATAAACCGGGATGGTTGCCAAGGTGTCTTTAATTAGGGCTAAGCGACCTCCTCTGTTCAACAAGCGACCCTTCCAGGTTGGTAACCTGTCAACCACCTTGTCGACCAGCGGCTGAAGGTCGCTCTTGGAGAGCTTCCATACCGATAGCGGTACACCTAGATATTTGCAGGGGAAGGACCCCGCCTGACACGGAATGTTAGCCAGTACCAAGGCGACTTGCTCCTCAGAACATCGAATAGGATAGAAACTGCTTTTAGAGAAGTTAGTAGCAAGGCCCGAAGCCTCCTGGAAAATGTGAAGGATCTCAGTTATAAGTTTTAGATCTGATACGACCGGCGATATGAAGAAAATGACGTCATCCGCATATAGTGAACAGCGGAATCTCGCCTTAGGGAAGCCAAGAGGAGAGAAAAGCGATCTCGAGTCTGCCAGGGCGACTAAGGCGTTAAGCGCCTCCATGACCAGGAGGAATAACATTGGAGAGAAGGGATCTCCCTGACGAAGCCCTCTGGCATGACAGATTCTCCGACCTGGGCTGCCGTTGAGGAGGATCTTGGTGCTGGCGGTAGACAGGAGAAGTGCCACCCAATCCCTCCAACGAGTCGGAAAGCCCATATGGTGAAGAATATCTAGGAGGAATGACCAAGAGACGGAATCAAAAGCTTTAGCTATGTCGACCTTAAGCAAGATTTTGGGTTGGCGCTTCCTATGAAGTGCCTTTGCCAGTCCCTGTACATATCTAAAATTGTAATGGATGTAGCGACCCTTAATGAAGGCACTCTGGTTGAGTTTTACAAGCTCAGGTAGCAAAGGTGCTAACCTGTTTGCTAGACCTTTGGAGAACAACTTCCCAAAGCTATGTATTAAGTTGATCGGTCTGTAGTCTGCGGCCAAAGAAGGGGCGACCTTTTTGCGTAAAAGTATGAGCAGAGCATCGTTGAGATGATGGAAACTCCGCCCGTCCATTGCCGATAGAGCATTGAACCCCGCGACCATGTTTTTTTTTTGATTATGGGCCACGCTGTTTGGTAGAAGCGACCTGTAAAACCATCTGAACTGGGGATTTGTCCTTGGGTAACAACCGGATAATCTGCCAAATTTCGTCCTCAGTAAAAGGAGCCGCAAGTGCCTCCAACGCATGTTGGGGTAGAGTGGGGATCCCTAAGGCATCAAAATTCAGGCGAAGGGATCGAGTGGCGTTGGAGCCAAGGATCCCATTGAAGAATTGGAAGGCGGCATCCGCCTTGTCTTCTTCTGTTACGACCGTTACCCCGTCTTTTGAGAACGACGGGATAAAATTTTTCGTCTCCTATAGGAGGCGTGCAGATGGAAGAACTCTGTACTAGCGTCCCCTTCCAGGAGCCAATTAAGAGAAGAACGTTGTCTTGCGATTGTACGCTGTAACGAGGTGAGACCAAGGAACTTAAGTTTGGTTTGTCTCCGTAGGCTAAGCTCGCCTGGGGAGAGTGACCTCCTCTCTTGGGCCACATCTAGACGTAGAATAATCTCCTTCGCGACCTCGACCTTGGTCCTGATACTACTGACCGAGCGAGCGCTCCAACTTTTAAGGGAGCGACTAGTAGCTCTCAGTTTTCGATCAACTGATCTCAACGGGTCCTCGACAGGGTAAGGCCGGCTCCAACCTGCCTGGACTGCCTCTAGGTAACCTTCAAATTTGGGCCAGATGGCCTCAAACCGAAAGCGGTGTTTAGGATGCCATAAGGAATCAAATTGAAGGAGTGGGGCGTGATCTGAACATTGAGAGGAGAGAGCGTGCAACATTGAGTTAGGGAAAATTTCTTCCCATTCGACCTTGATAAACACCCTATCGATGCGTTCTAGTGTTGCATGTTGCCGCTCATTACTCCGGGTGAAAAGGCGACCATGCAGGAAAATTTCCTGCAATCCAAGTCATTTAAGACCTGGCGGAAGCGACCCATCATTCTTCTATTTAGTCTGTCATTGTTTTTGTCCTCAGCTTTATAGATAAGGTTGAAGTCCCCACAAACCAACCAGGGACCCGGGATTAACGACCCTAATTCTCTAATTTCTTGTAGGAACGCGATCTTGTCTGCGACCGATTGTGGCCCATATACATTAGTAAGGCGCCAACTAGGCTGGTTGGGATTAGCTGCCGACCGAATTTGAACCGAAAGAGAGTGGGGGCGCAGAATTGGGTTCGTGACTACCCAATCGCTCTTCTTCCAAGCCACAATCACACCACCACGAGTATCTAAAGCAGGCAAGGCGTAATAGTCAAACTCAGCTCCGAACATTTCCAGGATCAAAGCAGGGGTTACAGACGCGAGCTTCGTTTCTTGCAAACAAAGCAAGGAAACGTGCTCGGACACGACCAACTCACGCACCGCGGTACGCCGGGATCTCCTATTGAGCCCCGGACGTTCCATACAGACATGTTTAAAGAAGCCATAAAAGAAACTAGGAAACACGACCTAAGCCTAGACCTACGAGTCTGGCTCATCGACCAAACAATCCGGCTCCATCACGTAGTTGCTGTTGAGCAGCTCTCCAAGAGCCACACACTCCTCGTCCTTAAGTCCCCGCTGGAAAATCTCCATGTACTGTACGAAAGACTCCGAGTCCGGCGGCTGATCGCCGGAGATGATACTAAGGGCTCTCATCATCTGAGTCTGCGCGACCGATTTGGCGGAGGAACCTCGAACATTGCTGCGCGCAGCAATTCTGGAACTACGGCGCGGCAGAGTAGCAGGGGACCGCGCGCGTCTTAGCTTGGGCGGGCCTGGGGTCAGAGCCGCGGGTAGGGAGGAAGCGACCAGCTTGACGAAGTGCTGCAGCTTGTCAGGGGCACGACCCGCCACCGTGCCCGGATCGACGGGAGCCGGGGTAGCCGGGGGCGCCGGGATTACCCCACTCTTATATTGCCTTTACTTTCGCATATCTTTCCCTTCTTGTCATGGGAATTAATTTTTTTTTTGTCCATGCCATTTTGACCTTTGAAAATGATTTCAATGTCTTTTACTTGGCCGGGCTGACCTCAAATTTGTCCATGCATACATATTCTTCTTCCTCGTCGCTCGACGAGTCGCCGCTGCCTTCTGTCATCTAGAATCACTACCACCCTCTTCAGTTATTTCGTTGTCTTCATCCAGCTTCACTCGCTACCCGACCTACCTATAATGAGCATGCCTAGCTTTTCTAACCCTGACCATCTATGGCGTGTAAAAAAAAAAAAACTCAACTGAGGGAAAGACCGTCCCGACGGCTTTCTTTTGATAAAAACCTCAACCTTCTCTGGTCAAGAAAAACCTCCGAAGCTCGGCATCACTCTATAGAACCGCGCAGATAATAAACTCAGTGTCGTCGTCGTCGGAAGTGCAGGACGTGTAATCCTCGAATATAAACCCGTCACATAACTCCACTGTTTCAACCTCGTGCATAATTTCAAGCTTGTCCTGGTTGTCCAAGATGTTGAGTATAAGGTGATCAGGGAGCATGCTGAGCCTGTTTTCGTGCTCACTTTCCTCCTGTAAACAAATAGACCAAAAGTTAACCGTAAGGCCAAAGATTGATCTAAAGAATGAACAAATGCAATGACGGAGTTTCACTATGGCCAGTGGTGGCCATGGCTCCCCTGCCATAGCTTAAAACTGCATGGATGAGCTAGCAAATGACTAGTTTTTTTTTTTTGCAAGGTTTAGAGCTAAAACACTACCCCCCCCCCCCCCCCCCCCCCCTCTTCTTTGAAGCTCCGTCACCGAACATGTGCGGTTTACAATACACATGAAGCGTAAGTCCAAAGCTTGCATAGCAAGGAGGATCGAGAGAGATTGTAACTTACTTGCTCGTTACTCATCACCGCCATTGTTGATCTACCGATATCATGTATATATAGGTTCATTCATGTATTTATAGTGTTAGTGATTATGTACTTTCTTTAGTTTTTGCTCTGGTAATAGTTCGGTTGACCAGTGGCGGAGTTGGAGCTTAGCAAAGGATGGTGCGGAACATCTCTTGAAGCTTTTTAAGCTTGTGTTTTTAGCATTATGGATGCATAATTAGATATTTTAAGAGGTGCATATATGGTGGGGAAAAAAAACACCATTGAAGTTAGATTTTGCTACTCACTCCCTACAACTTAGATCCGCCCATTAACGTCATATATGTTAGAAAACCAGGAGTATTAATGTAACAGCTCAATGGTGGGTCCATCAAGGTGTTCTAAAAAAAATAAATGCCCATGTTTTTACATTTATTTGATGGGACATGTCAAAACTTGTGCTTTGAGGGTTGTTAACAATCGTCTGATCTGATTCTGACTTTCTTAACCCGCACAATTTTTTTTTTGGAGAACGTGCTGAGCACATGGAACAATTTTCAATTATCGATTCCTTACGAACCATGGAAAGCATTACATTTGCTGAGCACATGGAATAATTTTCAATTATCACTTCTGTAGCTACCATCAGTGATACGTTAAACTGCTTAAAGTAAAAACAATCACGGAGAGCATTACATTTGCTTGTTCTTAAGCCAAATTAAAAAATAAAAAAAATACATAGCTCAGCTGGTAACCTACTCGGGTTTAAATCTCAGACTTGGCACGAGTATTGTAACTTAAAGACTAATTATTCTTTCAGTGTAAAGCGACGTCATTGCTGAAAACGAGACGCGTGTTATGACTTTGTGAATCACTTTGTGAAGGCGTTGGATTGTGTTCGTACTCGTACGTGTTTGTAAGTGTCTGCGTGTTTTTTAGAGAAAAGATTGGCATGGCAAAAGGGGAGGCTGAGATCGTATATAAAAAAATAACGTTGGGCTGATTTTCCTGATTGGGCTGGGCCGCATATCACTTTGTCTTTGTTATTTGACAATAAAAATAAAGAAACAAGAAGTTTGTGGAACGCCGGCCTGGAGTTCAACTCTGCGCCAAAAACAAGACAGTACAGCTGGGAGTTTGTGACGGCCCTTCCAAGACAGCACTCTCTTGTCTTCCATTTCAATCGAAGGAAACGAAACAGTACAGTATAGGAGAGGCAAAATTCAAGTGAGGTGTCATCAGGTGAAATGTCTTGCGATTTAAAATTATAATTTAATATACAGATGAAACCTAATTCGGAGAAATTTACATTTATTTGCTTTTGGTGTTTTGAGCAGTAATGAGCTTAAAAGGATTTCATGGGGCAGAATTGGTTGTAAAATGTGGAAATTGGTAGCATAACAGACGACCCTACATTCAGAAATATAGAGGGATTTTGAAGCTGGTACATATGGAGCTAATGCTAGATATTAAAAAAAAAGTCAGTATAGTCATGTGGAGAATGAGATGGTGAAACTCTGAATAATCATAGCACAGTAGAGAAAGGAAATCAAATGTCAGTAAACTGAAAATTTCTCATTGTTATCGTTAGCAGTAGCATATTCAATAGTTAATTATCCAATCGCGTGATATATGACATTGCTTTTGTGGATGAGAAGTCCTCGACTAAATAAGAAGGGTTCTGATAGCCTTGTAGTAACCGAGAAGTGAAGCACAATATTTTCTAGTAATATGTATGGCCTTTCCTCAGTACCAAATTTACGTACTGCGAGAGTCATGAGGCCCTTTTGGTGTGGTTCGATGAGTTGCATTTCTAATTCTTTCGTTACATTTTAGACCGGGGGCTAAAAATTTTAAAAGGGACACATATTTCATACGAACAGTTTGAACCTGGGTGAAGTTCACTAGTTAACTAACTAAAAAAACTAACTCGTGAACCTTCCACGTTTGAAAGGTTTTTATACTTAATCTAATCATGTTAATAACTTAAGCCCATAACATAGGGTTTCAGTGGTTTTTCATTTAACATGGACCGTTTCTTCCTGCAATTTGTCAGGGATTTCTTGGTGCCTGAAAATAATTTGAATGTCACTGTTCAATCTCATCCAAGAGACCAAGACCCCACCTGCTCTGCTCATTTCAAAAGGGGATTGCTAAAATCCACCCGGGCATTTGAGAGCCCTCCACCACCCGAATTTTCTCTTCCCCTCCTTTTTCACCTCCGGCGAGCAATTCCGGCGCCGTCTTCGTCTCCGGCGAGTTGCAGCAGCTCCGGCGAGGTTAGGGTTTGGGGGTTAGTGTTCGGGGTTGGGGGTTCGGGGGTCAATGGAGTTCGCCGGACTTAGAAGAGGGGCTGGGGGAGGCAGGCCGGCCCGGCGGTGGTGGCGGGCGAGACGGCGGCGGCGGAGGCGGCGAGGGCGCCGCCGGAGCGGGCGGCGGGAGACGGCGGTTGGGCCAGGGTAGGGCGGGGGCGAGGAAGATGACGGCGGGTGGGAGGGCGGCGGAACCCGAGGGAGCTCGGTGGCCGGTAGCCCGCCGAGGCCCTAGCCCGCCGAGGCAGGGGCGGCGGCACGCGGGGAGGCGGGCAGGCTGAGGTGAGGAAGAGCTGCTGGAGGTTGACGATGATGAACGTCCGTTCGATTGCCGGATCGGACGGCTCAAAAATCGGGTGTGAGATCGGTGAATTATACCCGGGTGGGAGGTAGACAGCCCCTTTCAAAAACTGCGGACACGGGCAAACAAATCCAAAACCCGGAAAAACAAAACAGCACCCACCTGCCCATTTCGACTCGAGCCGGCTCGCCTGCTTTTTTGTGTGCGTTTGTTTTTGTCTCCCTCTCTCTAACCTCCGCCCCGCTCCGGCTGCGCGAGATCCACCCCCCAATGGCGCCGGCCTCCTGCTGAGGCGAGACCCCCCCGCCCGAGCCGAAGAGGGAGCGCGGCAGCCGGCGGCCATGGCGACAACGGATCGGGAGAAGGAGCGGGAGGCGGAGCTGGAGGGCGCCATGTACACCAACTGCCTCCTCCTCGGCCTCGATCCCGCCGTCCTCGGCTCCCCTGCCGGCCCGCGCGTCGGCCTCTTCCGCCACTCCAACCCTCGCCTCGGCGAGCAGCTCCTCTACTTCCTCCTCTCCTCCCTCCGCGGCCCCGCCCAGTCCGCCAAGGCGCGCCCGCAATCCCCCTCCCCTTTCCTTTGGTCGCTAATTTTTTGCTTCCCTTCCCTCCCTCGTCACTGAGGAGATTTAGGGTTTCCCTGGCCTTTAATTCTGTATGGTTCGCCTCAATGCAGGATTTCGACAAGGTCTGGCCGATTTTCGACTCCGCCCAGTCCAGGGAGTTCAGGAAGGTGAAATGCTGCGCATTCTTCCATCTTTTTTGGTCAATTGGGTTCAGGGCTTTAACCTCTGTTGGGCTTTTGCTTTTGGTTGGTTGCTTAGATCGTCCAAGGCATCATCAGCGAGCTGGAGCAGCAGGGTGCGCTGCCACGGAGCAACTCCAGGGTTTCCTCGCTTGCCACGTGCTGCGGACCGAGGTCAGTGGACTAGCATACTGGTTTGTATTTTGTTTCGGTCGATTGGGGATGTGCTTGAGGTGCCGACTCTTGTGTAGTGTGCAATATAGCTTGTTTAGATTAGTGCAAACACATGTGCCGTTTTGACATTTACAATTTAATGGCTAGCGGTGATATAGATTGCTTCTGTCCATGTACATGGTTGCTTTCAGATGGTATGTCCTGATGATTCGTGGATAAACCCTTAGTTAGGTGTAAACATACTGTAACTTCTAGAATTGCCTCACTTTTGTGTCTAGAAAACAGGGCTAATTTCTTGCTCGTGCCTTGAGCAAATAGGTCCACTCCTTGCCTAAAGCACTGTACTAGGAGCTGCCTGGGGGCATTTGATGCTCATTGTTTCATTTGCCTATCTCTTAGCCTGTACAAGATGCCATATTGTGGTTTCAAAGTTTGGAATGTGTTGAACTGCTAGAGGGTTTCATGAACATGTTATCTGTTTTGCAGTATTTTTTCTGAAATATGTGACAAGGAGGGCATGTGAATTTTATTTTGTTTCATATGAAAATGCATTGCTTGTATTACCACCATTTTGTTCATATTAGGTCATGGGTTTGTGCATCCAGCCCACATGAACTCGTAAACATGAAAACGCCAGAAGATTGAATCATTTGATCTCTCTCTGCCTGGCTGAACATTTCCAATTGATTAGGTAACTGTATATTAATTTGCATTTTGATAGATAACAAGTGTTGCCTTGTGTCATGCTGCTCTATGTTGAATCTTAATAAAAAAACTTATAACACCTAATGTACATGGTAATTCAATTCCTGGGTAGGAACAAAATTTGTGGTTGGGTAGCTGGGAACTAACGTCCTATCTATTTCACTGATTTCTTTTAGTCTGTAACGATATATGATGTTTTGGACATGAGAATGATCTTCTGCATCTATCTTTGAATTTGTATATGAACATGTTAGTAAAAAGATGCATACAAGAATTTTGTTATGGAATATTTGACCCAACAAATGGAATGGTGGCATGTCCACAAACTACTATATATCCTTCATGCTTCCAAACTATTATATATCCTTCATGCTTCTGTGGTCAAAGCGAAGTTTGACCACATGTTCTCATTGCATTGCTAAACTGAGTCTAGTTGAATTTTTCATTATATATATCCCATGGGTTGATACAGGTTGGGGTTTTTATAATTCTTGTTTGGCTAAGGAAGTAACCAGGGCTGAAAGCTCCCACACATTGTGGGTCTGGGAAGGGAAGTTCTAGGCAAATGACACATGTTTGGTTAATTAGACAAAATACATAGGTGTCATTGGTGGGTAACACGGATTGGAATCATCGTATGAAATTTGACGCGTATCATAGGACTTATTGCTTCAATCAAGCTTGGGAAACTGATGTGGCCTTAAACCAAGTTTGTTTGCTAGTGCTGAATAGTATAACCTTTTCGTCCCTTCATCAGATTGTCATGTTGTGCTGCATGCACAGATCAACAGGCTATTGTGTACACTATCAAGAATGTGACCACAAGGCGTAAATTGTTTAATTTTTACTTTTCAAAAAAGCAGTCGCGCATATATCTTATCGGAATGTTATTGGAGACCAATTACTTAGATTGTACATTTACTAGTATATGCATCCTACATTTATGCAGGTTTGTCGAGCTTTTGTGGCAACTCTCAGTTCATGCCTTGAGGGAAGTTCACAGGAGAACGTTTGCAGCTGATGTAGCCTCAAATCCACTGCCTGCAGCACTAACAGATGTATCTTATCTTCATGCTGCTGCCTTACTCCCTGTGACCAAGGCAAGGATGTCTGATTCCTGAATATCCTGAACTGTTTATTTTATGTTTCATTATGTGCTGATCATCTTATAGACCATCACTATCAGTCTCTGATCTGAAAAGGCACCATTTATAAAGAAAAATAAATTTCATAACAAATATTATTATGGATAAAGTCCACTTTACTCCCTCCAAGTTTGGCCCTACAGATAACCCCCTAAACTAAAATTCGGTTTAATTTACCCCCATCATTTGCCAAATCAGCTTACTTTTCACCTTTATGTCCAATCCAAAGCGGTTTCGCTAACGTTGACTCATGTCAAGGCGGTTTTGTCGATACAACTTGACCCAGGTTTATTCATACACGATGTTATAGCCCACGGAAGCAACGAGTAGGGCACTCTTAGGTGGAGATTGGCGAGGATGGCTATGCCATCGTAGGGTGAGATGCATAGAGATTAGGACAAACTTTTGGCTGAAAATCGACAAGGATGGCTAGAACCACTTTGGAATGCATGTGTGTCTGGGCTGAGTCTGTAAAATTGCCTTGAAATAACTCCACGTTAGCGAAACCGCTTTGGATTGGAGAGAAAAGGTGAAAAGTGAGCTGATTTGGCAAATATTGGGGGTAAAGTAAACCAAAATTTAGTTTAGGGGGTTACCTAGACTATGGCCAAATTTAGAGGGAGTAAAATGGACTTTATGCTATTATACATGAAACATTTTATCCTTGTGAGCACCTGAGTTAGATTATGAGAAAATTTTGATGTATATTATATGGTCAGTAACTGAAGAGAAAATATGTTTCACACAATAACTAAGGAGAGAAAAAACATGTATCAATCGCATTTCATGGCTTTTAATGGTATGATTGAAGCATATCTTGAGTACCTTTTAACCAGTAAGTAAATCAGCTATGATTTACCTTTTAACCGGTACGTAAATCAGCTATGTATGTAATTTTGATTCTTAGGAAACCTTGGATAAGGGGATTCAGTGGAAATTTCTTTGTGTGGAAGATGTATAGTGCATATAGAAAACATGTATGATAAGTCTATTTGAGATTTTGGCCACAATGCAAACCAAATAAACATGAGAAATTATCTTGCTTACATGCTATTTGTTTAGACTGATTGGGGACAAAGTAGACCTGTCCTTTACTAGCATAATTGATCCAAACCTACAGAACCTTTCCTTTTACTTAGTACATCTGACACCTATATTGTTTCTAGTTGAAACTTCCCTATGGTCCTCCATTTTTATTTCTATACTAGTCCATATTTCATTGTTGAATTTATGAACTCCTCTATGTTTGATATTTCTCTTTTGAATTAATATGGTATTCCTTTCAGGCAAGGATAGCTCTTGAGAGACGCAAATTTCTGAAAAATGCAAACATAGCTGTTCAAAGGCAAACAACCTGGTCGAATTTGGCCCATGAAATGACATCTGAGTTTCGAAGTCTTTGTGCTGAAGAGGTAATTACTTTCTATAAAGTCTGTTTGGATACTTCGTGCCTCTTGCATTCTTTTCATTTCTTATTATCTTTGTTTGGAATTTTCAGGCTTATTTACAGCAAGAATTAGAGAAGCTACAAGACCTGAGGAACAAAGCCAAACTTGAAGGGGAACTGTGGGACGAACGACTCTCAAGCTCGTCTGGGCAGAATTCGCATTTGGTTTCCAAGGCAACTCGCCTGTGGGAATCAATTCTGGCTCGCAAAGGTACATATACTGAAGTATCACTATCAGCATATGCTGCCAAAAGTTGTGCCTTAACAAACGACATGCTTAGATGAGTTTGTGGTAATTGACTCGGCATGTCTATATAGTTATACATGACATGTCCTGGCATTCCTCATCATGCCTTAAGTGTAGATGCCACGCATGTGCAGGAAACATGGCCCCCTCTATTGTAAATTGGACTTAATCTTCTGAGCTCACTTGCTGTCTTGTATCATCTGTGCCTGATAAGTGACCTTATATTATATAGGCTCTGAAGCTATTCTTGTGTTGGGGTCTTTTTTGGGTTTAAGCTGATCCAAGTTATGATCTTTGTTATTAAAACAAAAAGGTGGTCCTATTCAGGTGTTTGCATATGGTAGTGTAAAACTCCAGCATTATGCCATCCTTGAAAGAGGAAAAACAATCTTTGAATAGCATGTCGGGGATTGCAATGGTAATCATAATGCCAGATTTTAATAGGTACCATTGTTGCAGGCCAACATGAGGTTTTAGCATCTGGACCCATTGAAGATCTTATATCACATCGTGAGCATAGGTGTGTTCCCTTTCTAACTTCTATGGAACTCTACGGATCAATCCAGTGTTATCATCATTGTTTTTGAACCCAATAAATATGTTTTCTGTTAGATACCGGATATCCGGATCACAGTTGCTAGCAGCGATGGATCTGAGTTCGAGTGTTCCGCATTCTGACTTACTATCAGCTCGAGCTGGTGAAGCTTCTCCAATTTTGGACAAACAGGAAGAAGCCATTTCAAGGTTAGATGACAGGAATGGACGAGCTCAACAAACTGTTGATGTAGCTGAAATTCTTCGCCGTTGGACTCATGCTTTACAACGTATTCATAAACAGTCTCTTCATTTGGTAAGATATTACAAAATATGGTTGTATTGTTTTTCGCACCCATTATGTGGTGCTATTTGTTGCATGTTTGGACTATTTTGTAACTCTCAATACATCACCGGGATGAAAATTGATGGAATTCTTTTTCTAATTCAATATCCTAATGATGCAATTTCCACTGCGTTGTTTCAGAGCATGATGAACTATAAACTTTTATATAGCTTGCATTCCTATACAATAGCATTGATTTTTCAAATTTCCTACTGAACTTACTTTTTCATGTTCTTGTGGAAGTATTGTGTGCCATATCACAAACTGTTCTGTACATTGAAGTTATAGTACATGACATAGACCAGACAGTAATTTAGCATGCAATGCCGCTTATCTGTTTTCACAGCCCGTCACAGCAAAATGAATCATCCTAAGCTGAGGATATGTTATGGTGGGACACTACTTGTTGCCATTGTGGAAATGCTAGTCATGCTGGTTATGTAGCAGGTGTTGCTCATCTTACCATAGATACTCCATAAAACGTTATTATGCGACTAATAAACTTTCATGACTGAATTTAACATCTTTTGTAGTGTTGACAGCTCTTTACTCTGTTTTTAAAGCTTAGATGTATTTTCTTTATGACACCCAAAGCTATTAGATACAAACTGCTAGAGCATGTTCAAGCTCCATTAGATCTGCTCACAGCAATATTGGTCTACTCGCACAATGATTGTTTGTCAATCTGTCAAATTGTTAGATGCACACTGCTTAGGGATAATATATATACAGAAATGGCACGGCGTAAAATGCACACTACCATTGTATTGAGTTTATATTGCTGAAAGTTAGCTCTGCTTTCATCTCAAGTCCATACGCGAGCTTTGTTATACACAATGGATTTCGGTATCCTTGAACATCCAATTTCATGCTTCAGTCTTGTACCCCTGTTTTTTTTGCACTTGAGGTTATGCGCAATATATTATTTTCAGATATTTTCAACTATCCTCAGCTTTGATATGATTGAAAATTGTTTTGCTCTCCTTTATGCGGTCATGGACTGTCTATACATTCTGTGCTAAATGCATGTGTGCTAGTGAAATAATCCTTTCATGCTTGAATGAGTTCTCCAATTGCTGTCAGTTCGGAATGGCGTGGCGATGTTCCATTTTCTCAGGCTTGTTAGTGCCACAATGTGGCTAGTTGGGTACATGTTGCATAAACTTGCACATGATGATCAATAAATAGTATTTTGTGTGGTATGACAGATGCAATTGGTGCAATGACTAATGCAGACTGTATCGAGAATAAAGCAAAATGTTCCATATACTCTAGACAATATAGAAAACAGGGACGTGTCTCAGGATGGGCTATTTCACATTGCGAACCAATCTCCACCTAATATAAAAATCATAGGTGTACAAGAACTCTTAAATTCTGTATGCATCAGCTATTAATGCTTGTGACTTTCTTGTACATTTGTGCGTTATAGTTTCTTGAACCAGACAACATTACTGAGCTGACTGCTGACCCACAACTGTTTACTAATTTGATAGGCCAAAGCAAATGATGGAGAGGGGCCAGAATTACTGCGGAGTGCATCTGATGGTGAAACCAGTACTCATGCTGACTCGTTAACAGCAACATTGGCTGAACACCGCCAGCATTTAGTCAGCATACAGGTAATAGCGACCTCCATGTGAGATTAAGCTGGTTTCTATATGGATAATTAATAACAACCTCCATGTGAGACTAATCTGGTTTCTACATCGATAAGTCATAACTTGGGTATGAAACCATCACAGTTTATCTGTAATCCCCAGTCTTCTGGATTTTACCGTTTAATACTTCAACTAGTATTTGATAGTTTGATGGTTAATTAGTCTTTGTCTGATGTTTCCTTTGTGTAGGGGCTAATTAATCAACTCAAGGAAGCTATTCCCGCAATGCAACAGTCCATAGCAGAACTCTCAGAGGAAGTAAACGTATCGACTAACCCAATGGATCAACTTCACTCCAGACTGGCTATGCCTGTACAAAACACAGGGCATGGAAGAACAGAAGTAAGGATACAAAGTTGAAAACTAATTTGCAGGTTTTTCTTAGTGATGATTTATGCATATTCTTTCCAACCTTTTGAATATGGTTGTAGACACATATACGAGAGATGGGCAGGTTTTCTTATAGGCAGTTCACTGCACAATACCTTTGTGTATGAATCAGTATCAGATTGCTGTATTGAGCATGCATATATATTCTGCAGCTTTCTGACTATGCAACTTTAAGCAGGAAAGTAGCAGCGAAGTTTCAGAGATGACTTCCACGCTCTCTTCTACACACCTGGACAAGCCTGTGGGCAGTCCTGCTTTAAAGTTACCACCATTATTTAGTCTGACTCCAAGTTCTACTGGAAAAGGAACACAGGCACAAAAACGAAATGCGCTGGCACGTCAACCTAGCCAGGAAGTCACGTCAGAAGAGAAAGTTCTTGCCCTCCCTCCAACTAAAGATCAATTGAATGGTTCAGTGCATGGTATTTGTCTATATTTATGTTCATTGTCTTTTACCGATGGGAAGTAGAAGTGTTTCTGATGAATAATGTTTTGTTTGTTCAATACTGTGCAGAAAATGATGGCTATGTTGCTCATGATATTAGACGTTCTGTGCGTGAAGCTGCTTTGTCAAAGCCATTGAGGAACACAGAGAGGCCACAAGACAAAAATAGTGAGGATGGCTCCGAGCACTTCTTCATTCCGTTGTCAACAGGTGCTTCAGTAAAGGAGATGGATTCAGTTAAGAATCGACGAAAACAAGGATTAGGTGTATCGTCGCCGCAGATGAAGTTCCCTACGAGCACGAGTGACCATTACTATAGCACCAGCAGCCCAATAAGTCCAGTTCTATTGAGCGAACTGAATGGGCATGAGTCATTTATCACTGATGATGCTCTTGATCAAGTATTCTCCCCACCGCTGTTGCTGGAGTCTTCATTGTTCCCTGATACTGATGAGGACTTGCTAGGTAAATCTTATCAAACTTGATAATTTTTTGTGGGGGGTAATTATGCATGCTCACACTACGGCACACATGCACTTCTATAAGTTTTTAGGTCATCAGAATTTTCGGAGTCCTCAGTAACTGTCTTTGGTTTACAAAGGGACATTTTGGATAATGTTTATAGCAGTCCATTTTATTTCTATCCACAATAAAAGCTTTCAGACTGATACTATGTTATACTTGTTTTTCAGCACCGCTGTCAGAAACTGATGCAGCGTTAATGAACCATTAGGCTTTACATGTACAATGTAATATTTTCCACAGCCTGAAGCTTTCAGAGCCTGACTGCAGCCCGGAGGTTCTTTGTGGATTATATTTGTCTTATTGCCACCACATGTTTGGTGAACTTCTTGCTGGTTGAGTTGCTTGCCGGTTGCCACCAGCTTGTGAAAGGGATGTTTCAGCATCAGATGTTGGGCTATTCTGTTCTTTGTGGCTTATATTTGTCTTACTGCCGGCATATGTATGGTGAACTTGCTGGTCGAGTTGCTTGCCGGTTGCCACCAGCTTGTGAGAGGGATGCTTCAGCATCAGATGCTGGGCTATTCTGTTCGATGAGGTGGTATGTGTATTTTTATTTGGGGAGAGAAGAGGGGTGATTAGATATGAATAGATGTCTGATGTACCGACTGTAGTGTGTGCAGTAAAAAGGCCCAAACTTTTGTAATTATATGTGTTGTAATTGTATCCACTTAATCGAATCACTCCCCTTTTTTGGGTTGTGATGTGAGCTGTGCACAAAGCCTTTCATTTTGAGTTATTTTCAGTTTCAATGTAAGAATGGCTAAGCATAAATCCAATTTGGTAGAGCCAAAGGGGTAGATCAATTGTTTGAAATTGTCAGATTGTTTCTTGTATCAACGTGTGTTGCGTATATTATATACACAGTACATTTTTTTTGGGGCTTACAATACAGTGTAAAATTGAGATGTTGATTTCTGCTACCTCAGGACTAGTACTGTAGTACAATATAGATCTGAGGCAACAACATCTGATGTATTTTCCTTGGTTTCCTGACTAAGGGGTGTTCGTTTCAGGCGGCAAAAATTTTAGCCCTGTCATATCAAAGAGAATCTTGTTATTTAGAAGTATTAAATAAAGTTTAATTACAAAACTTTTTTGACAGATGTGTGCTAATTTACTAGACGAATCTAATGAGCTTAATTAATCTATGTTTTACTACAGTAATGCTACAGTAATCACGGCTTAATTACCCTCATTATATTCGCCTCGCGAATTAGCCAGGAATTCTGCAGTTAGTTTTGTAATTAGAATTTATTTAATATTTAAAATAGCAAGATTCTTTTTGATGTGACAGAGCTAAAATTTTTGCCAAAGAAACGAACACCCCCTAAATCAATCTCGTCAAATCTGGCTAAAACCTAATAACTTGACAGTGGTTTGGATGTTTATAAATTCTTAAAAGTTTATGATGTGGCATGGATTTTTCTATACGCCTCAGTTTGAAAGTAATTTTTCTTTTTCTGGATACAAAATTGTTGGACTAAACTCAAATCAGCAACACCTTTTTTTTTTGGGTAAAGTAAATCTGAAACTCCGTACGCTCTTAAGGCTTATCCGTATCTTTTGCCCATGTGCTGATGTGCGGTTCTTCCTCGATGCTGTGCTGATTAAGCAAGTTACGGTTTCAAGCGTTTAGCAACGATGAGCCTTTGGTTAAGCTTATTTCTTAGTTTCTTCAAAAAATAAGCAGAAGTTGTGCTAAACATCAGCAGATTATCAGTTAAGAAGATTCTCATAATGAACTAAAAAGCAAACATTGCTTTTCACAAGGTTGCCAGATAATCTGCTTATGGAACAAGCAAAATATGTGCCAAATATAGCTAAAATAAGATGTGGCTAATTTATGTGCTCGCGCTTGGTGCATCCCCTACGGATTTATATTGTGGGAAGTGCCTCTTTGTTCAACTAGAAAATCAACAAAAGGAAAACATTCAAGTTGAAAACAGTTCTATGTAAAAAGTTTCAAGTTAAAAATGATGTATTTTTAGGTGGAGGATACCTTCAAAGTTGGTAAAAAAAACTTTCAAATTCGGCCGAAAAATATTTCAAGTTGCAAAAGGGAAAAAAGAAAAAAAAACAAAATTGTAAAACTCACTTGCAAATCAGGAGGGTTTCATATACCACCTACAATTTTTTTTAGTCTTCTTCTGCAAGCGTCTATGGATTTTTATAATCCACGTGATAGATTTGACCGAACGACATAACACTTGTATGTTCTCCGGTGCGGCTCCGTGTGGTCTATCGTATTTCTCTACTCTTTGATGTTGTGTAAATAGCATAGATATCGAAACCTATAGATTTAATTTCCTCTCTTTTGTTCATAATGTCCCGGCTCAATTTAAACGTCATATAGCACGGTAAATTTTTATTATGTACATATAAATCGGTAAATTTTATTATGTACATATAAATAGATGATAACTACGCTATAGTAGAGTTTGAGAAGTAATCGTAGAGGACAGAGGAGAGCCATGCCATCTAGTCAAAGGGCTATGAAAAACAAATAAACACATGCAAGGGAGGACTGACACAATTTTTTTTTAGATGGGTAGAATTGGTTGTCGAGCATCGAAAGATCACCTTATACGGAAAATACAACTAAAAAACTCTGGAAAATAGCATCTAAAGATTAATAACACTTTGGAAATTAGCATTTCAGTCATTTTTTTTTTTGTTGAAACAGATGGGGAAAATGTCATGTTTACCCTTTATCAGTGTCACCGACTCACCGTCGCCCTTCTCTGCCGCTCGCACTGCCGGCCGGACTGCTCGTCCCTGCCGCTCACGCTGCCCTCAACTTGGTTGTCAGGCCTTGCTACTTGTCTATTCCCCTTCACACCGTGTCACTTCACCTCCAAATGGCGCACGCGCCAATACAGAGAGTTCGAATTTTTTCTTAGATGTAGGATGTTTTGAGGATATGACAAATTTTGAGGTTGATGGGAAGGTAATAGAAAGATAAATTGAGGTAAAAGTAAGGAGTATGTTGTCTTTTGACTCCCAAATTGTTTTTGTGTTTGAATGTTAAATTCCTCTATTTAGAGGCAGGTGTAGTACTATTCATCATCTTTCAAATGTTATTTTCTGGAGTCAGAGTCCTTCGTTGGTATTTTTCGACAACTTTTTGGTGCTAGTGAACCAATTCTCTCGTATGAAAACATGGAGGTGGGTTTTTGCAATTTTACCAAACAGAAAGCACACCAGAGGCCTCTCTCTCCGGCACAATCCCACTCTCCGACCTCCGGGCGACGCTCGCTCCTCCGCCCGTCATCCGCCGCCATTCCTCCTCCCTGCTCGTCTTCGGTTTGCCCCACCACGCCTCACCAACCGTGCGCAGCAACTTGTTTCGCGGCTCCGAAGGTAAAGAACCCTAGATCCATTGGTTTACGGGATCTGATTTTTCTTCGATTCATTGATTGATTGATGGGTTACTAGATTATACATGGTTGGATGGTAAAATGGCTCATTTAGGTGATTGCACATTATAAGTGATGCAGAAAAATGGATCTGTTCACTCCTGAGATTGGATCACCTCTACGTTCCAGAGTTACACTAATCAGGTAGTACTGAATAGCATGGATTATGGCATGTGATTTTATTAGCCTTTTCATGTTATCAACAAGAGGTGGCTGAAAGTGGTAAGCAATTGCTCTTGTTGAAATGGCATTGGGTATCATCAATTCAGGCCACCAATTGAGAAATCTGCTAACTTTTCTATTGGTCGCGTAATGTTTAATTAGAGTCGCCTCACTGGTGCATTTGCCTCATCTAGTGACATGTGTCATGCATACTTCATACTTTATCATTCCATCGGTCACTTATCCCTGCTACCAAAGTAAATACTTAATGGAACTTTAGCCTCTTATGAAGCTAGTTAGCACTCGACTAGGTAATTTTGGAATTTAAAATTTTATGATTTCATTATAAATTTGTTTAAGCTCATGAATGCCTAGCCTGACACCTAAATAATCCTAGGTTGGCGTGGGTCCATCCAGAGCTGCAGAGTCCGGAGCCCGGAGCCCAGAACCGTGCTCCTGAATCTGTTAGCAGTGGTGACACAAACGGGGCATCCGGCTCTGACCAGCTAGCATGGGTACACGAGAGGTTTATGAGGAAAAGCTCCGCAGTGGTGCGCACCTCCATCGTGACCCCACGATCAACCCCGGCCTTGGCTCGGCCCGGTGCCCGCGATGCCTCTCCCTCCTTAACCCCAGTGCAGTACGTCTCTCCCCTTGTCTTTTCACTTACTCTGACCGGTTCTTGTTCTTTAGCTTGGTTGGGTGACGCAGGAAGAGAGGGACTGGGCCATCACATCCGTCCTGCACGACGCTACCGCTGTGGTAACACGCTATCCCTGTATCTCGCTTCTTCTGATCTGGCTCGACAGCATGGCCAAGATCTGTGCATGGGTGCTTGTTACTTTGGGTGATTTGTTGCTAATTTACTCCTTTCTTTTTTGGTTCTCTTGTTTGTTACTCTAACTTAGGCTGGTTCCGGTGCTGGTGCCTTGCTCGCTGCCGTGCACGGTTTTAACACAGGTACCTTCCAGAACTTTCTTCATGGGGTGTAGTAACCAAGCACGTTCAAAAATTTTGATTGTTTTTGTGTGGTGGTTGGAACAGGGATCCCATATGTCCAGAAACATGTGAAGGGACCTAAGTGGCTACAATTGCTTGTTGGGGTAAGGCTTGATTATTTTTTGGTCTTGTGATGCTTATGTAGATCCTTCCTGTTTTATTACTACAATTTAAGCTTATGTTTGTTAAGAAGATTTCTCCACAGTTCCCTTAGTTTAGCTCAATATTTTACATAAAGTGGTCTGACCCTTCCCGGACCTTGCGCAAGCGGGAGCTACGTGCACCGGGCTGCCTTTTTTTTGAAATATAAATTCTGAAACAGGCTCTGTAGCTCCTTCAGCTCAGTTATCCATAACGAACTAGATGATCTGTAGTAAACTGATAAGGCACCAAAACTCTACTTGTTTCATAACTATGTGGAGTCTTCTTTAAATGGGATATAAGTTATGGAGAAACGCTTGCAATAGGTCCAAAATGGTGATTTTGTGCGTGATCCAGTTGACCAGTTCTAAACACCTGCTTCTGCACATTTAGGTCAACTCAAATCTTAACTGGATTAGGCTGCATTTAATGTTAGGGCGTTGAATGATTTGGGAATACACTATTTCTTTAGTGATATAGGCGCATATAGTCCAAATTAGCTTTTTTATTACCTGTGTAGGTTGGTCAATAGAAAAGCTGAGTTTAACAGCATCAACAGGGCACCACTGCTATAATTTTGGCACATATTCAGTAATCAGTTTTTTCATTGATGCCATTGATATTTGATATTATAGCATGTATGTTCACTTGCTTTGGGCATTTGCTCAGTGGGATTCAATTACATATTCAGTGGATGTTCGTGATGTTTGTCATTGTAGGAGTTTTCCTTAATCGTGTTGTGGTTTATTCAGTCCAGAAATTGCTACTTTGTGCAGGTGCCATCACTGCTGATGTTCTCGGGTGCAAGTGCTGCATTTGGTGGTAAGTTTTCAGTAAATTTTGCTCCTTAAACAAATGTAATAAGCTCTGAGAAATTGTTTGTACAAGCTATTTGGTCTCTTTTGAATAAATGATCTGATTAATAATTGAAAACGTTAAAGATAAGCACTTTTGTATGTATGTGGTTGGACTACCTGGGCGGTACATAACTAAAGGTTTTCTATGCAATAGAACGAATCATGTCATCAGTTTTAAATTAGATGTCTTTCATTGTTCCTTCAAAACAGTACATGAAATCCTCCACCGTCTATTTGTAGGTCATATTAAGATAGCACCTCTTTCTCAGATTTCCCAAAGTCTTTGACCTAGATATGTCTGATTACAAGTTTTTCGGGTTAACTAGGCTGAATGGTAAGCGAATATTTGCTCATAAACTTTGTCATTAATTGTTATGCAAGATTAATTGTCTGTTTTGTTCGAGTCAAATGAAGCATGCTATAAAAGAGCTCTTACCTAGTTATTCTGTTCCAAATAACGTGTGAATAAGGGGAGGGCCTTGATGGGTTGATCTTTCCAGTGCTTTCATATATTTGTGTAGTTGAAGAGCACGAGATCTGCTCTTGTGGAAGTATATCAGAGTGTCAGGTGCTAGGCCAACATTTACTAGCATTAAAAACATGACTTAATGTTATGAACAAGGGATTGTTCCCAGAAAAACGTTTATGAACATGGGAGCGGTGAAATTAGTCCTCTAAGGTTGAGATAGGTATTATGGTTATGAATTTGCGCATTGTACTTAGTCAAATAAATGTTATCCTCAGTGTTAACTGGAATTGTCCCAGGCTTCCAGCTCTGTACAGAAGCTCTATTACTTCAATGTCCTGTGCCATTGTGGCAAACGGATGAATATTGCAGTTCAATACTAGTATACAGCGCGGTAGACTTGAATCACACCTAATGATCTGTTACTTGTTGCAGCCTATGCGCTCCCAAGGTTTGCTCAGCTCACTGTAACGTCGTACTATGCTGCGTCAAGTGGCTCGCATTATGCAATTTCGCAGGTCACCCGTCAAATCGAAAGCGCTCATTTGTCAGATGCTGAAGAGAAATCTACATGAATTGTTGGCAGTCGATCTCTTCTATTCGAGCCATGTAAATGTATTGCCTTGTCACAATCTTGCATTAGAGTGGTAGCCATGTGCTGCAGAATCCATACACCCAAAGAGATCAATACTGATTGTCTAATCACCACCACGTGAACATTTCGGAAAAGCTCAAGCTATACCCCAAACAGGGCCTAAATTTGAAATCTGATTGGCCTAGTATATTTGACTTCGTCATTAGGTTAATTGTTGGCTCGTGCAGAAGTTGCAGATAGAAATTTATGCTAAGAACTGTTGCAGTCAAGAACATGACCTTACACTCTACTTACCCTTCATTCATGGATACTGCTTGAAGTACATGCCACTAGGGAAGTGGAAGTTGAAATTTTTTTGATGGGCAATTAGGAACAATGAGTCATTGTGATGTCCAATAAGGAATTCTCTCGACAAGTAAAGCTTTGCCTTGGGATTCAAAAAAATAAATAAAGCTTTGTCTTCCTTCAGCATTACTACTTATCTAAGTATTTTCACAGCATTTTCTTGATGGTCAATTTTTTCATAGCATTTCTTCCGATGCTTCCAACAGTTAGGCAGCTTTCCATGAAAGTGTGGTTGCTTACCTGGAGTGTAGTTCTTCGAATTTCAGGTCTGTAGCAAGGTCGTCGTCGGTAGAAAATCGTTTACAGCACCTTGTCGTCATCTCCTTGTCGTTATTAGATTCCAAATGCGCGGGTCATTGGTCGGTCCATTTTTTCTGCTTTTCTTACTGTTGCATTAGCATCACTGCCATGAGGTCCATAAACTACGAGATATTCTTTTGAACAAATTGGCCTCGGTATCTTTTCAGTTCTGGCTTCATCAGTTTTCAGTACTGTGCATACGTATAAACAAGTACTAGTTTCCATTCGGAAAAAAAAAACCCAAGTACTAGCACGTACGTTGGCCGTCCCAAGGCAGAGAGTTAAAAACAAACTCGATTGGAACACACACACACACAGAGAAAGAGAGCCCGGCTGCGAAGCGAAGATGGATAACGGCGGCGACGAGGTGGCGTGGCGCTTCGGGGCGAAGAACCCGGCGATGGCGTCGGCCAACGTGCAGGGCGTCCGCGCGCTGCAGGGCCGAGTTAACGCCTGCGTAGACAAGAGCGACCCGAGGCCGCTGGTCCCGCTCGGCACCGGCGACCCCTCGCCGTTCCCGTGCTTCCGCACGGCGGCGGCGGCTGAGGAGGCCGTCGTGGCCGCCATCACCTCCGCCAAGCACAACGGCTATCCCGCCTCCGCCGGCGTCCCCGAGGCGTGCAGGTACGTTCCGCGGGCTTGCCTCTGCTCTTGTTCTCCGTCGCCTCTTGTTCTCCGTCGCCGTACCCTCAGCATCGAGAATGGAGACACGATTTTTGGCACGGATTTGCTAGTATGAAAACGGCCAAGTGCACGTAAGTAGCAAGATGGCCCGTGCAAAACAACATGACTAGATCATTATTTCTCTTTTCAATACTTCATCAAATTTGTTGGGCTTAACTGTATAATCCACCTCATAAGCCACTTGAAGTTTGAGATTCTCACTCATGAGTGTTTTTGTTGCAAATCCCCACCCACCCGCTAGGTTTTGCTGCAAAATGTTTTGCACATATCTAATCAATTTAATACGTGTTAGCCAAAATAAATCAATAAAAATACTAAGTAAACCAATTTTACATTGTCAAAGTTTTCAAATAAGAATTATTATTTGTTTCATTAAAAATGTGTCAAAATATAAAACTTTGTGGGGTCACTTTTTAAACTCTAATTGTTTTTTTTTCTTTTTTGCAAAATCTCAAGTATGGCGATTGTACTCCCAAAATTTTGTAAGTTTGTAAGAACACCTTAAACTACTCCAAACGAACAAAACACATTTAATTTATGAAACATGTGCAAATCGGGGGGTTTTTGCAACGAAACCGAATAGGTGGGTAGGGATTTGCAACAAATTGACTTATGGGTGAGAATCTCAAACTTTATGTGACTTATAGGGTGGTTTATGTAATTATCCCAATTTGTTGTAAGTTTTGTGGACACTATGATGTTCTTTGTATTTTTTTTAGTTATCTAAGTACTCTTAGTTTATAGATTGGCCATTTGGACAAGTGATCAGCCAGCCTTTACGGATGTTAATTTGTAGATAAACTTACATGTGAAATTGGTTTTTGTTGGAGTGTATCTGTCATAAAACCCTCCAAGTTGCTTCGAATGTTCTCAAAGGTTGTGGGTCTCCTGTTAAATATAGGTAGAGAGAGAGAGAGAGAGAGAGTATCTTGCTGAATTGCTGAACTCACGGAATACGTGTAAATTAAATCTATTGTATGCAAATTATTGTGCTTTTAATAAATTTCTTGTGAACAACTCAGTGCCGTGGCTGCATACCTATCCCGGTATCTCCCCTACGAGCTGTCTTCAGGTGACATTGTCATCACTGCCGGGTGCAATCATGGTATTGAGATCATGATGGCTGTCCTCGCCTCGCCAGGTGCCAATGTTCTAGTGCCACGCCCCGGATACCCATTGTACGAAGCCCGTGCTGCCTTGAGTGGGGTCAAATTACGGCACTACAATCTTCTTCCAGAGAAGGGATGGGATGTTGACATTGAAGGTGTCGAGGCCCTCGCCGATGACAATACCGTTGCAATTGTAATAGTCAACCCCAACAACCCTTGCGGGAACGTGTACTCGAAAGAACACTTGGGCAAGGTTAGTGCATAACACACATGCTCATTGCAGGGTAATATTTGAACATCATGCTTATCATCATTTTTATATTAAGTTGGTAAGTAATTGGTTCACATATATTATATATGTATCCTAATTAAATGCCAGCAAGTGATCATGAGTTCTCCTTCGATAGATCGCAGAGACTGCTAGGAAGCTTGGGATAATGGTCATTAGTGATGAAATTTATGACCATTTCACTTTTGGAAGCAAGCCTTTTGTGCCGATGGGCGTGTTTGGGGACATAGCTCCTGTAGTGACCCTAGGAGGCATATCCAAGAGGTGGTTGGTGCCCGGTTGGCGGCTTGGGTGGCTTGCACTGACGGACCCAAAGGGAGTCCTCAGGAAGAAGATGGTATTCCTTTCCTTGGTCAATTTAAGTCGAAACATCAAACTTATTCTATTTCCCATTCTTTTTTTTTCTGTTATATGCATCTTTTTATTTTCAATGGACTTGTGCCTCCAATAGATTTTTGAGTCAATCATAGCCTACCGTGGTGTCTCCGTAAACCCAGCTGCAATTGTTCAGGTTAGTAACCAGAATTGTTGTGAAGCATATGGATTTGTAGCAGCTGCTACCCTGATCACCAACATTCCTTAGTTGTACCTAACGCCATACAAAAATATGATGAGCAGGGTGCCATACCCCAAATCATTGCAAACACGGACGAAACTTTCTTCACAAATGCTATGAACATTATGAGAGAGGCAGCAGAGATATGCTACCAGAAACTGAAGGGCATCGACTGCATCACTTGTCCTCACAAACCAGAGGGGTCCATGTTTGTCATGGTTAACACAGATTAAACCATTTCCAGGCCTTTTATGGTACAATGTTCCATTGTACCGTATGCTGATATGTAGTTTGTTATGCCTATAGGTGAAGCTGGAGACGGCCTATCTTGAGGGCATAGATGATGATATAGAGTTCTGTACCATGTTGGCCAAAGAGGAGTCTGTGGTGCTATGCCCAGGTACAACAAACTTTGGGCCATGCTTTTTGTCGTGGGTTGCTTCAATGTAATCATACTTAATTATTACTGTTGGTATGTTTGATTTGGTATGTGGTAATGGTCATTGATCACGTAGTACTTTTAAAAAGAACTGCCGGCAATAACATTTTTTACAAGTGTAATTTTTATGTATCAACCAATAGTATTGGGTAATGGGTATGCTAATGTTCCTAACACAGGAAGGGACAATCCTATATTTTCACACTTAAGATTGATGAAATGTGGCTTGAAAATTGCAATAACGGACTGTGATGAAACAATGAAACATTGAAATCCATTGTGAGTCGTTAAATCCGTCATGTACAATCAGGATTATGTATATATGTCAAAAAAGTCCAAGACTGGGGAAAAGTGGACAAAAATCTGCATACAGTGAACGAAAGGTTCAGAGGACCACGTCCATTGGATTGCTGGAGTATTTATCATTTGCCTAATTGAAAAAATAACTATTATGGTTGTGACGCAGGGAGCGCACTGGAGATGAGGAACTGGCTCCGCGTAACCTTCGCTGTTGATCCTCCACTGCTGGAGGATGGCCTTGACCGGCTCAAATCTTTCTGCCTCAGGCATGCCAAAGCCAAACCCAACACGAAGCAGGCAAACTCCGTATGAGGTGTAAATTGAAGTTCATTTGTTGGGTTTATCTCTTTGCAGAGTAAATATAATGAAGTTTTCATTTTTGGGAATTCAGAGTAAATGAAGTTGGCATGCATGTGTGTGCACTCATTGGCGGATCCCATGCTTTTGAGGGGGAAATAGGGAAAAATAGTGAGTTATTTCGCGCTGCACTATGTATTTCGCGTCATGCATTGAGACACATCAACTATGCGCGTTTAGAAAAAAAAACCAAAGCTTTCATCAACAGGAAAATTAAATACAAACACAGTTGATACATTGTTCATAGTCGTGTCGGACTATTTATTATCTAGAATTGTGGTCTGTTATTGGTTTTCTGATATGAGTAAAATGCACCAACAAATGCCCAATTTTTTCCTTTGGTGCTGATTTTTTTAGATAATTTTTAGAAGCGGGTATATATTGATATTTCGATCTCTGCATCAAAACGATACATGTAGCCATAAAGAATACAAAGGAAAAAAGGTCCATCCCAAATTATACGCAGGCTAGGAATAAAGAAGCAAAAAAAAAAGACACTCTCCTGCAGCTAAACAAACAACCAAACCAAAGAAATACTTCTCCTCTGGCTACACCGGGTAAAGGTGGATTGAAAAGTCACCTTCACCACGGAGAAAGTCGTCCAGTTGACACCATCATATCGTTCTCCTAGGCAAGTCGCAACAGAGGTTTACACGGAATAACCATAGCCTCAACTGCCTTACCAAAGGACCTCAGGTTATGTTGTGCCATCAAACATCATCTTCTCATTTCGCTCATCGCTAAGCTATTGTAACCACAAGTCACGTCCAATTAACACACTCGCTACTATCAAAACTCAACCACATCCATACAAATCCATTTAGCCGGTATTGAACTCTACTGGCACATCACTCCCGACCTCAGCTATCTTGGAGGTGCAGGCACAAAATAGATCTTGCTTGGATTGATCCAGCCCGGTAGCTGTATATCAGGCTCCAAAATGTTCACGTCGAGAATTGCCATTTTAATAGCCAAACACACTGTCGATGGTCTCCCAATGCAAATCGATGTTTAGTCGATAGGATTGACCCTTCACCGTCCAGCTCCAACCACCATGTAGAAGACTCACCACATGGAAGACTCGATTGTCTCCATCAAAACTTCCTCCATTCCGGTCAATTTGTGTCATCGATGCCCTCCATAGCACAGCCCGAAGAGCTTCTTGCAGTGAGAAATAAAAGACGTCATCGCCTTCACCTCCAAGAGGCTAGCACCAATTATTACACAGTATGTGCCTTCTAGACTTGCCATCCCACTCCCTATGTCACCGTTGCTACCAGAATTGCAATATGGTACAACCAAATGACTTCGTCAGTTCATATTGTGACGGTGACGCTGGTATTGAGAGATCAGAAACATTAGTCGTAAGATGATGTTATTTTCAGAAACAAACGCCCAACGAACTGGGTGCAGTAAACAGATTCCACAAGACATGCAAATAATTGGTGTTATCTGTTATGTTCAGAATTACTCCACAAGATTAACAATTGCTGATGTACTTCTAAAGTTGTTGTTTGACATGCTAGAATCTTGTCATTTAGGGGTATTAAATAAAGTCTAATTAAAAAACTAACTGCAGAACCTTGTACTAATTTGCGAGACGAATCTAATGAGGGTAATTAAGCCGTGATTAGACGAGGTTACTGTAGCATCACTGTAACGAAACATAGATTAATTAGGCTCAGTAGATTCGTCTCGCAAATTAGCGCACATCTGTAAAAAGGTTTTGTAATTAGACTTATTTAAGACGCCTAAATAACAAGATTAGTTTTGATGTGACCTTTAGGCCTAAAGAAACGAACATCTCTTAATATATTGTTGTCGCTAGCCTTTACCCTTAATATATTGTTGTCCTATAGGCCCTGATTTGTTTAAAAAAACATTAAACAAGATCTATATAATTGTGGTCTAGCTTTTGGAAATTCTGAAGTAGTGACCAAATAGTTACAGCTTGTGAACATGGAGGCCTACCAGTAGCGATTATATGTAGTACGAAAGAATGCTGCTACTTTGTCTTGTGTCAGATGCTGCACCCTCTACGTATCTTGATCTGCCCCTTTTTTCTTGGAAAAAGAATCTTGATCTATCTCTCAAAATTACCTTTTGAGTTCTTTTGAATTTTTTTGACACCGAGTCCTTGGCCATAAGTAGCAACGACAGTCGACAACGATATATTTTAAAAAGATGCCCAACTACCGCCAATCGGCTTCACATCACAGAACAAACAACCAAGAAGGCTAAGCAAGGTGAGCAGAGGGTGACCGAGGAGATGGAGGAGAGCGGCGGAGGCGGCGCGGCGCGGTGGCGCATCTCCCGGACTTCCGGCGAGACGCCGCTGGCGGCCGCGGGGGCGCTGAGCATCCGCCCGGTGCTGAGTCGGATCTTCTCCTTCGTCGATGCCTCCGACCCGCGCCCCCTGCTTGCGCTCGGCGGCGGCGACCCCACAGCCTCGGCCTGCTTCCGGACCACGCCAGAGGCTGAGGACGCCGTCGTGGACGCGCTCCTCACCAGGGAGTACAACGGATACTCCCCAACCGTCGGCGTCCTCCCCGCGCGCCGGTGAGCAGCCCTGCCCCTGTTCTGCACACCTCTTGCTGTTTGCTTCTTCAGGTAATATGCGAAAGAATAATATCAGATACTCTGCTTATGCGTGCATGCGCTCGTCTTCAGTCACGGTTATGTCAGTAACAATAACAACCGCGCATTAGCTCTACTGGCAAGAGAGTACTGAATTTATGCAGAGGTTACAAAAAGCAGGAAGTTTTCTGATGCAGAGTAGTCACCCAAAGAAAAAACTCAAATTGCTAATCATTAACAGTGCAATCTACTGGTTCAGGAAAATTGCATGCGTGCATCCCATCCAAATTTGTTAACTCAAACTGTTCCAAACCGGTTGTGGAAATAAGAAAGAAAGAAAGAAGATTCAAAGCTTTCATTTTTTTATATTTCTGCTTGCCAATATAACGTGACACTTTTCCTCATCACTTCATCAGTGCTGTTGCGGAGTACCTATCTCGAGATCTCCCTTACAAGCTCTCAGCGGATGATATTTACCTCACCTCTGGATGCTGCCAAGCAATTGAGGTCATGATCTCCGTCCTGGCCCAGCCTGGTTGCAACATCTTGCTTCCCAGACCTGGTTTTCCGTTGTACGAGGGACGGACCAAGTTCAGCAATCTAGAGGCCCGGCATTTCAACCTTATCCCTGAGCGAGGCTGGGAGGTCGACCTTGAGGCCGTGGAGGCTCTTGCTGACGAGAATACGGTTGCGATGGTCGTTGTAAACCCTGGTAACCCTTGTGGCAGTGTTTACTCACATGATCATTTGGTCAAAGTAAGTATGTGTTCTTAAGCAAGTATTTTCTCTTTTCTAATATGTTCTCACTGTCTGTTAAGTGATGCTAATTTCTAGCACTTGAAATGAGCAGATTGCAGAGACTGCACGGAAACTTGGCATAATAATAATTGCTGATGAGGTTTATGACCATTTGGTGTTTGGGAATACGCCTTTTATACCAATGGGTGTTTTTGGGGAGATGGTTCCGGTGATCACCTTGGGATCTATATCTAAAAGATGGCTTGTGCCTGGTTGGCGACTCGGCTGGATAGCAACGTGCGACCCAAAGGGTGTGTTAAAGGAAGCCAAGGTGATCCTTTGATCTGTCTTCTGATGCGTACATATGTTTGGTGCTTGAGCTCCTTAGTGGAGTGCCAATTCGTAAATTGGTGTGTAGTAAATTGATATCTAAACATCATTTTTTGGGCGAAATTACACATCAAAATATGCTGGTTGTGCGGCGATTTGCATTCCACGTACGTAGGGGCGAATGATGTAATCCTACTACATAACGTGTGAGCTCATCCACTGTGGAAAGAACGATAACATTTTTACCACGTTGTTTTGTTTTATCAAACTCCTATATTCTTCGTACTGGTACTTCAATTTGCCAGTAAATTCTCTAATTCAATTTTTACCTGCACTTTTTCTGACAGTTTAACAAATCACTTGAGAACTATATTAATATCACAAATGATCCCGCAACATTTATCCAGGTATGTCTATAAATGTCTTTCTTTTTTGAACAATTGGACACAACTTTTGCGTGCACATTTTGAAACAAAATTTATTGTCACGGAAGCTTGTTTTTCAACTGATGTTTATCACTCTGTCTCACCATGTCTTACAGGGCGCAGTCCCCCAAATAATAGCCAACACCAAGGAGGATTACTTCAACAAAATAACTGATCTGTTGAGAAAGTGTGCAGATTTATGCTATAGTAAAATAAAGGAGACTAGGGGCATTACATGCCCTCACAAGCCAGAGGGATCAATGTTTGTCATGGTAAAGAAATGCAATAGATAATATGCTACAGATAAAAATCTCATACTATCTTGTTGTAGCTAAATGCTCATAATACGTTTCTACCTTAACTCACATCAGAGTGTTAGTTTTCATGTTGATGTTATTATACAGGTAAAATTGGATCTCTCTTGCTTCGATGGCATCCATGATGACTTGGACTTCTGCTTCAGGTTGGCAAAAGAGGAATCTGTGATTGTGTTGCCAGGTAAATGGAACGTCCAGATATATATGTACTCTTCTTTTTGGTAAAAGAAAGAACACGTAGATTC
Organism: Eragrostis nindensis; assembly: GCA_012490785.1. Classification (NCBI taxonomy): domain Eukaryota; kingdom Viridiplantae; phylum Streptophyta; class Magnoliopsida; order Poales; family Poaceae; genus Eragrostis; species Eragrostis nindensis. The sequence goes on from JAAXCT010000446.1 coordinate 173,371, forward strand.
CGAATCATCTTTCGTCAATTACAAACAGATTTCTTACTAAATTGCAACAGTCATTTGTGTTGTGCCCTAGAATTTTGCACTAACTTTATAATCTCAAGCATCAACTGTGTGTAGGGCATATTATTATATGTTTACTACGTTTGTTGTCATTCCTATTTGTAGTTCTGACTCTTTTTGTTACTGAGCCACAAAAACATTGAAGAACATCCTAAGGCAATTTCAACACTTGCTAGTTTGCAAGGACGCTGTCTGCAAATACAATTCTAAGTAATTAACAAAAGAATGGATAATTCTGAGGAATCGGTACAACTATATTCCGGGACCCTCCTCCCATATTATGCCTAAACATAGATGAATATTTTTGCAGGAAGCACGCTAGGAATGAAAGACTGGATTCGTATATTTTTCGCTATTGATCCAACGAGTCTTGAGGATGCCCATGAAAGGATCAAGTCATTCTGCGAGAGGCATGGTAAGCTGGAGGCATAATACGCTCGTGGATGGATTGTCTCTTGCACTGGTATAATCTGGTAGATGGTGAATCTGCAACTCGCGTTGGGTCACCATGATGCTGGTGGTAATAATTACAATCTTCTCGGCAATATGTTGAAGATTGTTCACTGTATCACATATTTATGTGGGCGTTCTGTTCCTTCCTAGCTCAGTCTCGGGCTATATATATTTGAGTACAACATATGATATGAAAATGTGGAAACTGCTGCCATTTTCAGGTCATTCCTGGTTCCACTTATTCTTTAGGCGCGCATGTACAATATCTTTGCATGTTTGATGCGTCTTCTCTGCAGAACGCACATCCCTCATCCTCGCGCAGTTGGTGTGTCCCGGGAGTTATTATGGACAGGTTATTCGAAGTTAGAAGTCAAATACAGTAAAATGAAACACACGTCTGAAATCTGGCACGCTGTACCCAGCCATAGTATCAAGCAAAGGAAATGGAGACGGGGCTCCTGACGGTGTACGTCCCTGACACCCAACGGAGCGCGCCCTGCACCACCTTCGCGCCGTTCTGCCTCGGCCACACCGTCACCTTGTAGCTCAGCTCCTGGTTCGCCTGGGTGAACACCAGTTGTTTCGGTGACACGTCAATGGTCACCCCACCGGCGGCAGGCATGTCAACCGCCGCGACGTACGTGGACGGCACCTTCCCGACGCTCTTCGCCGTGCGCTGCACCACCATGGGCCTGCTCCTGTTCCAGCTCGCCGGAAACACCACCGAGATCGACGGGTAATTCAGCATGCTGTCGGGGATCACCGCGATGGCGGAGCAGTTGACCCGCCGGCGCGCGACCACCGAGACCTCCGTGCTGTTGTACAGGCCGCAGAGGTAGCCGACGTAGTCGCCGGGCGCGATGTCGTAGACGAGGCCGGGGTCCGCGGCCTTGTCCGGGTTGACGTGGCCGGCGCCGACGGCGAACCAGTCGGCCGGTGCGTGCTGCTCGTCGAGGATGGGCCCGCCGGAGCGGTCGGTGGCGTCGGCGGTGGTCATGATGGCCGACTTTATCGCCGCCGGCGACCACTCCGGGTGCTTGCTCTTGATCGCCGCCGCGATGCCGCTGAGGTGTGGCGTCGACATGGACGTGCCGGAGATGATGTTGAATGTCGGGCCTCCGCCGGGGAGGCCGGACGCCGACGGCCACGCGGCGAGCACGTTCACCCCGGGGCCCGTGACGTCGGGCTTCAGGATGCCGGGGTTCGCGAGGCTGGGCCCGCGGGAGGAGAAGGCGGCCATTACCGGCGCGGGCGACGTGCCGAGCACCGTGCCGCCGGGGATGATCTGCGCCGTCGGGCTCGCCGTGGAGTTGATGTAGGACTTGATGGCCAAGCCGGCGGCGTAGTCGACGTGGGACGCCGGGAGGACGTCCGCCTTGGGGAACGTGTTGTAGCCGTAGGAGAATCCGTTGGGCAGTATCATGCCGACGCCGCCGGCGCGTCTGACCACCGCGCCTTTGATGGTCTGTGTGATGTTGCGCCCCGGCCCTCCGCCGAGCTCGCAGACCACTATCTTGCCCCTGACGTCGAGGCCGTCGAGCGAGCCGACGCCGCAGAGCGCGGCGAGCGGCCTCCGGCTCGCGCCGGCGTAGACCAGCGGGTACATGGCCGACGGCGAGGCGCCTGCCGACTGGTTGAGCGACTCGCCGTGGAAGGACGCTCCGTTCCCGAGGCGCACCGTCGAGCGGATCGCGCGGTCCATGGTGCTCGCGGCGACGGTGAGCATCCACGGCGCCTCGTTCGAGACCGAGCTGGCGTCCGGGCCCGAGTTCCCCGCCGCCATGCTGACGAACACGCCCTTCTCGACCGCGCCGAGCGCCGCCACGGCGATGAGGTCCTTGTGGAACGGCGTGGACTCCCCGCCGAGCGACATGGAGATGACGTCGCAGCCGTCGGCGACGGCGGCGTCGGTGCCCGCGAGCACGTCGGAGCCCAGGCACGCCGTCTCGTTGCACACCTTGTACACGGCGACGTGCGCGCGCGGCGCCATCCCGACGGCGACGCCCGCCGCCAGGCCGAGCACGTGGGCGCCCTGGACGGGCGCGCCCGCCGCCGTGCTGGCCGTGTGCGTGCCGTGCCCGCCGTCGTCGAACGGCGGCAACCGGTGATCGGTGGTGGAGGAGGAGGAGTTGCCGCCGGCGGCCGCGGCGACGAAGGAGCGCGCGCCGATCAGCTTGTTGTTGCACGCCGTGGAGCTGTTGAAGTCGCAGCGCCCCTTCCACTTGGCCGGCGGCGGCGGCATGCCGGCGTCGCTGAACGAAGGGTGGAACGGGAAGACGCCGGTGTCGAGGACGCCGATGATCACGCCGGCGCCACGCTCCGAGCCGAAGGAGATGTTGCCCTGCGGCGAGTTCAGCCCGAGGAACTCCGGCGTGTGCGTTGTCTGCAGCTTGTACGTCCGGTCGGGGACCGCGGACACGAACCCGGGCATGGCCGACATGCCGTCGAGCTCCTCCCGCGTCAGCCGGGCGGCGAAGCCGGTGGCGACGTGGTGGTACGCGTGGACAAGCCGGCCGTGCTCGGGGAGGAACGACAGGTACCACGTCTTCCGGGCGTCGGCGGTGGCGTGCACGTGGTTCTCGTGCGGCTGCACGTGCACGATGAAGGTGGCGAGCTCATCGCCGGCGACGGCCGCGAGGAGAAGGAAAGGAACGAGGCAGAAGAGCATGGAGGAGTGTTTGAAGCTTGCCATTGCTGGTTTGCTGCCTTCGCTCTGATGCTTCATGCATAGTTTTTGATTCTTTATATAGCATGCCTACTAGGTAGGTGATGGATTCAGTCGCGCGCCTTTGCTTACGCGGACTCTGAAAAGGGCAATGGCCATGACAAAATGCGGCGTTGAAGCTGCCATAGTTGGGACCTGTTGCCGCCGCGAGATGACCAGATAAATTAATGGGCCTGTCGCCGTCTTTCGGAATTAGCTGCAGCGGACGTGATGTTGCATTGAACCCATCCCCGCTGACCTCCACAAGGGGCAAGCGAGTGCGCGTAATAGATCAAGTTCGTATCGAGGATTAGACGCGTAATTTTGCGTTAGATTGCGTGAGGAGGTACAGCAGTTTGACGAAGGCATTTGGTAAGACCTGTTCTCTTCTGATCAGAGTCTGAGGTACCGAGAATATGGGAATCGTTGTGTAACAACACTTGCTTTGTACTTTATTTTGCGTAAATTTCAACAAGAAGAATGTTCCAAGCATAGTAGTACTTTTTTGGTTTAATAACTTGGTCTCCGTACATGACATCCCGTGTCCCCATCTCCTTTACCCCTTTTGTTTTCCACAATTTGCTTTTTTTTTAAGATTACAGTACAACTCAGACACTCACAACGCACGCACACTCATCCCTATGAATATACGTACACAAACCCTACCCCTATGAGCATCTTCGAAGACTGAGCCGGCAAATCTAGAGATACGAAGTCACCACTGGCGCCTCGCTGTCGACGGGAGCGTCGCCTACCACTGAAAGCACAAATACCGTTAAATCCTTAAAAATTCCCTCCCACAGGAAGTCGAACCCAGGACCTAAGAGGTGTTACTCGGATGCCTTAACCACTAGGCCAAGACTCTTTCACTTTTGCCACAATTTGCTGATGGATAGGTTTTTGTTCTCTTTTTCAGCCATCAACAGATACAATCAATCGAGTATTTGGATACATAATCATTACAGAAGTGAATTGCAACATGGTGTCAGAGCTGCGGCGATTGGCGACGGCGGCCGTGGAGTAGCAGCGAGCGACGGCGGCCGTGTGAATCTGGACGACGAGAAGGAGGTCCGCCAGGGTGAAGGCCACAGCAGCAGCACCGGGGGACCTGTGGGATACTGCGGCGGCAGGGCGCTTGCACGCGAGCGCGCATCAAGGAGCTGCGGCAGAGACGCGCTTCAGGGAGCTCGAGCAGCAGAGAGAAGCCGGGTTGACTGCTGCAGAGAGGAGCTCTTGAGGGTGGCAACCAGAGGCAGAGGTCCAAAGGAAGGAAGAGCAGCTAGCTTGAGGCGCTCAGATTGGTGACGGAGAAGATCAATTGGAGCAGAAGAGAGGCATCAGCATCCAGTTGTGGGTGAGTCCAATTGCTCGCTGGGGAGGATAGGTGCAGGCGTGCGGTGCATCTTTGAGGTGTCGATTATTTTCCTCTGGTGCAAAGAAAGCTGTTGGTTGGGATTTGTTGCTCATCGTACTGCAGAAAGGAAAGAGGAGGCAGAATTGGTGTTGTGTTGCGGCTGTTTGTTGGGGAAAGAAGCCAGGTGTGTTGTCTGCAACTCGTGTGATTTTGCAGCTGGGTTTTTGGTGGATTTGACTGGATTCAGCTACAAGTGGAGGTGCTCTGGTGCTGAGCAGAGGAGGAAAGAGGAGAGTTTCTTAGGCTTGTGGTAGCTCTGACGGAGGAAGCAAGCATACTGCAGGCAGGTGGTGTGCACAACGCATGCACTACTGCAGTGCTACGTGTTGGTTATACTCTGCTAGATAATTTGCAAGAACATAGAGGAGAAGGGGAAGCAGGCTTGAAGGTTTAGTTTCAGGGGGAGCTCGAGGAGTTACTGAGCTGATACAGAGTGTTTTTCCGTTGACTATTATGCATTGTGACTTGTGAGCAGAACTAAACGATGGGAGAGAGCATAGGAATTGAGAAGTTATTTGAAAAATTGGCTGAGATCCTTACAGCAAAGCAACTTGAGAAGGTTCGGAAATAATGTCAAGCAGAAGGGAATGAAGGACAGACAGTCCTCGGTAATCTTGTCAACCTTGCTCATCCTAATAAAGATACATCTTTTGCAAATTGGATACTAGATTCTGGTGCATCTAGACATGTCACGGGTACATTGAATGAATTTGCAACATATAATCCATATGCTCCTATGAAAAAAAAAACTATTCAAACTGCCGATGGAACTGCTCAACCTATTAAAGGTGTGGGCACAGTTCAATGCACTCTTTTAATTACATTATTATCGGTTTTATATGTACCTTCGTTCCCTGTTAATCTAGTATCCCTAAGTGCTTTGGTGGATCATATGGATTGTCGTGTCACCCTCGACCGTGAGAACTGTTTAATTGAGGATAGAAGGACAGGAAGAATGCTCGGTAGTGGCATAAGGCGTAATGGCCTGTGGTTCCTGGATAGAAGAGTACCTCATGCACTGCTTTGTCGGTTGCTATGGGTGAAAAGGAGGCCAAGGTGCTACTTGAACATTGTCGACTAGACATTTGTCATTCGATACTATGGCCAAGATTTTTCCAGAGATCATGAGTAAGGTGGACAAAAGAAAACTTATATGTGATGCATGTGAATATGAAAAACATACAAGATCAATATACATAAGCAGGGGGCTTAGGAGCATATCTCCTTTTATGCTTATTCACTCTGACGTTTGGACATGCCTATCTATCTCGATTAGTGGAAAGAAGTATTTTGTAACATTTATTGATTGCTATTCGCGGGTGACTTGGATATACCTTATGAAGCAAAAGAATGAGGTTCTTAAATGTTTTCGGGATTTTTGCTCACTTGTCGAAAATCAATATGATGCCCGAGTTAAGGTTTTGAGGACAGACAACGGAACAGAGTATGTGAACAACGAGTTGGAAGTTATTTGTCAGCTCATGGGATCATCAAACTACATGTGCTGATACGCCTCCCCAAAATGGAGTAGCTGAAAGGAAAAATCGTCATATTTTAGAGGTTGCGCGTTCACTCATGTATGCTATGAATGTGCCAAAGTTTTTATGGAGCGAAGCGGTGATGACAGCTGTGTATTTAATCAATCGCACACCTATAGCTCCTTATGAGGTATTACGAGGAGTGAATGAGTTTGTTGTTCCACTTCAGGTATTTGGGTGCACTAATTTTGTCAGGGATCATAGACCTTCGGTGGACAAGCTGGACCCTCGAGCAGTTAAATGCATATTTGTGGGCTACTCATCAAGTCAAAAAGGGTATAAGTGTTGGTGCCCGACTGAAAGACGCCTATTTGTTAGTATGGATGTTATATTCAGGGAGTCAATTCCTTATTATGGAGAAAAGACAGACTTAAGTTCTTTGTTTTCTGATCTTGACTCTCCCAGCATGGATGATGTTGGTCGAGAGGGGGAGAGTGGTGACATGAGAAATGAGTTAAGAAATGAGTAAAGCGGAAAGATGGAAGCAGTAATCGGCGGTTCGGTTCGTCAATCAAAGGGAGCGGAAGTGGTGACTGGTTCAATATCTTCCAAGGAAGATCCATCAGCATGTGAGAAATGGCAACACAAAAATGTATCACAAGTGTACACAAGAAAAAAGTTTAGATCTCAGACACAAACTACAAAGGTGGTTCCAACATCAACCACGGATCCTTCAACTTTGGTGCCTAATAATGGTCCATAAATTATTGATGTCCCATCAACATCTGACATTGAGGTTGATTGCTCCTCTCCAGTTAATCTTCCCATTGCATGGCGAAAAGATGCACGAGCCAAGGCTGGAGTTCCTCCATCGAGGTATGGATTTGAGAATGACATTAGCAATTATGTCTCTTATGCATCTTTATCTCCTGCATATAGAGCATTTGTTGCATCTCTACAATCTGTTGCTATTCCTAAGGATTGGAAATAAGCAACACATGATCCAAAATAGCGAGATGCTATGTTGGAGGAGTTGAAGGCTCTCGAAAAAAATAGAACCTGGGATATTGTAAAACTACCACCAGGAAAGAAAGCTGTTAGCTGCAAATGGGTTTTCACAGTGAAGCAGAATCCAGAAGGAAAGGTAGAAAGATACAAAGCTCGACTTGTTGCAAGAGGATATAGTCAGACATATGGCATTGATTACGACGAAACATTTGCACCAGCGGCAAAGATGAGTACAGTAAGAACCTTAATTTCTTATGCAGCAAACTTTGGCTGGCCTTTGTACCAGTTAGATGTCAAAAATACCTTCTTGCATGGTGATCTTCAAGAAGAGGTAATACATGGAGCTTGCATCTGGCTTTTCTAGGCCTGATGTATCTGGAAAGGTTTGCCGGTTGAAGAAATCTTTGTATGGTCTAAAGCAATCTCCCCGAGCATGGTTTGATAGATTTAGGCGAGCACTTTGTGGTATTGGTTATAAGCAATGCAATAGAGATCATACTGTATTTTATCGACATTTTGGACCTCTGATTACGATTTTGGCTGTTTATGTGGATGATATCATCATCACAGGTGATGACGAGGTAGAAATTAAACGTCTAAAGGAGAATTTAGGTAAGCAATTTGAGGTCAAAAATCTTGGTCAACTCAGATATTTTCTTAGTATTGAAATTGCTCGATCTCCAAGAGGTATTGTTCTCTAACATAGAAAGTATGTTCTAGACTTGCTCAATGAGACTGGTATGATTGGGTGTCGGCCTGTATTAACTCCTATTGATCCGAACCACAAGTTATGTGCTGAATCTGGTCATCCTGTGAACAAAGAGAGCTACCATAGACTTGTTGGTGGACTCATTTATTTATGCCATACAAGACCCGATATCACTTATGCAGTGAGTGTGGTGAGCCGATATATGCATGATCCTAGAAGTGGACACCTAGATGCTGTTTATCATATATTACGATACTTGAAGAGTTGTCCTGGAAATAGAATCATTTTCAAAAGCCATGGTCATCTGAAGGTAGAAGGCTATTGTGATGCTGATTGGGCCAGTTGTCTTGATGATAGGAGATCGACTTCAGGCTATTGTGTCTTTGTTGGAGGAAATTTGGTTTCATGGCGAAGCAAGAAGCAATCAATTGTATCTCGTTCAACTGCTGAAGCAGAATATAGAGCTATGTCTCTTGTGGTGAGTGAGATGTTATGGGTGAGGAATCTCCTATCAGAATTAAATGTGCTACGAAAAGGCCCTCTAAGACTTTGGTGTGACAACAAGTCAGCCATAAGTATCGCTAACAATCCAGTCCAGCATGACCGAACGAAGCACGTGGAGATAGATCGTTTCTTCATCAAGGAGAAATTAGATAGTGGTGTACTAGAGTTGAACTATGTGAACACATGTGGTCAATTAGCAGATTTCTTAACAAAAGATTTAGGGGTAAAAGAATGTAAGCCAACATGTAGTAAGATGGGAATGATAGATATCTATCATTCATATTGAGGGGGAGTGTTGGCGTGTGTTTGGGCCGGCCCAGCTCATATGGACATGTATATGTATGTCTAAGAGAAGGAATGGAAACTACCAGACTGAGATATTTCCCAAATTGCAACACCATTACACTATAAAATTTGGCTTCTAAACAAGAGTCGATCCAAGTTGTGTTTTTTCGCCCAAAAAAAATAAATCCAAGTTGTGTTTAACATCTTTTTGTTTGAAGAGACACAAACTTCCAACAATCTAACGAAACGACAATCTAACTCGTGCCACCAATCGTTACGCTGTAATTTTGAGGTGAGCTACTACCCTTGTTTTGAAAATATATCATATGATATTTAGTATTTTTTTTATAGTTTATACTAGATAGCTGTCTTATATTTAAGGGAGGATTACATGTATGTTTAAAACTTGAAAGGATTCTGTGGTATGTTTATTTTCATGGTTTTTTTCATTCCTTTCCTTGTTTTTGTGACCGAGGTTCAGGCAGACCGGCCCTGGTGTCCTGTACTCGTGTCCCATTTCTGCAGGAGCTTAACGAAACGTACCTGCCTCATCCTCCAACTAATTCGAATTTCGTAGCACTGGCAGCTGGCCCCGCCTACCATGCCGCATCGAGTCAAACCACGCGCACCAAAGCGTCAGCCCGAAGTCGAATCCACAAACCGCCTCACCGCCCCAACGGCTATATTCCGCACGAGCGCCCACTGACACGTGGGTCCTCAAAATCGTAACCCTTTGCTTTCCCATCTCTTTTTTACAATGTCGAAACGGCAGGGAGGCCCAAAGCCCAGACCGACCAAAGCAGCGTACGAGCCAAGCCAAGCCAAGCGAAGCAAATCGTCGAGCACATGGAGGCCATGGCCGTGGACGCCCCCTCCTCGCCGGCGCCGGCCTCTGCGACGCTCCCCGCGCCCCCGTACCACCACCCCGCATCCCCGGCATGTGAGGCCGTGACGCCGCCGCCGAAGGTGCGGTCTCGGTCGCCTCTGCCGTCCCCGCTGCAGGTGTCCGGGGGTTGCTCGCTCCAGGAACTGCTCCTGCTGTCCCCGCCGCCCCCGAGCTCGCGCCGCCACCGGTCGAGGACGCGGGGCGCGGGGGTGGACGACAGCCTGGAGATGGTGGCCGGGACGCCGACGCCGCCGAGGAGGAGGCGGCGCGGGGCTGGGGAGCAGTGCGCGGCGCCCGCGCTGGCGTCCCCGAGGAACGCGCGGCGGGCGAGGCGGAGGCTGGAGAAGGAGGTCGAGCCGGAGGAGGACGCCGCGGCCAGGAAGGCGCGCAGGAGGAAGTCCACCAGGGTAGCGGCGCCCAAGGCCGCGCAGGTGGCGGACAAGGCGGCCGCGGCGGTGGTGTCCGAGAAGGGGGGCGCTGCGGTGGCGTCCGAGAAGGGGGCGGACACAAGCTTGGCTCTAGTCCCGGCTTGTCCAGATGCGATTTGCAGTAAGTACCAGGACGCTCTCTCGATCCGTTCGATTCATCAGTAGGATTGCTGTTCTTCAAGAATTCGTTGTTGTGGATGTTCTCCTGCTCCCGAAGAACGCTTATTTCAAATTCGCCAAGCCCTCCATCGTAATTGCTGCTGTTTTAAGATGCAGGAATTGACTTCGAGATACCATCGGGGTGGGAAGGTCTCTGGGAAAGGATTGTGGAGCTTGTGATGTGGAGGAACGTGGCAAAATCGGCATTGTGGTTTGGGTTTGGATCCATGTTCTTCTCGTGCTCCTGTTCGAGAGAGATATCCTTCAGGCATGCCAACTTCGAAACTATCTGTATTCCAGAATTTCTTTATGACTTTTATTGCATCTAATGCTGAACTTCGGTGATGAATCTCCAGCCCCATCTCGGTTCTTTGTCATGTCTGTATTATGATCTTGGGATTGGCCTTCTTCAAAGATTCAGTTCCTCAGAGGTATGATTTCATAATGAGTGAATTTATTTGTCCATTGATGTGATTGTATTAGAGATAGTAATGTGACCTTGCAATTGTGTAACAGGCTTCAGATTGAGAAGGGAAGGGGCTTCCAGTTGACTGAAGAAGATGTGCTCCGTGCTTCCCAAGCCGTGCTTCCTATTGCAAACTGCATGATATCTAAAGCACAAACAATCTTCTCTGGTGAACCCTTGATGACTCTCAAAGTAAGACTCTAAATTTGGTTTGTGATTTCGCAATACTGGAAGAGACAATGTTTTCTCTGAATAATTTTGGAGTCTGTGGTTGCTGCACTGTCAGGTATTACCGGTTCTTCTTTTCGGTGCTAAATATGGGAGTCTGGTTACAGTGTGGAGGCTTCTAGCTGCAGGTACCGTCAAATGCACATTGAATTAGTAGCCATTCTTTGCATTGCTGCCAGTCTTTTCATGACTGTTATGTAATATCATCTTGTGTCTGACTGTTAACTGCAGGATTTTTCACAAGTTTTACTGTTCCAAAGCTATATAGCTGCTATTCTAGTCAAATTCATAACAGAGGTGTGATTCTCTTGCTCCTGTTGACATTTACCTTTGTTATCTGTGGCAATCAATCGGGCGTAAGACTGAATTTCCTTGTTGTCTTACCTCAGTTGAGATTTTGATGGATCGCATTCTAGAAGCATGGAAGTCTTGCCCGCGTAAGAAACTTGTTGCAGCCACAGCAGTCACAATGTGCTGGAATATGTTCAGTGTGAAGACACGCGTCATGGCAGGTATTTTGTATCGATACAGTTGAGATAGTCCATAAATGTGATCAATTATGCAGTTTTAGTGAAACATGAGATTTTAGTTAATTTATGGTAAAAGTTTTTACTGTGCAATTATTGGTTTGTATCTAGAAATAATCAAAGTCTCCAACTTTATTTAGGCTAATATGTTGATGTGAAATGCTAATCCACAGCTTAAGATTTTGAAAACATGCCTGTTTGAAAAACCATTTCATACACCCAATATTATGACAATCCGCACATGGTACAAGGTGGTCATTTTCTTATTCAGAATTATGTTACTGAAAGTTATACAAACCTAATATGATGAAACCAAGGCCCAAGATAGCATCCTTACATTGAGTCTTGCTGCCTCAATAGGCTATTTGCTCTATAATATCACTTTGACGCCACCAAGAAACAATATATGACTATGGCCTTGATTTACAGTAACTGATGGCTATGGCCTTCAATTCAACTATTACTGAACTGACAGTTTATGTCACAAAAATTTATAGCTAGCAGCGATTGCTGATTTGAGGTAGTATATGGTGTTGGATTTGTCTCACCTGGGGACGGTTGAGGTTCTTTCATTTTTTTGCATCTCCTGGACTAAATGTAAAGTAATCTAAAATAATCATATTTTGTTGAACAAGTGCACCTTTCAAATTCAGCGACACATGCATACTTTGTTTGCCTGTTAAAATTATTTAACATGAGTATTGTTTTCCGTGCAGCCTTTATTTCACTTGTAGTACTGCGCTACAATCAGAAGTACCGCAAGGCTGACATTAACAATATGGAAGTTGAAGGTTGCCAAGAAGGGCAAGAGCAGGACATGGAGATGGACGACTAAAATTTTGTAGAGATTGTAAGACTAATGTTTATCTTGGAAGGCAGCAGCGTTTCTTACCTGCTAACTTTCTACTATTTCTGCACAATAATATCTGGTTCCACGCCTAGTGGTTCTACTAGCTAGCTACAATGTACTTCTGCAATGTATCTCTGCACACTGTCTCTGGGGAGTTTCGCTTTGCCAAAACAGTCAGCCTCGTAAAGTGGCTGTTGCGCTGTTGTGTATAATGATAAATAAAAATCATGTGTATCATCGAGTGTGCAATCTTCATTGTGTTAGCATTTTAATATCCACTTGTGTGTTATTTTTCTATGTGATATTTCACATTTACAGTTACATAAGTGATACGCTGCCCTAGTCATATGGGATTTCAATTTGAGACAAGGTGGTAAACTTGAAGCAAATCATTTATTATCTTGCCCCTCATAAGCACTCGGACCAAAATTTATGGATTTATCCAATGATGGACCGGACACATAGTAAATTTTTCTTGAGGTCCATAAAATTGATTTAAAAGCTCAAATACCAGATTACACTCTTGAGTGCTTGAGTTGTAACATAAAGTTTAAATGAAATGTACCAGAAAGATTATAGGCAACATGGACAAGTTTGTCGTAATATTGTTTCAAAGTCAACACATTTTATCAATCCTGGCAACGACCATAGCATTCGGATTTCTCACCATCGATTTCAGGTCCCATATCTGTTCCAATTCTCTCGTCATCGGTTACAGGTTCCTTGTCGATATCAATGCATCTATCCTCAAAGAAGCAACTTAATTTGCAAGGAGAAAGAGGTGGAAACAAACTTACATATGACTAGATTTAGAAACTAAATTGATGTTTTTATTATCCAATTAGCAAGTGCTTGACATTTTTTTTCTTACTATAGGTGCATATACATAAAAGAAAGCTCCTTGCCATAGAGACATATTTGAAATTACATGACAAAGTCCTAACCTTACAAAGAAAATGAGAGCATATGCATCTGCTCGTGCTATATGCTGGGTTGGCATGTATTGTTTCCTTTAGTCGACAGAAGGCAAAGAAGTGAACAAATGGAAAATGGTACGACCAGCCTACTGCTAATTTTTAACTTCTCATATGACCAACATTTCTGTCAACCTTCATTCGGATCAACAGAATTCCTTGTTAACTCAGTTGTCCCTTGAGCGTCGTTTTCGACAGAACCACATTCATTTCCCTGCTGAGACAACCTGATGTTTTCGTGTCAGTGGGAGCCGGGAGGAGTAGATGGGAGGACCCTATCCTTTGCCTTTGATGCCTGGAGAGATACGACAAGTCTCACTGTGAAAAAGAGACAATCAAAAGAGTGTTGAAGCTTGAAACGCATGCTTACTTGTTTGTTCCAGTTGGTGCATAGTGTAATGCAGAGAAGTAAAAGCGCCTGAACCGCTATTCCGCACAAGATCCCCAACCAGAGCCCCTGTTCAGTTCAAATTTCAGGCTTGAGCCTTCTCTTAGAATTGAAGAACCTCTCCAGTAGAGGAAGGAAAAAAGCAATCGAAATTAACTTGTTCCTGATAGAAATGCATAGTATTGTACCCTTCCTCTGAGGTGGAAAACAAAGGCAAAAATGGATGCTGCGGGTACGCCAACAAGGTAGTAAGCAGCGAGGTTGATGAAAGCACCAGTGTTTTGCCGGCCACAGCCCCTGACGACACCTGAAGACCAAGTACAGGCTCATGCCCGTGCATTATCAGGCTCATGTACCTATTTGAAATACTGGTATCATACAATTCTAAGGCAGCTGCCTGCCACAACTGAAAGAACAAATGAGCCATGGGGAAAATAACTTGCATACCTGAAAGGGAACACTGCATGGAGTCAAACAAAAAACACAGCGCGAGAATCGGCATAATTTTAGCGGAATACAAGGCCATTTCCTCCACATTGGTGTACACATACCCCAATCGATTGCGCGCTAGCACCAGCACCAGGCCTACTGAGAAACTCAGCGACAAGGCCAAGAGCATTACCACCCGGGCCGCTAGGCGGGCTGCCTGGGGCCGTCCTGCGCCAAGCTCGTTCGAAACGCGTACGCTGTGCAGAAACACGTAGAAGGAAAAAAGAATATTGGTGTTTGTAAAAAAAAAAAAAAGAGATTGGTGTTACAGTTTCTGGCAAGAAACTGGAGAACCCCATGTTTCTCTGCAGATTCTCCTTTGCCAAACGGTTTCCGTTTCTAGAAGCAGAATACAAGTTTTACAAGAGAAACATAGACGTTTCCGTTTCTTGGGGGAACAGAATCTCAACCAAACCGCCCTGACTATTAGTGTAGGGAAATGAATGTTGTTCGGACTACTGACCTTACTGCATAACCAAGGCCCAGTGAGACCATGAATGCCAAGGCGTAAGTGTTGAAGCTACAATAATCAACCAAAACAGTGAGTCCTGTATTTGAGAGCAGAGCAAACAACGATTGGAATTGCACTAATTAAAAGCTCATCTCAGCAGTAATCACCAGATGGACAACACAGCCGTCTCGAGTTTTGGATTGGGGAGAAGACCGGAGAGTAGCACCAGGATCTCGAAGGCCCAGCACTCCAAGCTGAAAGCCATAGCAGATAGCATGAGTCAGTGACTCAATGAGCCACTGATAGATCTCACGGTGAAATAGCTAGCTAAGGGAGAGATGTAAGTGTGTCATGTGTGTGTGTGTGTGTGTCTTGCACTCTTGCTCACCAGATCATGAGAGCGGACGGCACGGCGAGCTTGAAGAAGCCGGGGATGCCGCGGAAGGCCTCGCGGGAGAACCCCGTCCAGGTGGCCTTGCAGGACGGCGCGAGCCTGACGTAGAGCGCCAGCAAGGACAGGTAGAAGAAGTAGGAGACGGCGACGGCCAGGGCGGCGCCGTCGGCGCCCAGGCCAAGCCTGCGCACCAGCAGCCAGCAGATGGCGACGTGCCCGGCCGCGGTGACGCCGGAGCTCACCATGACCGGCGCGACGAGGTTCTGCGCCTGCAGGAACAGGACGTGGCACTGCAGCTGCCCGAACAGCAGAAGCGCCGGGATCATCCGCCGGATGTAGCTGCCGGCCGCCGCGGCGATCTCCGGGTCCTGCCTGAACCACACGAGGATCTCGCCGGTGAAGGCCCAGACCACGGCCACCGGGACGCTCACCAGAGCGAGCACCAGCATGGCGCGCTGCTTGTAGACGCCGACCAGGTGGTTCTGCGCCGCGCCGAAGGCCTGTCCGCACAGCGTGTCCAGGCTGCACGCCATGCCCGTCTGACAAAGACTCTCGACGACGTCACCTCAATTATTGCAGTGGAAGGAGGCAAACGAAAAAAAAGAAGGAGAAGGGATATATTACCATCAAGTAGAAGCCGGTTGCGCCGGCGAACGAAGTGGCCAAGGAGGCGCTGGCGAGAGCGAGTTCGCCGACATGTCCGACGAACACGAGGGAGATGGTCAAGATGATTTTCTGCAGCAAGCATCCGACGGCGAGCGGCCCGGCGAGGCGCAGCTGCTTCTTCACCTCGCTCAGGACCGAGCTCTCCTCCTCGGCTACTCCTTCCATGGCCGAAAGTGGCGAGATCGAAGGCAGCAACCGTGGTCAAGCAGCACCCTTGCTGATTATAATATAATATGCTCCTCCTGATCGAGCTCACGGTTTTCTGGATGACCAGTGCCTGTTCCTTTGGAGGCCAAGCGGCAAAGCCAAACGACAAATGGAGTAGTCACTATACTAGCTAGGTGCACAAGTCCACGCAAAATATATGTTGTAGATTCCCACACGTTACCAGTTTCAAATCATCGGACATTTCATATGCGGAGGAACAAAAACAGTGATCTCATTGCTGTGATGCTGTCCCATCCCTGCCGGTGCAGCCTCATGTACTAGAAACTAAGAATTCTATTGTGGATTACCTACCTTATGCTTTTTCTCTGATTTCTCCATGAAATGTTCAGCAACTCAATCTGCTAATTGCTTTGCTTCAAAAGTGTCTAGTTACTTGAGCTAGTAATGAATAGAATCGTATTGTTGTAGAGAGATACTTGACTGTGTCTAGAGAGTATTATGTAAAGTATTCTGAATAGAGTTCATGTCAGGCATTTCATCGAGCACTTGTCGAGCTCTGCTGTTCAAGGGTGACTGGGTGAGTAGAGCAGATGAAGGAACTGGTACATACCAGGGTGATGTTGCATTATCTGCCATGGTGATGTCAACGACCAGCTGAGTACATCACTGATGCTCCACGCCGGCGACGGGGACATGGTCCATCCCTCTTTATGATCATGTTGCTCGCCACGCCATGCTGGTCTGGAGCCATTGGAGCAAGCTATCCATGGCTGTTTCTGGTCTAGCAGCAGAGAATTCTCGATGAGGAGCAGCAATGGGCCAGGGTACTGAAGCTAGCATCTCTAGCCTTCAGGCTACCTGCTGCCCCTTCATTTTTCGCTGAATGTGCTGCACAAGGACCCATGGCGGCCAGTCGCAACCAGCGCCAGGAGAGAGCCGGGTTGCTTGGGCTCCATTTGAGGAGGCAGGAGGAGGAGGGCGGACGGGAGCTGTGGGGGAGGGCGCGTTGGGGAGAGGCGCAGGGGGGAGGAGGGTGCACGGGGAGCTGGGGGAGGGCGCATTGCGGGCGCTTGACGGTACACAACGGCGCCAGGGTCGCACGGCCTCGCCGGGTCGGAGAAGATGGCGGCCGGACAGCGAAGGACGCCCTGGAGGCCGAGCGTGGCGGCGACCGGCGGCGCGGAACGTGAGGGATGGGAAGGAATGAGAGGGCAGGCAGGCGTCGATTTGGTCGCTGAGAAAATCGACGGAGTGCGGAAGGGCCTTATTGATAGCTGTGATTCAACTCTTTCTCAAGGGCTTGGATCAAAATATTGCAAGGAGGATTCGACGGCTGGGTTTCTTTCGAAGACAGATCCGATGGCTGGAAGTTCATATGATGACGTGGCTCAATATTTTGCAAGAGAACGCACGCGTTTTAATATAATAGAGATTATCAGAATTCATCATGAAATATATTTGCATCTTATGCCTATTAGGTTAAATTTGATCAAAGCCGAGACAATCTGACTTAGGACAAAATTAGAATGACATTCCTTAATTTTGGGATGGAGGGATTAATTTTTAGAATTTGGCAGCTAATGTGGTGACTTCTTTTCTTAGCCAAATATTATTATAGCTAGTAGGGTGGCCCGCCATTTCCTTGGCTAGTAAAAAATCTGATCGCTATTGTATTGTATCAAATGTCTCGCCAATTTATCCTTATTTTATCATAGTTATTTTTGTGTCACTACTATTTTTTATCCTTGTTTTCATAAAGGCAATAATGGATTATTTATAAATATATATATATAAATAATTTACTATTTTCTCTAATTGCAATGCAGGTTCATTTTAAAAGCATGTGTAGGGATATTGTAGGCCATCTTTTCATGATGGCAGTGATAAGTAATTTAAAAGACAGGTGGAGGGATATTTAATTAGGTCTTTTTAATTCATAATGGTAGTAGGGTAATTTTTCTTTTGTTTTTTATTAATGTGGTAATTTCTAGCCTCTATGAGTGACAGCGGTGGCTTGGTTTCTTGGTTATTAATATTTGAAGGTTTAAGGAAGCCATCTTGTTGCTCTCAAAGCCTCAAAATTACCTTTTGTATTCCTTGAAAAAAAAGTTACCTTTTGTATCGGAAAAAAAGAAAAGCAACACGATACACATGCGCATTATATTGCACGGCTGCCTCCGGTGCCGAGCGCAACGGTTCGCACATACGTGTGGAACAAGCACACTACACGATACACAAATGCAACCAACCCCGTAGAACAAGCACGACACAACAGCGAGACATACGCTTATTACACGTAGTGTGCCACCTGATCTCTCTCACCCAGCATGCTCTCACAGTCAGTCCGTTGGCGACCAAACATGTCGAGATGGAAGCCACATGCAGAGGCAAATGGACGGTGCACAAGCCATACTAGCCAGAGCCAGGACGCCGTGCTTAATTCTTATGGTTTATCACTCATTTTGATCGATCCATATATTCATTAATATTGCACCGCGCGCTCTGTTGCTTATCGTGTGTGATTGTCGACGAAGTCAGGCGGAAGGGAAGATATGAGCGCGATTCGAGGTGCCGTCATGGCACAGGTCGTCAACCATAGGCTGTGAACCTGTGACATATCGCTCATGCCTAACATACTAAAATTAGCTTTCTAGATAGAGGTCCGTGCAAGTGATTTAAATGCTCAAATACCAGTTTACACACTTGAGTATCTAAGTCAGAATACAATGGTTATATGACATGCAAAGAAAGATTGCAAGCTTAACTATGTCGCAAATAGTTGTGATTTTGTGAAATTAACTCCTTATTTATCAATCCTTGCAACGACTATCTATGCACACGAGGCCGCCGTCTTCTAAGGCACTAGCATCAATGCGTGGAGGCCACATGGGACGCCGCTCAGCGTGCGCGAGGGCACACCTCCTCTGGCAATCCTCATCACTATCGATGGGAAAGAAACAACAGAGTGTGTGGGGTCGACTGGCCATCTTTCTCTTCGGCGAGAACAAGCTTGAGGAGAAGCTCCTTGAGTTCGAGGAGCACCACCTGGCAGCCTGAAAAGGACACGTTTCGGTTCTGCCTCCTTTGAGTTCACATTCTTCAACAGCACCAGCATGTTCACGTTCGGGAGAGTAGGCGAGTGGCAGGGCACAGATGGTGCGCGAATGGGAGTTCCAAGCAAAAGAAACGACACAAGAACTTTAATACATATACGTGCAATCTATATCTCTTTAGTATTTTAATAACTGTGTGTTACAATCTGATTGCCTAGTATGATGGACACACAAAAAGTGCGGTGACATGCCATTTTATTTATGTGAGATTTACATTTACAGTTATATGGTAACAACTTCTATGTATAAATTAAATGTGTATCCAACATAACGTAGCCCAATAAAATAACAAAATCAATGGAAACTGAATGGTGTTTAAGAATAAAAAAATATGAAAAGCACTACCTAAAATGATAATTATAAAGCCAAACTCTAGAAGTTGGAAACTTGAATCCGAACCATAATCATACATGGATCAAGGGTCATCATGAACCTAACCAACTAACCAATAATTAAAAAAATTCCAACTATGGTCAAACACACAAGGTCAACGCATACAAAATTGCCACAGAATGGTGAATAACCACACATAAATAGAAGAACCACACATAAATGGAAGAACCACACATGAACCTGACGCCTTTGACAGCGAGGACGTGGAACCAGCCTTCTAACATGCAGCTAGACTCCCTTTTGAAGTGGACCTCGGACATATCAACACATGTGTATTTGTTTAGGACTGAATCCACAACACACCTACTAGTGGGTCGTTGGAGAAGAACACGAGCTGGAGTTGAGGTCATGTCTTCTAGTAGTTGCGCTGAGCATTGCCCAGGGCAGAGGTGCGGATGACATATTTGATTGGAAGGAGACGGATGACCTATGATAGTTGCTCCCTAGGTAAGGAGGCTAAGAGGTTTCTACCATCAGTCGGCGGTTTTGCCGTTGGGTGCATGGGATGCAGATGATGGGAACACGCATTGCCGCTTGCTTCCTTAGATGAATGACATCATATTCTCGGGAAGGAGGGAGGGAGTGGAAGTGTGAGATTTTGAAAGCCTAGGGCATGTCTTCCAACAGTTGCACCAACTTTGGCCAGGCAGAGGTGCGGAGACATATTTGATTGGATGGCGACATAAGACTTCATCTAGCTACCTACTACCTAGATAAGGAGGCTAAGAGGTTCCTACCGTCAGCCAGCGGTGTTGTTGCCCGGTGCGATGCAGATGACGGGAATACGCGTGGACGCTTGCTTCCCTAGATGAACGAAATCATTCTTGGGAGGAAGGGAGTGGAAGCGCGAAATCTTGAAACCCTAGGAGAGTCTGAGTATTGGTGAAGGAATGATTGCCTGTAAAAGCAAGTAAAAAGCAGGAATGAAATCGTAAGTTTCCTTTTAAAAGAAATCGGATATCTGGCATGAAAAATTCTATCTGAAAGCACAACCAATGTCCTCATCAGACAAAATATGAAAATATCACGACCATTCTTTCCATTTGCAAAAAAGCTTGATTTGGCTTCGTACGAACCCATCCCTGTGCGAGCAATAAATAAATGTATCAAAATTTTGTCTCCATAACGCGCCCTAGTATTAGTAAAAGTCGAGGACCGGGTTGGGGGGTAACTCCTCTTGGCTGAGGCGGGGGCGGCAGCTCTGGGAGCAATCTCAGATGAAGATCAAACGCATGACCGAGAAATTCTGAATGCCTCGAAAAGGTGATGGAACACGCGATAGGAAGAAGCGCATGAGATTACTAGCACAAACACCTTAGATTACCACCATTGTGGATCATTCTGCCGCTGCCGTCGTGGATTTCGATGTGGTCGCCAGGCGGCTGTGGGTCGCTGTGGGTCTCGCCGTGGTCACTGAGGATCTCGCCGCCACCGCTGCCGACCGCTGTCGTGAATCTCGTCGACGAGAGGATCTGTGAGTGGCAGTCTTGGGGCGTCAGGGAGAGAAGCCGTGTGTTGTCGGGAAGCCAAGGTTTGCCGCGGGTCGCCCGGTGAGGAGAAGGTGGCGGTGACCCGATGGATAGGAGGGGAACGGGGGCAGCGGCTCGATTTGGAAGAGGAGGATGGGGCGACCGAAAGGAGTTAGTGTTTGGTTTTATGGGCGTAGTGGTGGCCTGTGGTGTGCGGCCTCATAGCCTCATGTGGCAGCGTGTGCGTAAACCACTGGTGGACGCTTGCATGCGAGCCATGCGCACCGTTGTGTGTGGCCTGGTGCACGGGCCGGGGTTCCCAAAGGCCCCACCATGGTTTGTCCCATCTTTTTAATTATGCTATGGCGTGACTGGACCGGCGGCGTATGCGCCTTCGCTCGACCAGAGCAGGAGCATGCTACAGGAGTTGTCCATGGTCGCGGTTGCATCGGACGGCCTCCGGTGCCCGGACCAACGGGTCACACATACCCGTGGAACAAGCACACTCGTGTGCCACCACCAAACCCCATGGAACAAGCACACAGCACACTAGCACAGCAGCGAGACACACGCTTAGTACACGTATCACTCCTTTGGATCGAAATTTTCATTCCGCCGCTGTGTGGGTCGTCCATCGTATGAGTGAACGAATCCATCACAGCACTTAGCTTTCTCGTTTCGTTGGGTCCTCTGCTCGTAGCTGTAGTCCATGCGTTTGCAGTTTCCCTGCCTTCAGTGCGTGCGCACTGATCTGAGTTTCGATCGAGCCTTGTTCGATCCCCTGTGGTTGCTGAACTTCGTTTGACTGGCCCATTTGTAGTCTATAGGATGCAGCGCTAGAGTATCTACCATGCATGTGCCATGCCAACACACAGTGCACTGGGCACGGCTCCATGCGCGCGCGCGAGCTCACCGTCCTCTGTCGTGTCGCGTCGGAGTGTTGGCCACGGGACGCTCATCAGCGTGCCTCCTCGATCCGGTGGATATGCTCCAACGTTGTCGACGGGGAAGCAGCAGAGATCGATGGGCGAGGACGAGCGCTCTCTCCCGGCGGTATCTAAATGGTGAGAACAAGCTAGCTTGACGAACACCGCCTGGCGGCCCGGCCGAGTTGTGGACGCGTCCCGGTACTGCCTCCTCGAGTTCACGTGCTTCAAGTTCAACAGCGTGTTCGCTTCGGGGCAGCGGGCGATACATAGCGGCGGTGGTGCGTGCCTTACGTATAGCTGCCGGAGACTGAGGCTCATGTCGTCGACATTGAGGTGTGGTAACCGGAGTTCCTCGACCGAGCGTCCAACACAGCCATAGAGGAGGCGGGGCAGTTCGGTACGGTTAATTACAGCTTAACAGCGTAGGGTACCTCGAAACCGTTGACAAAACGGGGGCCGCCACGTCAGCAACGGCCATCGATCATCGCGTCAAGGTGAGTCAACTCAGATCAACGCGCATCATCATCACGTCAGCAGAAACAGCAGCTCCTCCTTTCTGATCTCTCGCTCCGGCGATCGATGGCGGTGGTGGTTCACCATGCATGCACCACGTCCACGCCTTTGCTCGACGCCAGCCCGCCGTCGGCCACCTCGCCTGCGGCTGGTATTTTGGGGTCGACCACTCCCGGTCAGCCAGTGCCACGCATCTCTCTCCAAAAGCTGCAAAGACTAAGCACCGTAACAGTCGGGACGGGAGCAAAGAAGAAGCAAGTCCGCACCAGTAACAATAGTATACCACTAGGTAATACATCACGTTTTTAATCGGATGACTGCCTGCCATCACCTCTTCAACGAGCAGTAATCAGTGACACTGGCACGGCAACATGGCGACTTCTCGATCGTAGTCGAACAAGCACACAAGAACGCATACCACCATCAAGTCCCGTGGAACAAGCAGCGATCGAGACGCACCCTTACATGTGTAGCTAGCTAGGCACCTGTTCCCAGCTCTCACCGTCAGTCCGTACTATACATCACCGACTGAAAAAAAGTCGAGATGAAATGAGCCATGCGGCACGGCGCGGCCATACTAGCCAGGGCGCCGTGCTTGCAGAGGCTTCATTACCACTCCTTAGGAATTGAAGTCTTACTGTGATCGTCCACCAGGTCTCAGCGCGATCGATCGAGGTGCTGTCATGCATGGCACTGCTCCGAGCGCGCGAGCTCGCCATCCTCTGCCGCCATGTCAGCGTCGATGCATGCGCGGAGGCCAGGCCACCACACGAGACGCAGCTCAGCGTGCGCGCCGCCTCTTGCGATCCCCAACGCTGTGATCGACGGGGAAACAGCTAGCAGCAAGGCGGGGCCGAATGGCCGGCGTTTCCTTTTCTTCGGCGAGAACAAGTCACGAGAGATCGAGCGGCGGCTAGGCGAGACAGTTTGCGCGCCGTCGCTGCCGGAGACTGGTGCTCATGTCGTCGGCATCAATATGTGGCAATCTCTCTGGAATTCCTCAGATCGACGCGAGCGCGCCGCCTCTGGCGATGCCTCGACGAGGAAGCAGCAGCAGTTCGCGCGCTGACAATGCATGGCGCACTCCAGCATGCATACTAGCCCCGACTGACTACCTCGGAACTGAATTCGGTGTCCGCCACATAAGCATCGGGCATCATAGCGTGAAGATGAGGCAACTTGAATCAACTCGAATACATTACGGTGGTCGCCACGTAAGCAACTGGCATCATAGCGTGAAGGTGAGGCAACTAAAAAAAAGAACACTCGGATACGGTGGCCGAAAACAAGGCGCATCGCAGCAGTATATATATAGCGGCACAAGAGCCACTGGCGCGCGCACCAATTCGTTGCCTCCCCCTTCTCTCTCTCTCTCCCCCTCCCGTCTCGTCTGCCCTTTCTCTCTATCTCTCTCCGGCGCCGATCTCGATGGCGGCGCTGGTGCATCACCACGTCCACGCCTTCGCTCCACGCCACCCCGCCGTCGGCCACCTCGCCTGCGCCTTCCCCTCCCGCCCTGCACCAGCACCACCACCTCCCTTCGTGCTCGTGACTTGGACACCACCACCACCACGTCCCTTCGTGCTCGTCAGGTGGACTCCGCCGCGTCCCGGATTTTGGAAGCTCAACTTCGACGGATCGGTGTACCACGACGGCTCCGGTCGCGCCAGCATCGGCGGCGCCATCCGCGACTGCACCGGCCAGATCGTTCTCGCGTTCGCCGAGCGGACGGAGCACGCGTCCATCGGCGAGGTAGAGGCCCGGGCGCTGCTTCGTGGGCTGCACTTGTAGCGTTTCCGCTTTTCACAGGATCGAGTCGGAAGTGCCGGTGAACGGACACAACAGTACATCACATAAATAAGCACAAATTTTTCATATTTAAGTTATTACAAGTCTCAGATGATTTAAAACACGTGAGTAGCACAGCGGAAGTCTAAAGATACAAAGAACATCTGACACTCTCGATGATAAATGGCCGCACATCGAAGCCCTGCGATGTGGATCTGCTGAGGAACTCCACCAAGCAACAACGGAAGCGCTCTACCTGCACAAAAACATAGGGAGCCAAACCCTGAGTACTAATTACTCAGCAAGACTTACCCGTCAACGTGGCTAACTACAGCCGACTCCTAGAATGCAAAGGCTACAAAAAGGGCAGGCTGACTCATTTGCATCTATCCGTGCTAATTACTTGATCTTAATTTCAAATTTTAACTCAAATTAAGTAATTAACAGGAATAAGGTGCACTTATCACTAAAGCAGATAGAGTAACAAAACAACATACATATAGTATAATAGCAAGAGTAAGTAAATATAGCAATAATGAAGCCATCAATAATATCATCATCATCAATATCACACTACGATGTGACTCAGTGAACAAGTGGTGCTCATTTCCGAGAGCGGCGGCATCGATGTACATCCTGCAGGAGAAACCTGACCACACGTCATGTGCGCCACACAGGCCACACATAGCAACCTTTCACAAAGCCCCCGCAAGGCCGAAATCTAGCTGCTGCATCATGGCAAAACATCAGGTCCCACACGACACCCGGCCCCGCCGTTGCCCGTGGTCCCATTTTCCCCAGAGCGGCATGATAAGGTTCGTCCCCACGATTGCTAAGCTACGTCGGTTTACTGGACCCCATAAAGACCAGCATGTGAATCAGTACGTTCAAGCTTGCTCAGCGGGGTCAACAACGAACGGTCCTTAACCGACACAGACGGGGCTACCACCGTGAAGGCCCAGCCTTCTCCAACCATCCTACACAACAATCCCCGTCCGGTCTGCAACAACCTAAATTCTGCTAGTACAATCCAGAGTAATTCCTATCATGCGAGTGGGACCTACCACTCGTCTTCTACTGTCCGCTAGCCACTAAGCATAGCAAGTTCTAACGTTACCTTAGAACCAACTACTACAAAATAGGACACAAGGTAGGATCCGGAAGGGTAGTCCTAATGCAGTTCTAAGGTTTCACATCAACTCCTAATAAACCTAATGCACAATCAATTACTAGCCCCAATCAAGTGAGAAAATAAAAATCTAAACAGGAAGGCATGCACCGGGGCTTGCCTGGCTCAGGAGCTATGCTAGCGGGGTCAGCTACAGGGTCAGTGTCCTGCTGCTCCTCCTCCTGTGCCTCCTCCGGCAGCTGGAAATTCAGAGGCTCCGGAGTCGTCTCTGTCACTACACGAGATGACAAGGTGATGCATGTTAGATGCAATGACATGATGCGATTAAATTAATTAACATGACAGTCATTTACACTGTAAGTGTTTAATTAAGTTAATTACTTTGGTCTGAAATATTTCCTTCATTGACTCTTGTTTAAGTTAATTACATTAAATTAACTTAAGTGGGTTGATTAGATTAATTAATTTTCCAAAATTAGTTTATGTCCAGTGGCATTTTTCTGGAGTCAAGTACCGCTGGAAGTAATTTACTGTGAAGTTTGAAGATTTATTGCTTTAAGGATTAATTATAATGATTTAATTAGGACAGCCGCTTAAATAAATCATCAAAAATTAATTAGACATAAAATGACAGTAGAAAAATGCTCTGTAAGTGTGTTATCAGTTTAGTTATCAGCATGCAAGAGTTAAGGATTTAAAGATTAACAGAGAAATTATTAAGATTATACAAGATTTAACACTTAAGGAATTTTACAGAAAAAAGAGAAATGCTTTTGTTCAGTTTGACAATCTCGTTGGGTAGATCTGATCACGAGGAACCCAACAAAATTGGATTTGCATTTTTCTGATTTTATTTCGATTTATTACGAATTATTGAAGCTTTTCTGGAATTTCTGGGATTAAACAATTTCGGAAAAGATTAAACCGTAGGTGGGCCGAACTGGATTGGGCTTGGGCTCACTGAGCTGGGCTGGATTGGGCCGAGGGTACCTGGGCCGGTTTGGGCCGAGGTGGGCCGGCGATGACTGGCTCGCCGGCGAAGGCCGGCGCGCGGCGGCGCGCTCGCCGGAGGTGACGTTCCGGTGGTCCGGCGACCAGGAGAAAAGGCGGGGAGGGGCGGCACGTCGCGACGAACTCACCGGTGAGGTCGAGGTTAGTCGGGGAAGGCTGGAGGATGGTCGGCGGCGAGAGCGACGGGTGGCGGAGCTCCAACGGCGACGCAGGAGTGGAGGAGTGGTCGTAGACGGGCCGGATCTGGACGAAGGGATTCACGACGACTCGGGGAAGCTCGACGGAAACCCGGTTGATGACAAGGATGACGAAGGGACCGAGAAGACGTAGCTCGACGGAGGGGCTCTCGTGGCGGCTCGACGACGGCGATGGGGAAAAATCCGATTCCGGAGACCCGGCTGCGAACGGAGGAAAATGGTGAGGTGCGAGGGGTGCGCAAGATGGCTACGCAGCTCCAGACGCGCGGGATTAGATCGAGACTCACCGGAGAGCACGAATCGTGCGGCGGCGTGACGATGGCTCGAGCTGCCGGACTCGAGGGAGACGCGCCGAATCACGAGCTCACGGCGGAGGGGATGGGGTGAGGGCCATGGAAGAGCTGGTGAGCGACGCTGCGCAGCTCCGAGGAGGCGCGGCTTGGCAGGAACTTCAGCAACGGCGACGAACGGCGGCGAGCTCGAGCTCGGCGCGGCTGGCAATGGCGAGCTAGGGTTTCGGGAAACGAGGGAGAGGGAAAAGAGAGGGAGAGTGAGCCGGGGAGCGAAGCGGCGCGTTCTTGCGGTCGCGGCGGGGTCGGGACGAGGGAACCGGGGCGGCGAGACGCGCCGTACATCGGCGGCAACGTGGCGCACGAGCTCAGCGCGCTTCAGTGAGGGAGACGCCACTGACATGCGGGCCCGGCGGCATCTTTTCCTTTTCCCGAATTATTCAAACTCCGAAATTTCCCCAAACTTTGGCACATCAAATGAACTAGCAAATGACCTCCAAAAATAGCAAACTTGGTACCATTGGAAAGATCTATCCACTGGCCAACATGCACACCTGGACTCCAAAGGAATTTCCAATGGCAGCATTTCAAAGTTGATCACTTTTTCAGCTTTGGGGATTTATTTGGGCCTCTAAAAGAATTTGTAAAATCACCAAAAATTCTTCAAAATTCTCATTTGAGGTGAGCTATCCAGAGGTATTTTTGTTGGCTCAAAATGTTACTGAAATTTCTGAGTTCCTTCACAAGCATCAAATTTGACCCAAATTTGAAGAAACTTGAATTTCATGCTGTCGAATTTGTCGAATTAAAAGGAAACCCTCCAGACATACAAAAATTATGAGAAATTCTGAGAACATAGGATAAATATCCAGCTCCAACTTCTATTTTGGGTCCAGATAGGTTTGAGCAACAGAATTTGAATTAAAATTCGAGGAACAGCAGGATTTGCATGAACTTCTCTGAATTTTTAGAGACCCTTCCAGAATTTCAAAAATCATGGAAAAATCTCCCAAAAATCTCATTCCATATGATCTTGCTGCAGAAATTATTATCTGGGAAAGTTGTTATTTAAATTTTTAACTTGCTTCACAAGCATTGGTTTGACATTTATTTGCAAGCATGATTTCGAATTTGAAATTGATTTGCTTGAAGTTCTGTTCAGTTTGTGAGGTGTGCTCTAGCTAGGTTTCAGTGACACGGGGTGTCACACACTTGGCCCTGGACAACGGGTGCCAGCATCTCTGGTCCGGCTGCTGCGCGGCGAGTCGAGGATGACTCGCATCACGCGCGCCATGGAGGACGAGATCGTCCGTGTCCTAAACTGCTTCGACTCCGTGGAGCTGCGGCACGTGTACCGCGAAGGCAACCAGGTCGCGGACACGCTCTGCCACGAAGCATACAAGGGCGACCATGTTTTGACCGATGACCAGATCATCCCTGTTGCAGTTTGGGAGAAGGCCGAGAACGATTGGTGCGGTGTCGCGCACCAGCGATTCCTCCGATCCGCTTGAAGCAACAATAACGACGCCCGCCGCGCGGACGACAACCTCTGATCGATCGGATCGGACTACTAACAGAAGAACCACACAGACCTACGGCTGCAGTACCAAGAAGTCGACATAGTATAGAGCATAGTAGGAGTCTAGATTTTTATCCCGGCCGATCCTCATAAGTATGAGAGGGGTGCCGCTTAGCTGTTGTAAACACGACGATGTAAATGCAACAACGGGCTTGCAAAGGGGTGGCGGCGGCATGTGCCGACGCCCGGGCGGCCGGTGTTGCAGCTATGCATGGGAGGAGCGCCCTAGTCATGCCCCGGGGATGTAGGCTTCGGCCGAACCTCGTCAACAAAGATGGTGCCTCCGGTGTTCTTGCATTATTCGTCTCGGTAGATCCGTATCGCTTCCGCGTGCAGCCATGCTATGCCGTAGTCTTGTATCTAGTTTACTTTGTTTGTTAGATCGCCAACGCTACTGGTGCCATGCACCAGCTGCCGGCACGCACTCGGCAAGTCGAGGCTCAAGCCCGTCTGCCAACGTGTGAGTGTGTGGCTACGACGCGCGTACACGCAGTGCACTAGATGCATGGGCGAATGTCAAGCTGCTGGCGCCTGCCCGTGCACACGCTCTTTGGCGACTCATGACGTATATAGGTCTGTGTGCACGATGCAGAACGACTGCTTCGTTGCGCGGTGTCGACGGCAGCAGTACGCCAGTGAGAGCATCTGAACTCTACATCACCACAAAGAATCGTTCAAAAATGCCAGGACAATTCAAGAAGAAAACTGTGTGGAACGTAATGGCACATAATCTCAAACCGAAACGGATTCGGAAACAAGAGAAAGTAGAGGCTAGATGGTCGTTGTCTGAAACAGATTCGTCCGGGAACGAAATCGATTCGTTTGGGTGAACAAGTGTTTGTATCGATCTGTATGATGGCGGAATTCAGCGTGCTCGATGACGGCGCACCGGCCGGCGCCGCCGGTGCAGGGCGCAGCAAAACGTGCCCCGTCCGCGCGCGTCTTTCCGTTCCTTATTCACGTTCCACGCAGGGTCACTGCACGACGGCGCAGACACGATCGAAGTGGAAGCTTGGGACGCCGCGAACAGCTTGAGGTTCAGGCCGGAGTCCTTCTGGCCAACCGACCTCGCCGACCCACTGGACGTGGGCGCAAACCATCAAACATAAATCTGAAGCAACTTCTCACTAATCAGGCAAAGTTTGTTGAGTTGCTACGGGCAAGACAACATTTCAACGCGTGTAACCACGAACAACCAATACTAGCACCTCAAATCCAGTCATTTTACATGAAACGTGGACAGTAGCATAAGGTGGTTGGTTGCATGCTCGTGACAACTGGATGAAAGTGTAATTAAGTAGGTTGTTTTTTCTTGAAAGTTCATATACATCCGTTTACCAAGTTTCCTGTTCATGTCCATCGAATGGTTGTAAGACTATACGGGGTGGAGACAAGTTTCATGAATCAAACAAAACCAAACTCATTATTTAATTTGCTAGTCTGCAATCAGGTCCATCACTATTACAGAATAATGCCTTTAGGCGACCAACCAACAGGCAGCCATAATGTCATCTAAGCTGATCAATGGATCCTCAGCTATGCGGAGAACATCAGCAACGATGGCATACACAACCGAGGGGAGAGCAATATCCTTGCTCGGTGTCATACAGTATTCTGCACTGAGCCCTACAGGCATCCGACGCACAACTCTTACCCGGCAACCCGATAATTAATGGATAGCAAGGTCTCGCTGTGGGCTCAATAATTTTGTTAGGTATTGAGGCCGACTTTGTCAAATCTGCAAATCAAACAAAAAGGCGAGGATAGTGGATCAAGTTGAAAGTATGGCCTCATAGAAGGGTTAACATTCAGGCGGAGAATTAAGTACCTAACGATAGCACCAATAGGGCAAGGCAGAGGATTGTCATAAGTTGTTTCCAAGACCTCATCGTCTTTGCTTCAACGTACAAGTGTGGAAAGGGTTTCCAGTCTGCTAACAAGGGATGGGTTAGTAAGGGTTTATAGCAAATGCAGTGCATGTTCATTGTGTTTTCTTTGCAAACATTTTAAGTGCTACTTATGGTTAGAGGTGGATAGCGAGTACTAATTTAATGGTGGCATTAAAGTATGGTTGATTTGGTGATAAATATATCTTTGAGATTTGGTGATATATATCTTTGAGATTTAGTGATATATAGTGAGTACTAAATTAATGTTGACCATATGAAACCTCCATTCCTCATAGTGCGCGTATACAATATATAAAAAATAAAAATAATAAGCATGTGCTTCCTGAGTTTTAATTAGCAGCCTCTCTTCTGCATGCCTCCCAACCACTCCCCTAAAACACCTGATCTTGGTTGCTTGAGGGGAGATCTTGGAAGCTGATGCTTTTGCAGGAGGAAGAATATAACACAACTCTTGTGAAACACAAAAAATTAGTGATGTATTTTTGGTGACACGGATCCCACCCGTCACCTATGTGGGTTCTCAGTTCATTTATTAAGAGTTTCTTACATAGTGTGGTATATAGCTTATCGAGAAGATGTTGGATGCTAACTTTTATATACTACTATGAAGATTTGGGTCAAGTTCTATAGAATTTATATCATCATCCCCAGGCATCAAGAGATATATATTCCCAGTGTTGAAAAGAAGAGAAAATATTCCTACCATACAGCCCACCTTACCATTCATGAACGTGCAGGTTGTTGTCTGCAAGTGAGGGGAAGAACATTATACTCTTTTCAATGAGAAATAACAGATCGTAGCTCGAATTTATACATGAAGAGACAGTAATATTTGATCCTTTTTCTACAAAAAAAAAAGAACTTAGCTTCCCAATGATCCTATTATTCTTTAGCAAAGATATCGATCCGCTCCTGTGCAGAATAACGAACTCATAAAACACTCAATACTATGGAATATAGAATGTGTACAGAGAAAATTACTTGGTTTCATTATTGAGAATTTTTTTTTGACCCGGCTATTTGCTACAGTTACGTACCTATGAAATGAGTGTGTTCTTGTTTTACCTTCCACACCGAACTCGGCAACATGACACCACAATGTTGCTGAAAAAAAAAAATCGAATCAAAAGCAAACTGAGATGGTATTCTATGTTACAAACAGTTTTAACAGAAACAAATATAGTTTCAACCAAGAATCTAGTCCATACACTGCGTAGTTTCTAGAACTTGTTAGTGCTAAAAAAAACTGGAGCGGCCGGTATGCTCAAAATTAAATCGTTCAGTTATACCATACAGTGTTACGTGCTCTAAATCACTCCGTTGCATGCTAATAAAACACGAACATTCAGATATTTATACAGCAACAAAAATCAAATAAATAGTTATTTTCTATATTGTTTATACAATATACAAAATAAAGATAATGAGCAATAAATATGACATAAGCCCGACCCTGTATTTGATAGCAAACATGGAGACTGCAACTCTTTTCTTTTTTTTTGCGATTACACAGTACAACTCAGACACTTACAACGCACGCACACTCACCCCTATGAACGTACATAAGCAAACTCTACCCCTATGAGCATCTTCGAAGACTAAACTAGCAAATCCTCGAGATTCACGAAGTCACCATTGGCGCTTCGCTGTCGAAGGTCACGTCCTCCTGCTGAACGCACAATGCCGTTAAATCCTAGAAAATTTGCTCCCACGGTGAGTCGAACCGAAATTCCTATAGCGCGTGCGCGCGCGCTGCGCGCGCGCCGCAGGCGTCCAGTAGCGCAGGGCCAGCGCACATGGGTGGGCCCGAGGGCAGGGAAAAAAGTTGGGTAAGAAGTTCTGTTGCAACTTTTTGAGACAAAAGTTTCCAGAAAAGTTACGCCGAAATTTTTCCAAATTGGAAAGTTGGTGTGAATGAAACTCTCCTAAAAAGGAAAGTTGCGGGACTGGGGAGGAGTGTCCTGGCGCGCGCGCGGATTAGCCGCCCCCGAGTCGAACCCAGGACCTCAGATGCTACTGAGGCTCTTGTAAACATTAGGCTACACGTCCTTTCGCATGGAGACTGCAACTCTGCAAGCCTATAAAGGAACTGAATACAATAGTTAACTTGCTCAAAAGAACAAACGTACTACTGGATATGAAAAAATACGACCTTGAGCCTATCACCTAACTCGACCACATGCAGCAGCCCTCTTATTCGGCGTTATCGCCTCACAAAGCACGATTGGTTTGCATCCTCCAAAATCAGTTGCGATACAATATGGACCCTATGTGAAGAATCTTTGTAAGATACAGACATTGCCATCTTTCTGTAGTAGCGACCATACCCATTGGACCATCGCTTGCAAATTCAGGATATTGACACGATGCTTAACAGCTTTGTTCTGTGTGTCAGCCTACTAACCACTCCACAAACACATCATGTTGGTTGTTCGAGGCAGCATCTAGCTTGAACCGTGCACATATCTACCACAATACAGCAATTAGTAGAACAGATACCGAACCAACTAAATACCTGGGGGTTGACTCTGCTTAATTATATACCTTCCAAATCCAAACGACGTGCCGTTCTTAAATCTTTACCACATGCGAGCGCGCGCGTCTCCTTCCTCTCTCTTTCGCATATGTATAACTCACAAAGGAAGCTCTGTTTAGTTTCATATAGCTAGCTCACAAAAGAAGAGAGAGGATTCATGTTCTTTTTATTGATCTCCAAAGGAATGGCGTTACAACTCGATAGTTACATGAACAGATGTGGCAACATGAATGTCATCTCTTAGCTAGTCATTAGCTCCTCTGCTGTTTTGGAGGGATGAAGGAGCACGACGTGCATTTACATCCCTCGCCAACACATACGCCAACCGGGCGGTGAAACCTGGTGGCGCATCGGTCATTGCAGTCTTGGGGATCACATGGCCAATGCACCTTGAAAATCGTGCAATGACAGTGAGGATCAGCAATGCTGCATGGTACTTCTGCCACCTGCCCACCACTCCATCTGTAATTCGAGAATGAAGTAAAAAGGACGGATCAAATATGTGGAACATTATTTTCATGTACAGTACTATATATTAATATTTAGAAAGAGAAAGACCTGATGCTAGGGTCAGGAGGGCAAGGATGGGAACCAGCATCATTGGCTAGCCCTCATCTTAGCTTAGTTGGTACAAATGTGAAAAGTGATGGCTGATGGGGGAATGGCCGCAAGATTTTTGTGACTTGAGATTGAGGAATACGCAGGCTTTATAGTGAATTTGATTCATATATTTATTAACATATAAATAGACTTTATAACATGCTTAATTATATACATGCATACAGATATGTCGACATCTTACTGCCAAATGCATGCATGAGTGTTTTAGGACGTATTTATGGTTGTCAAGTTATGCGCATCATTTTACAGATCATATAGGAGATGTCTATTTAAATTTAAATTGAGGCAAATTAATGGCATCTAAGATAGGGGACTCCCCTGCTGTTCGGTTCAAAAAAAAATGGCATTTAAGTATATGCGTCATGGGGTTGCTTGTACATATTACCAGGGAGATGCCATATGTATTCACCATCGCTCGGGTCAATTTTGAGTGTCAAATATCATCACGGAGTTCCTGTTAGCCAGTTTCTGCCCATAGAATGTGTTTGTCAGACCAGTGTTTATATTTGATTGATAGTCAAAGTTGAAAATAATTGAGTTTGACCAAACCTAGAAATGCTTATATTCTGAGACAGGGTGAGTAGCTAAGGGCTTATTGTTACTTTTTTTTGGGAAAAGGAAATTTTATTAATTTTAAGAGTGAATTGCACAAACCTACAACTATTTGTGTCAAATTTTCAGAAAACTACAACTTTTAAAACCTATTTCAGAGAACTACAACTATTTTGACCATGTGCTTTGGAAAACTACAACTTTTGCTTCTGACGCCATGTCAATCTCAGTTCAGAACACCACCACTCATGAGGCTGACATGTGGGACCGGAGACAAAAGTTGCAGTTTTGTGAAACCTTGACACAAATAGTTGTAGTTTTGTGCAATTCAGTCTAATTTTAAAGCATATTACATCTCCTGATTACAAAAGCATACCAATCAACTCCAACTTCATTGATGGAAGACTAGAAATCTTGAAAGAGTTGCAAATTCCATCATCTAGGATCACCATTCTAGATAGATATGCCATGAACGAAAACTCCGATAAGTTGTTTCCAAGACTTCATCATCTTTGCTTCTACGTACAAGTGTGGAAAGGGTTTCCAGTCTGCTGACAAGCGTGTCACCAGTTCAAATATGGTTCCTGGCACAGAAAAAGGATCTAGATGGGTAGGTAAGGATTTTATAGCAAATGCAATGCATGTTCATTGTGTTTTCTTTGCAAACATTTTAAGTGCTACTTATGGTTATAGGTGGATAGCGAGTACTAAATTAATGGTGGCATTAAAGTATGGTTGATTTGGTGATATATATATATATATATATATATATATATATATCTTTGAGATTTGGTGATATATATCTTTGAGATTTAGTGATATATAGTGAGTACTAAATTAATGTTGACCATATGAAACCTCCATTCTTCATAGTGCGTGTATACAATATATAGAAAATAAAAATAATAATCCTAGTCCTCTATTCCTAATTCCACGGTGTTCTTCTCTCCGTAGACATGACATGTGTTTCCTGAGTTTTAATTAGCAGCCTCTCTTCTGCATGCCTCCCAACCACTCCCCTAAAACACCTGATCTTGGTTGCTTGAGGGGAGATCTTGGAAGCTGATGCTTTTGCAGGAGGAAGAATAACACAACTATTGTGAAACACAAAAAAATTATTGATGTACTTTTGGTGACACGGATCCCACCCGTCACCTATGTGGGTTCTCAGTTCATTGTTAAGAGTTTCTTACACAGTGTGGTATATAGCTTATCGGGAAGATGTTGGATGTTAACTTTTATATAGTACTATGAAAATTTGGGTCAAGTTCTATAGAATCTATATCCTCAGCCCCAGGCATCAAGAGATATATATTCCTAGTGTTGAAAAAAAGAGAAAATTTTCCTACCATACAGCCCACCTTACCATTCATGAACGTGCAGGTTGTTGTCTGCAAGTGAGGGAAGAACATTATACCCTTTTCAATGAGAAATAACAGATTGTAGCTCGAATTTTATACATGAAGAGACCGTAATATTTGATGCTTTTTCTACAAAAAAAAAGAAGAACTTAGCTTCCCAATGATCCTAGGGTTCTTTAGCTAAGATATCGATCCGCTCCTCTGCAGTATAACAAACACATAAAACACTTAATACTATGCAATATAGGATGTGTACGGAGAAAATTACTTCGTTCATCATTGAGCATTTTTTTTGACCCGGCTATTTGCTACAGTTACATACATAAATGAAATGAGTGTGTAAAACACCTTCCACACCAAACTCGGCAACATAACGCCACAATGTTGCTGAAAAAAACCTCGAACCAAAAGCAGACTGAGATGGTATCCTATGTCACAAACAGTTTTAACAGAAACAATATAGTTTCAACCGAGAACCATGTTTCATACACTGGTAGTTCAAGAATTTGTTAGTGATAAAAAATCTCTCCGTTGCATGCGACCAAGAAAATATATCAAAGGCATTGTTTCATTGAACAGTGAAAATTACTATTTGCTAATAAAACACGAACATCCAGATTTTTATACAGCAATAAAAATCTAATAAATAGTTATTTTCTATATTGTTTATACAATATAAAAAATAAAGATAATGAGCAATAAATATGACATAAGTCCAACCCTGTATTTGATATCAAACATGGAGACTGCAACTCTGCAAGTCTACAAAGGAAGTGAATGCAATAGTTAACTTACTCAAATATACAAATGTACTACTGGAGATGAAAAAATATGACCTTGAGCCTATCACCTAACTCGACCACATGCAGCAGCCCTCTTACCGGCGTTATCGCCTCACAAAGCACCACTGGTTTCCATCCTCCAAAATCAATTGCGATACAATATGCACCCTATGTGAAGAATCTTTTTAAGATACAGACATTGTCATCCTTCTGTAGCGACCATATATACCCATTGGACCATCGCTTGCAAATTCAGGATATTGACACGATGCTTAACAGCTTCCTTCTTCTGTTTCACCAACATGCTACCACAGCAGCAGTCGAAGCCAAAAAAAGTTCACACGATCAGGCCCACAGTTTCCTTCTTCTTTTTCATTTCTTTGTCAAACACTCATCATTAGTCCCTCCAGCATCTGCATTGTCGGTTGAGAACTGCAAAGAAAAGCAAATAGAAATTTATGTCTTTTCTCTGTATCTTTTGGAACCCTCATTAGCTGAATGATATTAATTAGAATGAGAATGTAGATGTATAGAATAACTGATCCATCTCACATGGGATCAGATTCTTGGCACTGCTATGCAAATCAAGGCCCCTATGTACTGCATCCAATATGACAACGGTGCTTATAATAAGTCTGGTAACTAGGGGCTTAACACTTGGATCCATGGCCAGGGCATGCAACTAGTAACAGAGACAGAAGTGAACAATAGTTGGAGAGGACTTTAAAGTTCCCACCGGTACATCGTCCTTTTATTTTAGATCATCACAATTATGTCATTCTATTATGCTCCTTTCTAACTGAATGTTAGCTTGTTCTAATTTATTATGCTATGGATACATAAAAGATAGATAAGAATATCCCAATTTTGGTACCATAGCATAAAGAAAATTTTTGGCTCTAAGAGTATCCCAATTTTGGTACCAAATCGAAGTGTATAAAGTATATGATCCCTTTGGTAAACTATAAACATAGAGAGAACACATGAGGGAACCTTAATTACCATTGCTATTATGTATCTCAGTCAGTAGTATTCAAATCAATATCTCAAGCAGAACATAGAAGTAAAACATAACGTAACTAATTCCAGACGTGGAGCACTTGAAATACGATAGTTCAAATCAACAGAAGAGAATTCGATGATAAAGCCAATGATATTGAAATAAAGACTATAAATTAATGCAATCAGCAGGATAAGAAAACTTACTGAGTGATAATAAGCTCTGCCTGTGATGAAGCTTTCCCATATACTGATAACTCACTAGACACGACATCCATTGCCATTGGGCTTAGTTTGTGTACAGAAATTTCTATTTTCTGAAGTTGCCTAGCTTCCAACAGAAGAAATTCAATGAATTGCATTTCATTTGAGTCACTCTGGATATCGTCTAAACGTACACATTTGAGTTGGGGGAATAATCCCCTCCACTGTGTATACGAAAATTCCATATTGACTTCAATGTCTTCATCATCTTCATGAATGACCTACAAAAGGTGATATAATGAGAGGACAAATGACAAAGGCACTTTTAAGAAATTAGTAGCGGGAGAGATATTTGACATTACCGAGATCCACAGGTTCTCCAACTTCGGAGCACTCTTCAGCAAGTGTAGGGTGGCAACAGCTCTTTCTAACTGATCAAATTTTGCCCAAATTTTTAAATTCGTCAAGTTCCAAAATTTTGAAGGCTGGCATTGCAGGATAACATGATCATACTGCATCTGAGAGATAAAGAGAAAGATTAATTAGACCAGAATAAAGAATATAGGGCAAATGGAAATGATTTGCATTGATGAGTTTCCGCCGTCGGTAGTCCAAGCTATTTACTGAACCACCACATGAGGATTGATATATATATGTGGATAGAGATCCGGAAAGATTATGTACGCCCCAGCCCTCATGCCAGGTCATCAGAACATGCAAAAATTTATTATCCAGAAGCACAAATAACTATAGAGACGGGAAATTACGAGTACCCATTTACATTGTACCTGAATAAGTATGCATCTTATAAATTCATATCTGAGATAAAAGGCTAATCCTTAGTGGACACATAAAAAATATGCTTTTCCTACAGCTCCCTTTCAACCAGCAAAATAATAACACATGAATAAATCTTAGTCAGACTTGACCACCCAGGCAGACTAGCCTGAATGTTCAGCCTAGTTCAGTTGGCTCAGTACCCCATAAGTAGCATACTTCAAGTTTGAACACCTAGGCAATATTTAAGCATTCCGAAACATCTGAATCACTATAACTACCAAGTAGCACACAATGAAACAGAAATTTGAGATATTTATGTTTACTGAGCCTAGAAACCGATCGTGGACCCAAACCAACATGGCCAACTGCATTGGTACGTTGACAACGGTGATCCACTGCAGCTTGATCAACTTCCAGAGTTGTCAAAAATATAAGAAAATCAATACGACATTTTGATCAGGAAAAAGACATGAGATATTGTACCAGTGCTTCACGAGGTATACAATAAAATTAAGGAGCCAGAGAGCAACTTACGTCAATGCATAGCTTCCTGACTTTGCGCATGCCCGAGAGCATCCTAACCAAGTGAAGGCCATCAAAGGCAACATGAGCCTCCTCGAGCGAATCCAGGTTCTGTATGCTGCATTCATGAGCTTCGCCGAACTCATATGACCTGATCTCAAACCCTTTGACATTCGGCGCCTAAATGACCCAGTCGTCGTAGCTACCGTCGTCATTGTTGCTCCCGATATGTAGGTGTTGGATGCAAAGAGACTTGAGCGACGGTGACTTGGAGATCATCACCTCCAGGGTCTTCGGATATCTTGTCTGTGATAGAGATAAACATTGTATTGAGATATCACGGTATGGTGGTTGTGATCGGATACGTTTAGGTTGTTGTATCTGTTGTATACTAGCATAATCTATAGATGACTTGTACCTTAAGTTAGCTAGCGTAATCTGATCATAACCACCACGCTTGTACTCCACGCATGGGGATGTTCCATGTTTATATAAACATGCAGCCGCCGGCCTCAACAGGCACGGCGTTCCACCCAACAAAGCTTCCGCACCTCTGGTTCTTTCATGGTAATCAGAGCGTAGATCCCATCTACCGCCATGGCAGCTCCTCCTCCAACGCTACCCCGCTCTATGCCAATGCCGTCACCGAGAAGCTGTCCAAGGGCACCCACTCCATGTGGAAGGCCCAGATCCTCGCTGCTCTCCATGGCTCTCGCCTCATCGGCCATGCCACCGGCAAGATCGCAGCGCCTCCTCAAGAGATCGATGGAACCGTCGATGGCAAGGCGGCCAAGGTTCCCAACCCCGCATACGAGGAGTGGTATGCGTCGGACCAACAGGTCCTAGGGTTCATCCTCTCCTCTCTATCACGAGAGGTCCTCGCGCAAGTGTCGTCCAAGGAGACGGCGGCTGCAGCTTGGCGCGAGATCGAGAGCATGTTCTCGTCCCAGACACGAGCACGTGCTGTCAACACTCGCCTGGCGCTCGCGACGATGCAGAAGGGACAGATGTCCGTCGCCGAGTACGTCGGGAAGATGAAGTCGCTTGGCGACGAGATGGCCGCCGCAGGCAGGCCGCTTGAAGAAGAAGAGCTTGTCGAGTACATTCTCACGGGACTGGACCTCGACTACAACCCAATCATCTCCGCTCTTGTCGCTCGGACCGAACCTGTCTCGATCAGCGAGCTATACTCTCAGCTGCTTGCGTTCGAGACTCGTGTCGATCTCATGGGCGGCGGTGGCGGCCAATCTTCTGTCAACTCCGCGAACAGACGCGGTGGTGCTGGCGTGCGCGCTCGCCCTGGTGACCGTGGCGATCGTGGTGATCGCGGTGACTATGGCGAGCGCCCTAGAGGGCGTACTGATCAAGCTCGCAACCGCGGGCCACCTGGCGCTGTCAACTCCAACAATCAGCGCCAGAATCAGAACAATCACAGCAGGCGCGCTCCCAACCCCAACGACAAGCGTCTGATCTGTCAGGTGTGCCGCAAGAAAGGGCATACGGCTGACAGGTGCTGGCACCGTTTTGAGGAAGACTACGTTCCTGATGAAAGGAATGTGGCTGCTGCTACAAGCTCCTACTCGGTCGACAACAGGTGGCTCACTGATACAGGCGCCACTGACCATATCACAAGTGACCTAGAGAAGTTGTCGATCCGCGACAAGTACCACGGCGGCGACCAAGTCCACACTGCAGGTGGTGCAGGTATGAGCATTAGTCATATTGGTAAATCTGCTATTTACACCCCTAGTCGTACTCTTCATTTGAATGATGTTCTGCATGTTCCCAGTTCTAGCAAAAATCTAGTTTCTGTTCATCGCTTTACCAAAGATAATCATGTCTTTTTGGAATATCACCCTTATTTCTTCTTGATAAAGGATCGGGACACGAGGAGCGTTCTTCTTAAGGGGGCATGTCAAGGGGTGCTCTACCCTCTTCCTTCTGCATCACGTCTCAAGCAAGCTTTTGGAGTCAATAAGCCGTCATTAGAAAGATGGCATAGTCGTCTTGGTCATGCAGCTCTTCCCATTGTGCAAAGAGTTGTTAAAAATTTTAATCTTCCTTGTTTAGGTGATTTGAACAATAATTCAGTGTGTGGTGCTTGTCAACAAGCAAAAAGTCATCAATTGCCTTATCCTGTCTCCACTAGCAAGTCTAGTGCTCCTTTACAACTTATTTTCTCTTGTTTGAGGGCCTGCACCTGAGTCTGTTGGAAGATACAAATATTATGTGAGCTTTATTGACGATTTTAGTAAATTCACATGGATTTACCTTCTTAAAAATCGGTCTGAGGTTTTTCAAAGATTTCATGAATTCCAAAAACTTGTTGAACGTCTCTTTGATCACAAATTATTGCCACGCAGTCTGATTGGGGCGGTGAATATGAACGACTAAATCCTTCTTTACTAAGATTGGCATCTCTCACTTTGTTTCCTGTCCACATGCACATCAACAAAATGGCGCAGCCGAGAGAAAGCATCGCCATATTGTTGAAGTAGGGTTATCTTTACTTGCTCATGCGCATATGCCTCTTAAATTCTGGATGAAGCATACCTTGCTGCTACTTATTTAATTAATCGCACTCCGAGCAAGGTCATTAACTTTTCCACTCCTTTGGAAAAATTGTTCCACACAAACCGGATTTTTCTTCCCTCCGTGTTTTTGGATGTGCATGTTGGCCTAATCTTCGCCCATATAATTCCCGCAAACTCCAGTTTCGCTCCAAGGAATGTGCCTTTTTAGGCTATAGTCAGCTCCATAAAGGATTTAAATGCCTCTGGTCGCGTTTACATCTCTAGAGATGTGGTCTTCGATGAGAATGTTTTTCCTTTCTCTAAATTGCACTCTAATGCAGGAGCTCGATTGCGCTCTGAAATTTTGCTTCTACCTCCATCTCTATTTCCTGCTAGACCAGGGGGTGAATTTGCAGATAACCATATGCCTAATGATTCACATAATGTGGTTTCTAGTGATGATGTGCAGCAAATAACAGCCAAAGTGGATGAATTTGCGCCGGACACAGACCACAGAGTGGATTCTGCTCCAGAATCCGTTGCTGCAGCGCCTGGCGCGTCGGGATCGGAGCCAACCACGGTCTTTCCAGCCGCGCCCGAGTCTCTGCGTGACATGCGCCCTGCAGCCAGCATGTCTGCGCCCCACGAGCCGGCCTCCTCGCCCGTGTGCGGCTCACCGATCGCCACGCGGCAGGGGGGACAGGACCTGCGTCGACTTCGACAACTCCCGCGCACGCGATTGTGCCTGCTTCTCCGGTAGCGCCGCGTGTCGCCGACAGCGCGCCTGCTGCCCCGACCGGATCTTCTTCGTCCATTGCACGGGAAGCGCCGGGATCTCCTGCAAATGCATCTTCTGTTGTTCCTTCAGCGGCTATTCCAGTACTAGATGTTCTTGGTGCAGCGCTGCCTCAACCAGATGAGATCAGACTGCGTACTCAACTTCAAGAGGGCATACGCAAGCCTAAGGTATACACAGATGGTACTATTCGATATAGTTGTTTTACATCTTCTGGTGAACCACAAAGGTTAGATGAGGCCTTAGGAGATGCTAATTGGAAACAAGCTTTGGATGATGAATATAATGCTTTGATGAGAAATAATACTTGGCATTTAGTTCCCCCACAGAAAGGTAGAAATATCATTGATTGCAAGTGGGTTTATAAAATCAAAAGAAAAGCTGATGGTAGTCTGGATAGATATAAAGCTCGATTAGTGGCAAAAGGTTTTAAGAACGATATGGTGTTGATTATGAAGATACTTTCAGTCCTGTCATTAAAGCTTCTACCATCAGAATTATTTTGTCTATTGCTATTTCAAGAGGTTGGCATTTGAGACAACTAGATGTACAAAATGCTTTTCTGCATGGATTATTAGAAGAAGAAGTTTATATGAGACAACCTCCTGGTTATGAAGACAAGGGTATGCCAAATTATGTTTGTAAGCTAGACAAAGCTCTATATGGGTTGAAACAAGCACCAAGGGCATGGTATGCTAGACTTAGTGCTAAGCTTATTCATCTTGGCTTCAAATCTTCTAAGGCAGACACCTCTTTATTTTATTACCATGGAAGTGGAGTAACTGTTTTTGTGCTAATATATGTGGATGCATTATAGTTGCTAGTTCAACACAAGAAGCTACTTCAGGTTTGTTGAACAGTTTGAAGCAAGACTTTGCTCTAAAGGACTTGGGAGAACTTCATTACATCTTGAGGATTGAAGTCACCAAGGTTCGTGATGGTATTATTTTGACACAAGATAAGTATGCTTCTGATCTCTTGAAAAAGGTAAACATGTCAGATTGCAAGCCTGTCAGTACTCCTCTATCCACTAGTGAGAAATTATCTGCCTATGAAGGGACGCCATTGGGAGCACTTGATGCTACTCAGTACAGATCGAAGTATTGTTGGAGCATTGCAGTACCTAACTCTTACAAGACCTGACATATCTTTTGCAGTTAACAAAGTTTGTCAGTTTTTACATGCTCCAACAATTGTTCATTGGGCTGCTGTTAAAAGGATATTGAGATATTTGAAGCAAAGTACCAAACTTGGGTTAAAGATCAGTAAGTCTAGATCAATGCTAGTAAGTGGTTTTTCTGATGCAGATTGGGCAGGCTCTCTCGATGATAGAAGATCTACCGGAGGGTTTGCAATTTTCCTTGGGTCTAATCTTGTGTCATGGAGTACAAGAAAGCAGGCCACAGTATCAAGATCAAGCACTGAAGCGGAGTATAAGGCCATAGCTAATGCTACGGCAGAAATTATGTGGATACAAACTTTGTTGAGAGAAATTGGTATAAATTGTCCTCCTGCAGCTCGGCTTTGGTGTGATAATATTGGAGCTAAGTATCTCTCTGCTAATCCTATTTTCCATGCTAGAATGAAACACATAGAGGTGGATTATCATTTTGTAAGATGTAAGCTTCATGACCATTGGAGCTAGGGAAACCCCAAGGTATGAATGTTTTGGTGATAGGATGAGAACCATGAATGTGACTAACACTCTTGTGAGATTTTATAGGTCACACATGAAGAAAGCTTCGTCCGTTGGTGATGAACGCCAATACACCATGAACTTAATGAAAAGGATGATTGGTTGCCTTCATCTACACAAGAACGGACTTGATGGAGTCGCGGAGAAGATATGGATCAAGGCTAAGGACATGCTAGATCCAAGCGGGTGTTGCTTGGTTAGATGTTAGCTTGAGTCCATAGGAAAAACCGGACTATCAAGAGGGTTCGAGGTGGTTCTCTTAGCACACACTAGTTATAGAGATCATTGGATGCATGGTGAGTCTCTCAGGGGCTAGGGTGGCAGAAGAGAGTTGAAGGAACCAAGAAGTTCAAGTGTTGAAGAAGAAGATCAAGAAGAAGATCGAAGCTGCGAAGGCAGAGGAGACCGGACAGTACGGTCAAGGAGACCGTACAATACGGTCTACAGAGGAAATCCAGACAGAGAAGCTGAAGTTTCTGGAAGTTGAAGAATGAAGACCGGACAATTGACAGGATGGTACGGTCATGGAGACCGTACAATACGGTCTTACAGGAGAAGAGCAACAGAGAAGGAGAAGTTTCTGTTGGCTGAAGAAGACGTGGAGACCGGACAATACGGTCCTAGGGACCGTACAATACGGTCTGGTTTGAGATGATGAACAGCACTCCCCGGACGCCAGTCTGGTAGAGACCGGACAATACGGTCAGAATGGAGACCGGACAGTACGGTCTATTGTACGGTCCTTACGCAGACTGGGTACTATTGGACAACGGCTAGTTTGAGGTTGGAGGCCTATATATAGTCGGTTGTTTACCTCTTTGAGGTGCTCTTGGACCCAGGAAAGAGGGGAGGTGCTGCCAAGAAGCCAAGAGGAAGAAGTGTGAAGCATTTGAGAAGGATTTGGAGTGATCCTAGTGCTTGAGAGAGTAGCAAGTTGCATCCTTTGGTCTCTAGGCTAGTGTGGGCTTGAGAGAGTCATCTAGGGCTGTTACTCTTGGTCTATGGCGAGGCCTAGACCGGTTAGGCGTCGGTGTTGAGCTGTCCAAGGAGATTGTGGAAGTCAACACAAGTTTGTACACGGTCTTGGAGCTTCCCGTGCGAAAGAAGCATCACTAGTGGAGCGCCCTTTGGCACGCATCAAGTGC
The DNA here is from genome assembly GCA_012490785.1 of Eragrostis nindensis. Lineage (NCBI taxonomy): Eukaryota > Viridiplantae > Streptophyta > Magnoliopsida > Poales > Poaceae > Eragrostis > Eragrostis nindensis. The sequence continues at coordinate 217,885 of JAAXCT010000446.1, forward strand.
GGAGCCTTACCTCCGGAAGAGTACCCGGGATCGAGCCCGGCGGGACGTGCCCGCGACTTCACTCGGAGGGTGAAGTGTGCTCTAGGAGGGATCGCCATCGAGCGGAGGGACGGGGTCGAGACTCCGGCGGGAGTGACCCAACGTGGAGTAGGGGAAGGCGCCATCCTTCCGAGACCACAGGAAAACATCATGAGCATTCTCTATCCCTTCTCCTTTACTACTCGCATTTACTTATCGTACTTCATATGATTGCTTGTAGTACTTGAGTTGTGCTCTTATCTTGCTTGTGTGTTTACCTTGGTACCTACTAGCTTCACTAGGTTTGCTTGATTGCCTTGCTCGTGTGCTTACTTGTTATAGCCTATCTAATAGCTCTAAGGACTCTACTTAGTGTGCCTAGTATCTTGGTTGCCTTGTCTCTAGTTATCTTGTTCCTTGCCTTGCCTAGCTTAAGTCTTCCGCTATCTATCTATCTTGTGCTAGGTTGCTAGTGTGATGTGTTTGTGTTATCTATATGCACTAGCTATATAGGTTAAGGATACTCCTTAGTGTGCTCTACCTTGTTACTAGAACTACTCGCTAGGAGTTGTTTGGGTGAAAGTGTTTGGAAATAGATTCTATAGTGCACCGATTCACCCCCCCCCCCCCCTCTCGGTCACACGATCCTTACATAAGAGAGCGTGTAACAAGGAAACTGTTGGAGATTGATTTTGTGCCTGCAGGTGATCAAGTAGCAGATGGTTTTACAAAGGCCATCACTGTTCGGCAGCTAGAGAACTTCAAGCACAATCTTAACCTAGTACGGTTATGATTGAGGAGGGGTGTTAGAGATAAACATTGTATTGAGATATCACGGTATGGTGGTTGTGATCGGATACGTTTAGGTTGTTGTATCTGTTGTATACTAGCATAATCTATAGATGACTTGTACCTTAAGGTAGCTAGCGTAATCTGATCATAACCACCACCGCTTGTACTCCACGCATGGGGATGTTCCATGCTTATATAAACATGCAGCCGCCGGCCTCAACAGGCACGGCGTTCCACCCAACAAAGCTTCCGCACCTCTGGTTCTTTCAGTCTGGATCTCACGGAGCTTGAGGTGGAGAAGATTAGGAAAGCCATGGAAATCGGACGGGACGGGGGGCATCTGGCAGTCGTGGAGCTCGAGCGAGGTGACCTCGGTGCAGGAGAAGATTGAAGCCGGAAGCACGCCGAACTCCAGCGGGTGCATGACTCCTGCGGGTGAAAGACGGAAAAGAGAAACAGCTTGAGCGACCGGACGCCCTTGGCCACGAGGGCGCGGATCCAGCCGTCCGCTTTGCCGTAGGACTCCTCCGTGATATGAAGGCTGAACTCGCCGATTCGAGACGCGTAGGCGGCGAGGACGGAGTCCACGGCAGCCGGCGGGTGGAAGCCGCGGAACACGAACGCGAGTCCAGGGCAGTTCGCCCAGCGGGGACGCCAGGACTTGGCGAGGGCGGAGGTGCGGACCGCCTCGTCGATCTGGAGGCGGCGCAGGATCTCCTCAAGCATCTCGCTGGGGAGTGAGCTAAGGATGTCCCTCCCGTCGGCCGACGGCGTGGCCGGTGACGGTGACAGCGGCCGCGGCCGTTTGGTGCTAGGGTTTGGGTATGCCATCGTCCTCTTGCCTCTTGGAGAGTGTGTGGGCGGACGAGGTAGGGGAGATAAGAGATTGAAAACCTAGCTAGGGATTTGAGGGGTGGAGTCTACCTGTTTGAAGGGAAGAGCTCGGGGAGGAAATGCGAAATGGAAAGCAGCGGCGGCGGCGCTGACGCAAGTGCCAAAACTGGGAGTGTGGGCGGACGAGGTGGGCGAGGAGAGGATTGAAAACCTAGGTGTTTGGGGGGTGGGGTCGGCCTGTCTGAAGGGAAGGGATGGGGGAGGCAACGCGAAATGGAAAACAGCGGCGGCGGTGGCGCTGACTGCTGGTGACCCCGCAGCAGCTGTCGTTGGAAAAAGTGGTCTTCTTACCGTCAATCTGCGGTCATCATTATTTCTTTTTGGGTTTCCTTTCCTTTCTTTATGTAGTTATCCTTTTTGTTTAATTAGTTTGTCGCGTCGAATATTTTTCCAATTCCTAACTGATTTGAAAAAGCAATGCACATGTTGGTTATGTGTTATTATTATTATTTTCTTTTTCTTCCATGACGTAGTGGCCTGCTTTCCTATATTTATCTATTCTTGTATTTTTGTGCTTTTGTCACCCTAATAAATTAACTCATGGATCACTACTCATATATATACCAGCAGAAATTTCTCATGAACTAATGAAACATCTATCGTAAACTAGAGGAACACTAATCATGAACTATAACGGAACATTTATCATAAACCACTGGAGCACTGGACATAAACTAGCAGACCATTCCCCATGAACTAATGGACCATTTGTCGTAAGCTAGCGGAACACTAGCCATGAACTTACATAACATTAATTGTCTGTGAACCAATGGAACATTTTACGTAAACTAGTGGAACATTAGACATAAACTAACATTCTAAATTCCTGAGCGTATCGCTTTTTGTTCTAACATTAAATGGTTTTTCTATTCACTTTGGCTGTTGAGAGCCTGAGAGCAGTGTTGTATGCTGCTCGGCTGCTAATTATGATGAAGCTAATACTCTAAATTGGCACAGTGAAATGTACAAGGGTAAGTTCTTAGTATATTGCTTCGAGGTTTCTGAAATGTTTTATAGAGTGGATTCGGTGAGAGCATATTGCCAAGTGAACCCCATGTATTGCGTCGGACGACTAGAATCAACTCGCAGGAATGGCTGTTTCGGTTGGGAGGATTGATTCTTTGCTAGGTCAGGCGTCCAAATGTTTGTGACGCCTTAATTTCTGGTTGATCCAACGCACGCGACGTGAACTAGTATAAGACGGGGGCCTGGGGTGCACTGCCTCCCCGCTGGATTAATATGTGTTTTGCAAAAGCTACGAGGTAAGGAAATGGCTTCTGTGTCGCGTCATTTGTATACAGACGAAACTTACGAATATACAAGAGAATCGAAGCCGGCCTGGCCATTTCTCCTCAGACAGTTTTGTTGCTGTTCACTGCTGTGTGCTTAACGCAAGATATATATGAGCAGGGTTTTCCCGCTCTTTCGGAAACCTGCTAGTTCAAAAATGGGCGCGGGATGTCGTGGCAAGGATTATAGTCATTCCCGGGGTTATGGGTTGTGCGTCGCGAATAGCCAAACAAATCTGGAACGATACGCCCCCGCGTCGTACGTTGGGCCTGGCCTTTGTTGGATAAAAAAAACTATCCGATGCACCCTTCACTACAAGATTTCTACGAATCCCCGACAGTTTTAGTACAAGTGGCCGACAGTATTAGCTTTTTAGTGTAATTTTTTTGAATGGCCAACAGCTTTGTAGTACAAATTTCCATATTTCCCAACAGTTTTAGCAAATTCCCTACAAACTCATTCCCTACAACCTCATTCCCTATAGTTTACACCTCTACTATAATTATAATTAATACTGTCACCCATTTGTGCATAAAAACCGTTGGGGATTTTTACAAATCTTGTAGTGCTTTATGTTGCGCTGGGATAATGACGTCCTACGAAATGTGGATACGTCGCCAAAGTGGCATACAAGTATCTGATACGCCTCTGGATACGGGTGCGCGTGGATTACGTCTCCCGTACGTATCCTCTATTTTTTGATTATTTCATTAATTAAAACAATTCGGATACTTCGTCAATACGAGCGGGACACCTTGCCGATAAACCGGGCAGGGGCTCGCCGAGGAGCATGCTAGGTGTCTCGCCTAGGAGCGTGTGAGGCAGCGGAGCTTGGCAGCTGATAGCAGTTTGCCCAGGCGCAACGAAGCTCCGTGGCCGAGCAGCTCGCCGGGGCTAGGCGGAGCCGAAAGCCGAATGGCTCACTGATTGAGTTGCGGCGGCAAAGCTCGTCGGCCGCCCCTGCTTTTGCTGCCGGGCGCGCAAAGCTGCAGCAAATGGACATGTGCGCTGGAGAATTGAACGGACGGGGAGTTGAATTGGAGGATTGGTGGGCGCCTTCACCGGATTGGGGTGGTTGCAAGGTTTGAGAAGATGAGAAATTGAGGATGGAAGAGAGGAAGTTTCTCCCCAAGCGCCTGAACTATAGATGGCCAAATGGGTGACCCGGCCCATCAGACACGAAATCATAAATGGGCCCATCAGGCATGGAAGAAATAGAAGACCTCATTCACATTGAAATCAACCTAAGTTATAGCCTACAGGCTAAAAAATGCAAATGATGTACCCAATGCAATAGAAAACGGACAGGACACAAATTTTGGCCAAAAGAAACATTACTTATATTAACCAGTTTTGATATGGGCTAACTTGGCTGCCTCTGGCCTAAGGAAAAAAAAAAGAGTGCAACCAAGTTGGAATAAGTTACAACCAAGCCCAAGTCTCTTAAAGTTACAACAAAATAAAATGGCTAGCTACACCCTACACAGCAGGACCAAGATCAAGGTACAAGTTCTTAAAACCGCTTCAAGTTGTTCTTGGGACATCTCCACCATGTCACTCGTCAAGCGATGGCGATGCCTTCTTTCCTCCAAAACCCTGCCAGTAAAACTAAAAACAGACTCTGGGCTAATAGTAGAAATAAGAATGGTTAGGACATCCTTAGCCAACATCCTAGCAGCACTTTCGGCCTTAGCAAGATGTAAGGATCGTGTGACCGAGAGGGGGGGGGGGGTGAATCGGTGCACTCTAGAATCTATTTCCAAACACTTACACCCAAGCAACTCCTAGTGAGTAGTTCTAGTAGCAAGGTAAAGCACACTAAGGAGTATCCTTAACCTATATAGCTAGTGCATATAGATAACACAAACACACCACACTAGCAACCTAGCACAAGATAGATAGATAGATAGCGGAAGACTTAAGCTAGGCAAGGCAAGGTAACAAGATAACTAGAGACAAGGCAACTAAGATACTAGGCACACTAAGTAGAGTCCTTAGAGCAACTAGATAGGCTATAACAAGTAAGCACACGAGCAAGGCAAACAAGCAAACCTAGTGAAGCTAGTAGGTACCAAGGTAAACACACAAGCAAGATAAGAGCACAACTCAAGTACTACAAGCAATTATATGAAGTGCGATAAGTAAATGCGAGTAGTAAAGGAGAAGGGATAGAGAATGCTCATGATGTTTTCCCGTGGTCTCGGAAAGATGGCGCCTTCCCTACTCCACGTTGGGTCACTCCCGCCGGAGTCTCGACCCCGTCCCTCCGCTCGATGGCGATCCCTCCTAGAGCACACTTCACCCTCCGAGTGAAGTCGCGGGCACAGTCCCGCCGGGCTCGATCCCGGGTACTCTTCCGGAGGTAAGGCTCCGCACGTGATGCGTGCCAAAGGGCGCTCCACTAGTGATGCTTCTTTCGCACGGAAAGCTCCAAGACCGTGTACAAACTTGTGTCGACTTCCACAATCTCCTTGGACAGCTCAACACCGACGCCTAACCGGTCTAGGTCTTGCCATAGACCAAGAGTAACAGCCCTAGATGACTCTCTCAAGCCCACACTAGCCTAGAGATCAAAGTATGCAACTTGCTACTCTCTCAAGCACTAGGATCACTCCAAATCCTTCTCAAGTGCTTCACACTTCTTCCTCTTGGCTTCTTGGCAGCACCTCCCCTCTTTTCTGGGTCCAAGAGCACCTCAAAGAGGTAAACAACCAACTATATATAGGCCACCAACCTCAAACTAGCCGTTGTCCAAAAGTGCCCAGTCTGCGTGATGACCGTACAATAGACCGTACTGTCCGGTCTCCATTCTGACCGTATTGTCCGGTCTTCACCAGACCGGCATCCAGGCAGTGCTGTTCTTCATCTCAAAGCAGACCGTATTGTACGGTCCCTAGGACCGTACTGTCCGGTCTCCACTTCTTCTTCAGCCAACAGAAACTTCTCCTTCTCTGTTGCTCTTCTCCTGTAAGACCGTACTGTCCGGTCCCTGACCGTATTGTCCGGTCAACTGTCCGGTCTTCATTCTTCAACTTCCAGAAACTTCAGCTTCTCTGTCTGGAAAACTCAATAGAGACCGTACTGTCCGGTCCCTAGGACCGTACTGTCCGGTCAACTGTCCGGTCTCTATTTCTCCACGTCCAGAAACTTCAGCCTTTCTGTCTGGATTTCCTCTGTAGACCGTATTGTACGGTCTCCATGACCGTACTGTCCGGTCTCCTATGACTTCGCAGCTTCGATCTTCTTCTTGATCTTCTTCTTTCAAACTTGAACTTCTTGGTTCCTTCAACTTCTCTTCTGCCACCCTAGCCCCTGAGAGACCCACCATGCATCCAATGATCTCTATAACTAGTGTGTACTAAGAGAACCACCTCGAACCCTCTTGATAGTCCGGTTTTTCCTATGGACTCAAGCTAACATCTAACCAAGCAACACCCGCTTGGATCTAGCATGTCCTTAGCCTTGATCCATATCTTCTCCGCGACTCCATCAAGTCCGTTCTTGTGTCGATGAAGGCAACCAATCATCCTTCTCATTAAGTTCATGGTGTGTTGGCGTTCACCACCAACGGACGAAGCTTTCTTCATATGTGACCTATAAGATCTCACAAAGAGTGTTAGTCACATTCATGGTTCTCATCCTATCACCAAAACATTCATACCTTGGGGTTTCCCTAGCTCCAATGGTCATGAAGCTTACACAAGACAAGAAGAACGATGACCCCTCAAATGGCCGGAACCAGATCCACTATACGCAGCCAACTGGTGTTTGAATTGGAGACACTTAGCAGCATGCCTGATCGGCTTACCATTGATGTTGTGAAAGATCTGCTCGAAATTGCTCCATACATCGGACGTCGACTTCCTTGTCCTCTTCCCACAGCTGTAGCTCGTCGGCGTCACCGATGTAGACGACATCGACGTGGAAGAAGCAGCCACACAGTGCGGGGAGTCCGCCATGGATCCGCCGTCGAACAGCAGGTTCCTCGCCGTCCGCACGGTGCAGATCTAGGGTTTCAATGTCACCATCAAGGCGGCACGGAGCATGAGGCGAGGCAAGGCTAGGAGGGGAAGTCACCGAAGAAGGAGAGGAGAAGGCTAGAAGCGAGGGCGCGGTGGTGCGGAGGCAGAATGGAGAATGCAGGGGAAATGGGTTGGGGATGGCGGGGGTGGGGCTTTTATATGGGGGATTGGGGGCCGTTTGGGTTAGCGGTTAGGTGGGCTGCTGGGCTGTTTATACACGAACATTCAGATATTTATACAGCAATAAAAATCTAATTAATAGTTATTTTCTATATTGTTTATACAATATAGAAAATAAAGATTAGGAGCAATAAATATGACATAAGCCCGACCCTGTATTTGATATCAAACATGGAGACTGCAACTCTGCAAGTCTACAAAGGAAGTGAATGCAATAGTTAACTTGCTCAAATGAACAAATGTTACTACTGGAGATGAAAAAATACGACCTTGAGCCTATCACCTAACTCGGCCACATGCAGCAGCCCTCTTATCGGCGTTATCGCCTCACAAAGCACCACTGGTTTGCATCCTCCAAAATCAGTTGCGATACAATATGCACCCTATGTGATGAATCTTTGTAAGATACAGACATTGCCACCTTCTGCAGCGACCATATATACCCATTGGACAATCGCTTGCAAATTCAGGATATTGGCACGATGCTTAACAGCTTCCTTCTTCTGTTTCACCAACATGCTACCACAGCAGCAGCCGAAGCCAAAAAAGGTTCATACGATCAGGCCCACAGTTTCCTCCTTCTGTTTAATTTCTTTGTCAAACACTCATAGTTAATCCCTCCAGCATCTGCATTGTCGGTTGAGAACTGCAAAGAAAAGCAAATAGAAATTTATGTCTTTTCTCTGTATCTTGTGGAACCCCCATTAGCTGAATCATATTAATTAGAATGAGAATGTAGATGTATAGAATAACTAATCCATCTCACATGGGATCAGATTTTTGGCACTGCTATGCAAATCAAGGCCCCTGCTGCATCCAATATGACAACGGTGCTTATAATAAGGCTGGTAACTAGGGGCTTAACACTTGGATCCATGGCCAGGGCATGCAACTAGTAACAGAGACAGAGGTGAACAATAGTTGGAGAGGACTTTAAAGTTCCCACAAGGCACATCGTCCTTTTATTTTAGATCATCACAATTGTGTCATTCTATTATTGTCATTTCTAACTGAATGTTAGCTTATTCTAATTTATTATGCTATGGATACACAAAAGAGAGACAAGAATATCCTAATTTTAGTTTATGCAGGCTCTAACTAGTATGTTTATCACATAGTACCAAATTGAAGTGTATAAAGTATATGATCTTTTTGGTAAACTATAAACATAGAGAGAACACATGAGGGAACCTTACCATTGCTATTATGTATCTCAGTCAGTAGTATTCAAATCAATATCTCAAGCAGAACATAGAAGTAAAACATAACTAATTCCAGACATGGAGTACTTTAAATACGATAGTTCAAATCAACAGAAGAGAATTCGGTGGTAAAGCCCATGATATTGAAATAAAGACTATAAACTAATACAATCAGCAGAATAAGAAAACTTACGGAGTAATAATAAGCTCTGCCTGTGATGAAGCTTTTCCATATTCTGATGTCTCACTAGACACGACCTCCATTGACATTGGGCTTAGTTCGCTTCCAACAGAAGAAATACAATGAATTGCATTTCATTTGAGTCGCTCTGGATATCGTCTAAACGAACACATTTGAGTCGGGTGAATAATCCCATCCATTGTGTATATGGATATTCCATATCGACTTCAATGTGTTCATCATGTTCATGAATAATCTACAAAAGGTGATACAATGAGGACAAATGACGTCAAATGGCACTTTTAAGAAATTAGTAGTGGGAGCGATTTTATCCACAGATTCTCCAACTTGGGAGCACTCTTCAGCAAGCGTAGGTTGGCAACAACTCTTTGTAACTGATCAAATTTTGCCCAATTTTTTAAATTCGTCAAGTTCCAAAATGTTGAAGGCTGGCATTGCAGGATAGCATGATCAGACTGCACCTGAGAGATAAAGAGAGAAAGTTTAGACAATATAGGGCAAATGAAAATGATTTGCATTGATGAGTTTCCGTCGTCTGTAGTCGACGCTATTTATTGAACCCCCACATGAGGATATATATATATATATATGTGTGTGTGTGTGTGTGTGTGTGTGTGTGTGTGTGTGTGTGTGTGTGTGTGTGTGTGTGTGTGTGTGTGTGGATAGAGATCCAGAAAGATTATGTACGCCCCAGCCCTCAGGCCAGGTCATCACCAGAACATGCAAAATAATATCATCCAACACAAATAACTATAGAAATGGGAAATTACAAGTACCCATTTACATTGTATTTCCAGACACCTTCACATAGATCGGCGAAGAGAGAACATAACATGCACATGAATATGAATATCAGACGAACGATGAAGTTTCAAAGAAACATTAAGGGCACTCACATTATCCATGTTGGAGACTAAAGCATGTTCAGAACCACCAGGCATGCCACCTAGACGCTGCCGTTGCTTCATTGACTTTTTGGTCGCAATGGATTCAGAATCATAATTATTTTCACCATCAGATGCCCTCTCCATGGATGAGCGTGGGCGTTTTACAGATGCAGACTGCCACCATAGTTTAGCATGTCCTGTCATAAGTTACGAAATAGCAGAATGCATCAAGGAAATTGACAATAGGACGCGTAAGAAAATACATGCGCTCTATTTTAGCCATCCAATACTATATGACTATTAGTACCCATTATCAATCGTATCGAACTTTTTTTTAGTAAAGGGAATATGTAGCCACTGGATCGATCAATACATATAGCTGTCCATTATTACAAAGTTTGCAACACCCACAAAGCAATCTAGTGAGCCATGGTACCATCTACAGTAAATACAATAAAATGTTTTCGATCCATTCTTGCCTGCGTATAGACTACTGTTGCACTTGCAAGACATGCCACCACGACCACACACACCATGATACATAAATCCATAGTCCAGAAAACGCACAAGATAATACCAGAAACAGAAAATAATGAATGCAAGGAGAGAGAGAGAGAGAGAGAGAGAGAGAGAGATCATTGTGTAAATGACTCGACTAAATATAAGTTTATTTCATGTCCTTGACTAAATTGCATCTTAGCCTTAATATGAACACCATTGTCATTAATAACTCCGTACCCACTAATGGGACCAGCCTAAGAACCCAACCTTCTCAATTCTGCAAACATCGAAAACCTTGGTAGAATACATTTTTTATTCCAAGATAAAGAAACCTGAAAAAGGTAATCTCATTTGCATCCAGTAGTGAATTGAAACAATCCTCTAAGTTGAATAGTATGCATACCTAATTTGCGACCATAGATAATTAATTAACCTCAATAGTCACTATAATGCAATGTAACGGCACATGCTCGGAACACAATAGTTGTACTAATTCAAAGCAGACAGCAATAAATTTGCTACATTTTTTTTACGTAGAAACTGCTCCCACAAAAAAAGTATAATCCGGAGGCTTACTATTCGATGCGTGGGTTTTCAATTTACTTCACCTGAATTATCAAGAACCAAGTCAAAACATATTAGCAATGTTGCCAGCAACAATCTAAGCTGGAGTCAATAGGGTATGTTGTGTCTAGCACACATATCCAACCAATCAATCATTTAAGAATGGAGGAAACAAATTTTGATAAACTGAGTTAGTTTCCGTTAAAAATATAAAATGGACTAGAAATATGCATTGTAAGAGAAACCAACAACTGCATACAAAACAACATCAGATTCAGGCACTACGCACTATAGTAAATTAGGTGTTCCAACATGCTACATTAATATAACAGACAAGGCAAATAATGAAGATAACCAAAGAGCAAGAGATACTCTGGGCCTTCATGCGACCAAACTAACGACTATAGCCCAATCTGAGCTCAGCAAGTATTATTAAACCACACGAGCCGCATTAGGACAAACACATTAACTCATACAAGGATTCAACATACTCCATAGAGAGAAATCAACAAAGTGACATCTCTGCATAGACATAAGGTTGGCTGCAACATCACAATCAGATATAGTGAGTAGAAGACACTACGGGAAACCCCTCGTATGCCGAGTGCAAGAGAGTTTGCCGAGTGCTTTTTGTCGGGCACTCAGCAAACTAGGGTTTGCCGGTACCTGTTTGCCGTGTGCCCTTTGCCGAGTGCAACACTCGGCAAAGGGTTTGCCGAGTGTTTTTCTCCCTTTGCCGAGTGCCCTAGGCACTTGGCAAAGGGGGGGTCTCCCGTAGTGAGAGTTCTACAACACATATATAACCTGGTGCAGTCCCTTGACAGATATAAGGTTGACTGTAACAGATTTAAACAAGAATCTGTTGCTTTGAACAAACACAATCAGAATCAGATCATGTAGGGGGCCGGGGAAAAAAGAATGATTAATCTCAAAGGAATAAGGCTACAGAGAATGGCATGCAGCTGAATAAGGCTAGCTATATAGAGAGAATATAAAATAAGTTCGACAGCAGCATTGAACCCTTTATGATTTTGCCCGTGCCCATGAGAAGGATAACTACACGATTAAGAAAAATCGCTGAAGATAAAGTTCAACAGCAGCTAGCAATGCAGCATTGTTCATGCGTGCATGTCCCAAAGAAAAAGTTTTTGCCACAAGAATACAGCAGCAAAAAACAAACCGTGTGACGACGCAACACAGGAATGAAGAAGCAGGCGACATGATGGATTTGTTGCATTACGTACCTTGGGAGGAAAAGAAGCCATGACGCTCCATTCCCTGCTCTCCCAATCCCACCTGTACCGTGGCCTCAGATCTCGTACCTCCTTGATCACTTCACCTTCTCCCCGACGGCAACCCTATACTGCAACTCGCCGACCGCCCCGAGCACGGTGCCGATCGCCCATACCCCGTCGCAGCGCGCCTCCACCAGGGCGCCGGGGCGGAGATCGAGCAGGCACTCGCTCTCCCCCACCGCCGGCCTGAAGTTCTCCAACCCCAGCTCCTGGAACCCCGGCTCCTCCTCGTCCAGGCGTACCAGGCGTCGCCGTAGCCGGGGTAGGTCTCGGACGGCGTAGGTCTCGGACTCCGGATCGACCATGCCCTCGACCGTCGCGGCGTACCAGGCGTCGCCGTAGCCGGGGTGAGTTGGGAGCGCAGCAGCTCGACCCTGTCGCCGGCCTTGAAGAAGAGGCCGCCGCTCGCCGGAGGACGCTCCCCGTCGCCGTCGCTGGAGCCGTCGTCACTCTCCTCCAGAGAGACGTCGTCGGGCGCCGCCGGATGTCCGCCCAATCCACCACGGCCCGGGCAGCGTCCTCGTAGTTGTACTCCACGATGCAGCGATGCTGGTCCGGCAAAACCACCAACACCATCGCCGGATGCCAGGGACATCGGCCGTAGATCCGCAGCAGCACCTCGACCTTGTCCCCGACCTCGTAATCCATGGCGTCGTCTTGCTCTTCTTCTGGGATAGGGGGCAATGGGGGAGACGGCCAAATCTTGGCCGTGGCGGCGGTGCCGCCGGCCATCAGTTATGGGGGATTGGGGGACTTCTTGGGAGATTGGCGATTGGGGATTTCGTTGGAGCTGGATTGCTGGGGTTTTTAGTGAGGCCGTGAGGGGGGAGTAGTGGCCAAGTGTGGAATTGGGGGAGTGGGGCGAGACGGGGGGCCGAAGTTGTCTATAGGAGACTAGCTAGGAGTAGACTTGTAGTCTCTAGTCAATGGACTGCTGCTGATCACACGGTAAAAATGGTCGGGCTGCGCGGAGCGGCGCGCACGTCATGATGGATGGCATCTATCCTGGGAGAAACTGCGCCGCTGCAGCGTTGCTGCTGTGTTGCGTGTGTGTATATACTCTTTGCTCTCACAGTGACAGGACCGGACGTGAGGTGGGAGAGGATCGAGCTCCAAACCTCAAACCGCACGCCGCGCCGCGCCGCCCCGGCGTCTGCGCTGTTTGGAAACTCGATCGAGAATCAGGCAAATAGTGGGGGGACGATGAGGATTTTGCGCAGTCGTAATGTCTTTTCGGGTTTCCCTTTGTCTACCTGCCGTGACTTTCGGCCACGATCCGATCGAAAATGAACGTGGGCTCGTGCTCAGCTAGGACTGAATCAACTGGAAACAAATAAGCAGCTAACTTGCAGACTATGCTCATATATATCCGATGGAGCTGGGAAAGAATAAATGGAATGAGTACACTTTCATCAAACAAACGGAATGAGTACTCTTCCAGATTCAGCACAGATTGCATGGCCTCACGAGTTTAAACGCAAGAAAGACAAAGCAAGATGTGATCTTTTTTATCAGAAGCCGCTACACCCCTTCCTGGGATATCTCCTTTTGGCATGGTTCGATCGGCCCCGAGTGGCCGAGTCAGAGAGATCTTTGAGTCAAAAAGCCGCATTTGTTCATTGGATTGGACAAGATGGTATGATGGCCCTGCATGCACCTCTGTCTTTCTCTTGCTCTCGCTTCATCTTTTCCCGCGCTTGCGAGTGCCTGCAGAGTCATGCAGAGTGCAGACAGACGACACATGCACGGATGCACCCTGCTGCAGCTAAAACAGATTTTTGTTTTTAGGGTTGAGCCGCCACCATCTGAGTGGCTCAAATAAGCTTTTAGTTTAGGACTTGTTTGTTTGGGCTTATTCAGCGGCTCTCGCACCAGCTTCAAATGAATCTCCACCAAACGAGCTGCTCTCACCTGCTTCTCCAGAAATTCCGGAGGGAACCGCACCTCAAATCGACACGAAGCGGGAAGCTGCAGAAGGGTAGCTTCGCCCGCTCCCTCGTTGTCCACGTCAGCACTATCCAAAAATGCCCCTTTGCGAGCGCGCGAAAAATACTATGGCGTGGAAATCAGGGCGTGGCGGGGCAGAGGCGCCGGAGTCCTAGGCACGTCGATGGTGAAGTTGAGGGCTGGGCGCGATCCGCGGCGCCAGGGTGTTGCGGCAGCGCAGGGCCGCGCTGGTGGGTGTGCGGCAGCAAGAAACGGAGGGGAGGCGACGTGAGGCCGCGCAGGAGGGCTGCTAAGCAGGCGTGCTGAGCGATGCGGCCTCATCCCCGACCTCCGCCAAGCACCGGCTCTCGAGGTCGAGCTCCGCCTCGCCGGCTCGCTGCACAACAAGCTCTAGCTCCATCTCACTGTGCGCTCAAGCCTTTCTTTTTTCTTTTGACGAGAGAGGGAGAGAGAGAGAGAGATTGGAGTAGTGGATGAGAGGGCGTCGACAGGGATAAGATTGGTGATTGGTGAGTTGTACGGGGTCATGACACGGATATTTCGCAAAACTCACGTATCGGTATCGGATACTCGAACACTCATCGGATACCATGCAACTATCAGAGAGGGAGAAGATGAGCCGTGACCGCCGGTGAGAGAGAGAGAGATGGGAGGTCGGGGAAGAAGATGACCGACATTCGTTCGTGAAACAGATAAGACAAAGTTGGTTCTTTTTATTTTGCCCTTTTTCTTTTTAGATAATTATACAACATATGAATATATGACGCATTCTATACTTTGAACTTCTATATATATATTGGGTATCCTTGTTTTTTGAAAAATTGAGGTATCGGAGTATCGCCGTATCGCGTACCGGTATTCGTATCCGCGTATCCGGGCAACATAGGGTGTCATTTTTGTTTGAACCGAGTGATGCATTTATTTTTGCGCATATAGACTATGATTAACTGATGCTAGCATTGTTCTAAGTAAAATTAATTGAGATACCTTTTTTGCACTAATCATTTAATAATATATTTTTCAGATTAGTTCATGTGTGTGAAATAGCATAAAAATTGAGGTGCAATTAAATTTGGTGTTACTAATTATTGGTAAAACATGAATTGCACTTTTATAATCAAGCCAATGACTAGGGGCACTATGGAAAATTGCTTATTCCACCCATTCATACAAATCAGGAAAAACTGCTCTACCAATGTTTTAAAATATAGCCACAGGCACAGCCAGCACAGCTGTTTTTCAGAGAAACCACAGCCGACACAGCAGGAGAGTCGCGATGGCGGCAAAGACACACACCCACGCTGCCAAATATGTGGCAAAGTTGGCCATACTGCTGTTCAATGCTGGTACCGTCATGAGGAGTACTCTTCGGCCAACGTCGCGTCTACCTCCAACAAGGGCGATCACATCTGGTACGGCGACACGGGGGCTACGGATCACATCACAAGTGACCTAGACCGCCTTACCATGAGAGAGAAATATCATGGAGAAGATAAGGTTCAAGTCGGCAACGGAGCAGGTTTGCAGATTAAACATATTGGTCATTGCAATATTAATACTCCTGCCAAAACCCTTGCCTTGAAAAATGTCCTTCATGTTCCTCATATTTCTAAGAATTTAGCTTCTGTTCATAAGATGTCACGTGATAATAATGTTTTCTTTGAATTATCCATGACATTTTGTGATTAAGGATCTGGAGTCGAAGATCAAGTTTCTGGAAGGAAGATGTGGAAACTGGTCTTGCTCTCCTAGCTCAAGCTCATATGCCTCTTAAATTTTGGGATGAGGCCTTCTTGACAGCCACATATCTCATTAATCACCTTCCAACTCGTGTTATTGATAACTTTACACCTCTTGAGAGAACATTTAAAGCACCACCTAATTATTCTTTGTTAAAATATTTTGGGTGTGCTTGTTGGCCGCATCTCAGACCTTATAATCAGCACAAACTTTCCTTCAGCTCTAACGAATGTGTTTAGATGTGGCGAGTGGCCGTATATATGTATCCCGGGATATTATTTTTGACGAAGGCGTGTTTCCTTTTGCTAGAGCATCACGTTCCACCTCTCAAACATCTCCTTCTCCATCCTTGGATTTTTCTGCGCTCCATAATTTGTTTAGCAGTAGTACTAATATTTGTAATAACTATATGTTTTCTTCTGGAGCTGTTGATTCGTTGGCCATAGGATCAACACCAGGTGCTGTAACCGGAGTCAGCGGGGGACAGGAAGCTGCGCCTGCTGGTGCAGACGTGTCTGTGCCATGTCTCCATGCAGAAGCTGCCGAAGGGACGCAGGTTTCAGTGTCAAACAGTCCTGAACAAGCAGATGGCGATGAATTATTGGCGAATCTTAATGCAGCGCATGCAAGAGATGCTAATCACCCAGTTGAAGCCGCACCGAAAGAGCAAGTTGCAGATGCTACACATCAATATGGCACCAGACTCCGACATAATATCAGGAAGCCCAAAATTCGAACGGATGGTACTGTGACGTACTCAGCTGTTCGTACTGACGGTCAAGAACCTGCTACTCACCATGAAGCTCTACAAAATGTACATTGGCGTAGAGCTATGGATGATGAATTTCAAGCTCTCATGAAGAACAAGACTTGGCACTTAGTTCCTCTTAGAGCTAGACTTAATGTTCTTTTTTTTTTTTGCGAGGAGCTGGACTTAATGTTATTGACTGCAAATGGGTGTTCAAGCTAAAGAGAAAATCAGATGGTTCTATTGATCGTCACAAAGCTCGCCTAGTTGCTAAAGGTTTTAAACAAAGGTATGGCATCAATTATGATGATACTTTTAACCCAGTTGTTAAACCAGCTACTATCAGAGTTCTTTTGTCTCTTGCTGTGAGTAGAGGATGGAACTTGAGACAAATAGATATCCAGAATGCATTTTTACATGGCAAGCTTAATGAGGAAGTATATATGAAGCAGCCTCCTGGATATGAAGATTCAAAATTTCCCCAGTATATTTGCAAGCTTGATAAGTCTCTTTATGGGTTAAAGCAGGCACCTCGAGCATGGTTTGCAAAGCTAAGTGTTAAGTTATTGGAGTTGGGTTTTGTAGCTTCTAAGGCTGATGTTTCTCTATTTATTTTCAATAAGGGAGGGATTCACATGTTTATCCTTGTTTATGTTGATGATATCATTATTGTGAGCTCTTCCTCAGTTGCTACAGAGAAGCTACTTAAACAACTTCAAGAAGACTTTGCTGTGAAGGACCTTGGAGTTCTCAACTACTTCCTGGGCATTGAAGTTAATCAAATTCAGAATGGTATAGTTCTGTGTCAGCATAGATATTGTAGCATCCCGCCTCAAATAATGAGGGGTTAGCTATTAAGGATCGAGATCGGGTGACACTTGGCGAAGCAAGCGTCCAAAGACCACACACATAAGCATAATAAAATAGAGTACAAAGTGAATCTTAATTATTACAACTTAAATTCCGATTTGGATTACAAAAAAAAAGAGTTCGAAGAGCGTAGCGGAAGCGATCGATATACAACTCGACGTCATTACCCTAATATGAAGCATATTCAGCCCGTAAACATGCTTCATTCTCCTCCGACCAAAGATTACCTGCAACAAAGATTTAAACCACAAACCCTGAGCAACTAATACTCAGCAAGACTTACCCGTCAAAATGGCCTTTTAAGACCGACTCCTAGCATGCAGGGGGCTGACCAAGGTATAGGAAAAGATTGCATAAACATAGCACTAAAAGTTGGTCCTTGCTTTCAAATTTTAGCCAAATTAAAAGGGTTTTTGCATAAACATAAAGGTGAGCAACCTAAACTAAGCAATACATGGTTGCAATACAAGATTTAGAGTATCAATACAGCATATATACATCATCATGTTCCACTTCTTACTACGAGGTGACACGGTGAACAAGTGGTACTCAATAACCGCGAGGGACGGCGATTCGAATCGATTTACACCTGCAGGGAAAACCCGGAAAACACGACGTACGCACACTCGTAACGAGTCACGCACGGCAACCTTTCGCAAGACACCATAAAGCCGGGCCGCTTAACACCTCTCCCGAGTACACATCCTCCACGCGATACCCACGCCGGGGCTATCCGTGGTTAGCCCGTGCACCCTCCCTTCAAACACTATCCCAAATTCCACCATAACCATCTTCATCACTAAAAGAGAGGTGGGTTCACGTCCAACGATACAGTAATCGAGCTACATCGGTTTACTAGTGCCCATATCACTAGCATGCATCCGGTACGTTCAAACTTGCTCAAGCAGGGCCACAACGATCGGTCCTCAATCGACACAGACGGGGCTACCGCACACAAGACCTCCATGTCCTGCTGCAAACCTACCAACCCCCGTCCGGTCTCAAATTATCATCATCATGTGAGACAGCAACAAGAATAGTAATTCTCCCAAAAAGAGTCCTATAGCTCGCGAGTAGTGTTCCGCACCACCCGACTTCTACCGATGAAACTACATTAAGCATAGCATAAAGTAACGCTGGCTGAACAACCAACCCATAGGAAAGCCTATAGATACATGCAACTAAGTTATCATTCAACTCCTGAATACCTAATGCACATAATATGACTCGCATACATGTGAGAAAGCGAAAATATTTCGAAAAGGGTTGAGATGCACCGGGGCTTGCCTTGGGTCTTATAGTTAGCACAAGCACATGTTAGTAGCAGCATCGAGCTTTCTCGGCCATGATCTCCACGTCCTTGGTTCCGGCTTTGTTTCCTATAATGAATGCAATGCAACACAAGAAGATAAGTGCAATGAACATATAAAAAGGTGTTAAATGCATGAGTGCTATGGCATGATGATGGGACAGATGTGATGCTCAGGATCAACCCAAAAAGATTCAAACTACTTTTGTTTGAAAACCTTCCATAAAAAGAATGAAAATTTCCAGGTTTAAAAGATCGATCAAAGAATTTATTTCAAAATTTCCTTAATATGGTTCTGGAAGACATAAAAATGATTCTAAAATTTTCTGCAGAAATACAGTGCAATGAACAGTGACATACCCAAAATTTGGGTTAAAAACATGCAGGAATAAAATACTAAAAATAAAACAATGTAAAGCTTGGAGATGCAATTACTGATAAAATAAGTGGAAATTAAATATTTCACTTTGAGTGAAAGTTCAGGAGTGCTATGAGATGCATGGATACCAAGAATTAGCATTTTTACAAGAATAGAAATGCCTATAAAATTATCTTTAGGTTTTTATTCTCTGAATTTTGTACAAAAATTGGTAGAGATTTCACGAGTTCATATTATACCACTGGGTGATCTAGGAACAAGGATTCGAACAAAATTGATTTTACAATTTTACAATTTTTCTACGAATTTCTAGCGAATTTCAAAGTTTCAGCCGAAAACAGAAAGAAAAAGAAAAACGCACGCGCGTACTGTAGCAGTGTCCAGCGCTGCGGGCGTGCGTGCGCGGCTGCGGCGGCGACGCGGCCGCGTTCCGGCTAAACGGCGGCGAGATAGGGGTCGGGGAAATGGAGGGAAGCACCGCGGCTGGTGAACGAGGCGGTCATGGACGGCAAAGTGGCGGCTTGGGTTCTCACCTACACCCGGCGGCGACGATGGTGGCGCTCGGCGGCGACTTGGCGGTGGCGTTCCCGTCGGTGAGGTGGACGTCCGGCCGGAAAAGAGCGAGCACGAGCTTCACCGTGGAAGGGATAAGGCCGGGGTGGATGATGTCGTCGACGGGGACGGCCGGAGGTGCGAGTTCGCCGGCGGGGCGGGCGATGCGGCGGACGTCGCCGGGGAAGAAGTGATTTTTCCGGAGAGTTCGTCTGCAGAGGATGAAGGAGGAGAGGTCAGGGAGTTGCGTGGGGTGGTGGAGCATCCACGTGCACGAGTAATTGGAAAGATTCTCACCGGGGAGGGAGGAATCGACGATGAGCTCGACGGTGCTCTCCCGGCGGCCATGTTTGAAAAGCTTCGTCGATCTCGAGCTAGAGAGCGGGAAGTCGAAGTGTGTGCTGGGGAGGAGATAGAGGGAGTTATCGCGAGTCTGTTGGTGGGTGAACTCGACCTGGGGATGGTCTGACGGCGGCGCGCGGCGAGGTTTAGTCTTGACCGGCCATGGCGGCTCACGTTCTTGCGAGAGGGAGCGAAGAAAGAGAGTGAGGAATAGAGGCGACTTGACCGTGTAAAGGAACGGATAGGGACGAGGCCAGCGTGCTGCTTGGTGCTCTCAGACGCGCACGCGCACGCTGGTGCAGTGGCGGTAGGACGGCGGGAGCAGGTAGCACAGGGAGGAAGAACAGAGAGGAATACGTCGCTACAGTACGATTTCGCATTTTCGCTGACTTTTCCGACGTGCTGAAATTGAGGAGCTCCAAACCCAACCTTCCACGTGTCCAAAAATTCTGAAAAATTCAGGGTTGAAAGTTCAAGGATACAGGAACACTTTTCATTATTGGAAGATGTTGAAATTCGGCACAGAATGTGAATTAAAAAATTCGAGAAAATGGCCAAATTTGAATTTCTCCGGATTTATTTGGGCTTCTTCCTTTTCTCATAAAATTCCGGAAAATTCTCCAAATTCTGAATTGAGATAGAGAACCAGAAATGGTTTTGTTTGGGCACACTTATATGGAATATTTTGGAGTTGTAGTTCAAGCTCAAATTTGATCATATTTCAAATAATTGATACGTTTGAAAACCTTAAACACGATCACTTGAACTTTTGCTTGTCTTGCACTAACAGCGCAATTAGGGTGTGTTTGGTTGGGCTGTGACTGTGGAAAAAGCTGCTGTGGCTGTGGGCTGTGAAAAAAAGCTGTTGTGGCCTGTGAACTGTGAAAAAAGCCGAAAGCCGTTTGGTTGAAATAGTTGTGGCTGTGGAAAAACTGTAAAAATGTCTGTAATGTCTCTGAAGGTCTGAGAAACCATTTATATACATGTAAATTTGAGATTAACATATAAATGATTATTTTAGAAAAGAAATCTTAATATTTATAATGTGTTATATCCATTTTTAGAAAGCAAAATTTAATATGTTTAATTTTGCATCAACTATTAACATATAGTCTAAGTTTTCAAAATCTGTTTGGAAATTCTCTTAACTTATGGGTTTTTCTGTAAAAACATCAAGACACAAAAAAAATACTATGATTAGTTACAAGTTTGGTGAGGGCCTTTTCGCAAAAGGTATTTGCAATGTCGTTCTTCAAGTCCTGCAGTCCGCCATGGGCGAGTTAGGAAGCTCAAATTGGCAAGGGAAGAAGGGGAATTAGTGGTTGGGAAGTTGGGGGATCGAATCCTCGGGCTATAGCGCAACTATTTGATGCGGGATTTGAGGTCAAAACCGTGGGGATGGCGGCTGATTTTGGGGAGGGGCGGCCATGGCAGCTTGAGCTCGATGGTGCTTCCATGGCAGGTTGGGCTGCGGGTGGTAGGGCTGGAGGCCGTCGAGGAGGTGCACCACTGTCTCGCGTGGCGGAGGAAGGGAGGGACGCGCCGTGCAGGGGAGGGGCGCAGCTTGCAGGGAGCCGCGTGCACGGGAGGAGCGCACTGGCGCCGCCGTCGCCGAGCAGCAGCAGGACGCGGCGACCCGCCGGCGACGAGGCGATGCGGCGCCGCCGCCAAACCTAACCCCAGCGTCGCGGCAGGGGAGGAGCGCTCGGCTGGTCGCTGTGTTCGCTGCTCTGTTCGTGCGAGGGGAAAAAGAAATCGAACCGGTACGCAACTTAGGAGTGGCAGGCGGGTAATTTTTGCGAAAATCACACCTCCACAGCCGGTGAAAGCACCTCTTGGATGGCTGCGAAGATTGTGAAGGAGAAAAGCTGCTTTCTTGTACAGCCAGCCGATGTAGCCAGCCTCTTTGGTTGTCTTTTTGTCTTTCTAAGAAAGCCACAGCCCCAAAAAGAACAACCAAAGGCACCCTTAGAAGTGTGATTAGGGTTTACAAAAATTGGGGATGTTACAGATATGTTCAAGATTTATTGAAGCGTTGCAACGTGCTTAAAGTCAAGGGAGTTTCGACACCAATGAGTGTGGTTGACAAGTTGTCTTTGTATGATGGTGAAAGGTTGACAGAAGAGGACACTACTCGATATAGAAGTATTGTTGGGGCTCTACAATACTTGACGTTAACTCGACCTGATATTGCATATTGTGTCAATTTCTGTCTTAACCAACTATTGTGCATTGGGCGGCAGTCAAACGAATTTTGAGGTATTTGAAGGAGACTTCAAGACTTGGATTGGCAATTAGAAAATCTGGATTCTCTTTACTTAGTGCATTCTCTGATGCCAATTGGGCTGGAGATTCAGATGATACGCGCAGCACAGGAGGCTATGCAGTCTTTCTTGGAAATAATCTTGTTTCGTGGAGTGCAAAGAAACAACCTACAGTCTCACGGTCTAGCACAGAGGCTGAATACAAATCCATTGCAAACACCACTTCTGAAGTTATTTGAATTCAGGTCTTGTTGAGAGAACTTGGTATTAAACAAGAAAGACCTCCTAGTTTGTAGTGCGACAATTTGGGTGCTACATACTTATGTGCCAATCCAGTTTTTCATGCTCAAACAAAACATGTGGAAGTATACTATCACTTTGTTCGTGAGAGAGTTGCAAGCAAAGACTTGGATATTCGCTTCATCTCTACTAATGATCAAGTTGCTGATATTATGACGAAGGCATTGGAAACACAGCTGCATGAGAAGTTTAGGCGCACTGTGAACTTGTCCTCCCCAAGTCCAGATTGAGGGAGGGTGTTTTTTTTTTTTTTTTTGAGGAAACTGGAGGGGCAAGCCCCTACAGATTATATTTATATTAATAAAAAGTAAAAGAGGTTCATATAGAAAAGCAAAAGGGAAAACAAAACAAAGAAGACTAAACTAGGAAAGCAATAACGAAACTAAAGAGCTGCAGCTGAATCCATTCTTTCAATCTTTCCAGGTGCTTCCCTTTTGCACGGTGAGTGACTAGATTCGTCTCTTTTATGAATTTTTGCCTGCAGTTTTCCACCGTTGGGTCAACATTGTTAAAAATCCAATCATTCCTTGTGACCCAAATGCTCCAACACATCATGATGACGATATCCATATAGAAAGTCACTACTAATTTCCTTCTTAGCCATTTCAGAACATGTGTTATTCTCAGGTTTTGTGGTATGTTGATCCCGATTGATTGCCAACAGGCCAGCTTTAGCAAAATTGCATGTGACAAAGAGGTGCCTTTGGGTTTCTTGCCTCTGCCATAGACAGAGCTCACATGTGTTATCATCCAAGTGCATGTTTTTTCTCCGGAGAAGTCCTCTTGTGCTCAACCTGTCTTTTAGCAATAGCCAGAAGAAGACTTTGTGTTTTGGTTGGCAGTTACTCTTCCATAGCCATTTGTATGATGGGTGTACTTCCAGTCTGCCTCTTAGTATATTTTGTATGCTTTGGATGATGAGAAATTCGTGTTGCCCCAGATGTAGGACCAGATGTCCTTGTCTTCATTGAGGTTGATTTGTTGCAACATGATCATCAGTTCTTGTAGCTGTTCATGTGCTTGTACTGTGAGGGGTAGGTGAAAGAGTGCTTGTATCTCATTTTGTTGCATGAAGTCAGAGAGTAACATTTCTGGATGTTTGGCAAAAGAATGGAGCTCAAGATATTTGAATTTCAGAGGAGAAGTGTGCCATCCATCTTCCCAAAATAAGACTGTCTTTCCATCATGAACTATGGGTGTGGCCAGCCCTTTGTAATAATCTATTAGCTTGACCACATCCCTCCACCAGAAGGATCCTTTTTTTTGCATCCCAGGGAGCTTTCGGTTCTGATAATAGTTATCCCACAGCAACTGTACCCAAGGCAGGTCTTTCCTATTGAAGAATTTGTGCAGGTTTTTCATGAGAAGGGCGTCATTTTGTGTTCTCAGCTTCTTGACTCCCAGTCCTCCTTGTTCTTTAGGTAAGGTCACCATATCCCATGCTAAGTTAGGATTATGTTCAGTTAGGATTAGAGAGTTTGATGTAATCTCTAAGTCCTGAAGTTCTTGACGCACAAGATACGACAGAATACTTGGTGTTCAAGGAATGTGTAACCAACTGCTGTATATACACGTGAATAGACCCATCGAGGTCATTGAGGCAAAATATATCTTTACAGGCCGCCCCCGCTGTTGCTGCCAGGCGCCCAAAGTTGCAGCAAATGGACGTGTGTGCTGGAGAATCGAATGGACGAGGATAATCGGAGGATTGGTGGGCAGTGGCGCTTCACCAGATTGGGGTGGTTGCAACTTGCAAGGTTGGAGAATATGAGAAATTGAGGATGGAAGAGAGGAAGTTTCCCCAATCGTTTGAAACGGAGGTCACGGGAACTGGATAAAGACATTATTTCATTTAACTGACCGCTTGGTATTTGATCATAGCATTCTAGAATATCTATAGCTATTTGACTTCTGCAGTGGGACCTAACTATAAATTATTTTCTGTCTTTTTTCCAAAACATAAATTAATTTGAATTATGTTTATATGCGCATATGTTTATGTATATATCAATGTATCCTAGTATTGGTGTTTTTGAGAAATTGATGTCTCACGGTGTCGCCGTATCGCGTATCCGTGCCCAAATCCCCGTATCCGGGCTTGGCGTCCATGGTTGTTAACGTTAAGCGTTCTATATTATCCTCCGGCGCTAATTGGCGCGTCGCTCGCCCACAGGACACGCATAGGTTTCCAGTGTGTGTGTGCAAGGGGCCATGTGTTCACGGAGTAGTTACCGTATTTCCAAATACTACTACAATGTATATATGCATATCTTTTTTCCTTGCTATTCGTATGCGGTGGAAAATCTAGATTAAGTCAATGGGACAAAGTGCGTTGAGTAGAATATAACACATTGCTTATCATTTTGCTATGTCTTATTCCCCCTTCATGTAATTTGACTGCAGCTATAAATGAAGCAAAATATAATATCCCTGCAAAAAAAGAGAGAAGAAAATAGAAGTTACAACCTGAATTGGAGCATGCCGTATCTGAGAAACTTAGCAGTATCTTATTCAGCTAATTTTTTCTCACCTTTAATGTACAGAGGAAGCTGCATGCTATATCTGAGAAAGTGTGTTGAGTAGAATACTATAACACTTTGCATCTTTAACTCAAGCCTAATCGCTTATCATTTGGTTATGTTTCGCCCTTTAATGTACTGAAATATCTGCTGCAGCTTCCGAGCTTAGCCAATTCAGTCAAGGGTAATTTAGTGTTACTATTACGCATGCCTAGTACTGTTTACATGCGAATTTTAATTGTGCAAAAAAATGGATCGGTTCCCATCAGATTCATCCCTGTAACACTGCCATTTCGTTTTGTTTTCAACACTCGCTTGTGTGCAGGGGAACCACAACCACAAGGAGGCGGGTCCAACCATATACCTGAAAAATCAGATTTTCGTTCCTGGATATGGCTGAGAGCAATGCCTGGAAGACCGTTGAAAGATCTGGCAGAAGCTTCTATTTTTGCTCATGAGCTCAGATGATGCTTTTTATCCTTAATTCGCTGGCCAGTCAGAAGTGTATGTTGAAGGCTGTCGATCTTGGCACGGCATCTATCTCATGAAAAATCTCAGTTAGCTTGGTGTGGTGGAAGATGAGGGTATGCACCCCTAGACACTAAAGTTCGTGTCCCCTTAATTAAAAACCACCTAGCACCTCATAGGTCGGATTTTGTTTCATTTGGGGAGATGAGCCTAGTTGGAGGCAAACACTAGCATGAGAACTCTTCGACATCATAGGAGTTTTTTTAGAATCCTTTGACATAACATAGGAGTGCCATCGGCTGACATGTGGGTCCAGTGCAAAGTCAGATGTGCCATGTCAGCGTCGCTTGGGCCGGGCGAGCTCGGGCCGGAAGCTACGAGGCAGAGGGTGGGGGGAAGGTGGGCGCCAGGCGGAGAAGACGACGGGATGCCTCCGTTTGGGGCCGCGGCGACCGGAGGCGAAGGGGGCGGTGGCGGCGCGCCGCTCTGCTGTTGACCGGAGTTGGGCAGGCAGATGGGGCAGAAAGGAGGAAAGAACGAGGAAGAAGAAAGGGAATGGTAGTTTGGTCTAAAAATATACAGATGGCTATTTTAGCGGTGCGGACAACATTTACGCGGCTATTTTAGAGAAGCCCAAGAGGCTATTTGGGCGAAGCTCAACGAATCCGAGGCCAAAATAGTGAAAGACTCGCTGGTGACACCCCCCGCCCATGGCCCACACTCCCTCTGGTCCTTTTGTCATAACCAAGCCCACCCTGTGATCAAAAAAAAAAAAAAAAAACAAGCCCACCCTCCACCGCGCAACGGCGCCGCCGCCTCCGGTGGAAACCTTACTCCGGCCGGCATCATCAGCTTGATTCGTTGTCTCCGGGGGAGGCGCGGCAGCCGTGGAACCCGGCATCCCCTATCCGGCGCGGCCACGGCTCGCTGAGGAAGCGAGCGGATGGAGGCCCGACGCCTCCTCCTCCTCCACAGCCGCAGGTATGCCGCCTCCTCCGGCGCCGAGGACATGGTCGTCTCCTCCCTCCGCCTACTCTCATCCACTCCCCCTAGTATACCACCTCCACTCCCCCAAGACCTCAACTCCATCAACCCCATTCCCGATCCAACCACATCTCCTCCTCCTCCTCCTCCTCGTCCACCACCGCCGCCTGCCGCCCACCTCCTCTCGGCCGCCGACCGCCTCCGCGGGGTCTTCCTTCGCAAAGCCCCCGGCCGCGCAGCGCTCCACCGCGCGCTCTCCTCTACCGGTCTCAACGCCTCGGCAGCCCTCGCTCCGGAGGTGCTCTCTGACGTCGTCAACGCCGGCGAACTCGGCGGCGCCGCCACTGTTGCCTTCTTCGACTGGGCGGTCAGCAACTCCAAGCCGCCCCCATCCGTCCACACCTGCAACATCGTTATCAGGGCGTTGGGGAGGAAGAAATTCTTCGGCTTTCTGGACGACGCGCTAAAGATCATGCGTGAAAGCAGTATCTTTCCGGACCTAACCACACTGGAGATCATCATCGACAGCCTAGTTGCGGCCAGGCATGTCAGCAGGGCCGTTGAAGTGCTCAGTACCGATCTATTTGGATTCGGAATTGGGAAAGCTTGTCGCAAAAAGGATGCCTTGACCATCCTCATCAGGTGCCTTTGCCGGAGATCCCATGTAGGCCTTGCCAGTTCCCTCTTGCTGGCCGGTCGTGAGGAGTTGCTTGGTCTTGATAACAATGCATACAATGAGGTGATGGGTGGCTGGGCAAGGTCTGGGAGGGTCGATAAGGTCGAAGATTTTTGGGCAAAGATGCAGGAGGAAAGTCTGGTGCCAGATGAGGTTTCACATTGCCATCTAATTGAGGCATTGGGCAGGGCAGGGAAGGCTGAGGAGGCACTCAAGGTGTTTGAGAAAATGGTACAAGAGGGATTTGGTCCGAGTACGATGGCCTACAATGCTGTTATTTTTAATTTTGCATCCATTGGAGATTTGGACAGGTGCATGAAGTATTACAAGGATATGGTAGACAAGAATTGCCCTCCAAACATAGATACTTACTTTAAGACGATTAGAGCCTTTCTGAGAGAGCTTAGGGTGGCTGATGCGCTTCAATTGTTCGATGACATGTTGGCTCGAGGAAATCTGCCAAATACTGGGATGATTACATCATTCATTGAGCCACTGTGTACATTTGGGCCTCCTCATGCTGCTCTGATAATATACAAAAAGAGTAGGAAGGCTGGTTGTATAATATCCTTGAAAGCGTACAAGCTTTTGCTTGAAAGGCTAGCTAAATTTGGGAAGAGTGGAACTGTCTTGAAGCTCTGGGAGGAGATGCAAGAGTGTGGCTATCCATCCGACAAGGAGGTTTATGAGTTTATTGTAAATGGGCTAAGCAACGTGGGTAAGGTTGATGCTGCTGTGTCAGTGGTGGAGGAATCACTTCGGAATGGCTTGTGTCTTGGGAGAGTTGTTTATAGCAAACTGAACAACAAGCTGTTGGAGATGGACAAATTTGAGACAGCATACAATTTGTTCAAGAAAGTCAAAGAGGCACGGGCACATTCTAATTCTCGCAACTATTGTCGTGCTAATGGTTGGCATTCCTGAGCATATCGATTTTTGTTCTAACATTAAAGGGTTTGCTGTTCACTTTGGTTGGTGAGAGCCTGGGAGCAGCGTTGTATGCTGATCTGCTGATAATTATGATGAAGCTAATACTCTAAATTAGCGCAGTGAAAGGTACAAGGATAAGTTCATGATATATTGGATGTATTCAATACTATTATGTATATGCATATCTTTCTTCCTGGCTATTCATATGCGATGGAAAAGCTAGATTAAGCAATGGGACAAAGTGCGTTGAATGGTATAAGTTAAGCGCAGTCGTTTGTTATTTGGCTATGGCTTATTCATAATTTGAGCTGCAGCTATGGAAGAAAGTATAAGTTACAACCTCAATTGTCGATCCCAATAATGCAGAGAAACATCATGTTGTATCTGAAAAACTGAGCAGTTGACCCTATACCTTAAATATGCTGAATTTCTGCTGCAGCTTCATTGTTATTATTAAACTATTACGTATGCATTGTACTTTTTACATGTGAATTTTAACACTGCCATTTCGTTTTGTTTGTATCACTCGCTTGTGTGCAGGAGAACCACAAGGAGGCGGGTCCAACCATATAGCTGAAAAACCAGATTTTAGTTCCTGGTTATGGTTGAGAGCAATGCCTCGAGGGCCGTTGAAAGATCAGGCAGAAGCTTCTCTTTGTGAATGTGAGTTTACCCTTTGCAGGCCAGTCACTTTGAGAAGTAACTGTCAGAAGTGTGTGCTGCAGACTGTTGATCTTGGCATCGGCAGCTAACAAGAAGTTGAGGATTACGGGATGAATCGGCATCTATCTCAGGAAAAAAAATGGGGAGATGAGCCTAGTTGAAGACAAACACTAGCATGAGAATCCCTCGACATAAAAGGGTGCGGCCATGGGACTTGGGAGGAGCACATATGAAGCAAATTTCAATCAGAGAGAGGAGGCATGACACGCCAGCAAGTCCAACCACAGGAAAAGCGGGATGTCACGAGTGATTACATAGTTGTTCTTTAATGTTTAATGTGGCGGATAGGGATTATAGTGTTATTTTAGGAACATACATATTAAAACTATTAGAACAAAGCATAAAGTTCATGAAAGATAATTCCTGACCAGTGACTGCATGGATGTTGTAATCTTGCTACTGAAACTGATGCTCGAATTACTCCTAATGCACCAACAACCACCACCCAACAACGAAAGTGTAGAGCTTAACAACATATTTCAAAAGGATATCTGATTCAGTATTACTCGAAAGTGGTAGCACGCACCATCTGTACTTATGCAGCAACAACAACCCGAAGTTACTGTGAACGAACCAGCATGTATTCTTCCCAAAGTTAGTTACAGAATCATAAGGATGTAGCAGGCACCATCTTTTCAGTGGGTTGATGCTTCGCAGCCATGTTTGCAGCCACAACCTGGGTAATATTGCATCGAAGAGCAATCGATCCAGACCACGGTCGGATGACAATGAATGGATTTTGACTTCGTATGGGATGGTTGAAATGCATGTGATGGGGATCTGTAGAGGACTCACCATTTTTTACCTGGCGGTATGGATGGGCCCTGCCACCGATGTGTGGAGCAGCTTGAGTAGTATCAAGCTGAAAACCTGTGGCTCACTAGATGTAGTATCAAGACTTCTAATGAAACAGGATAAAAAAAAAGATTTCTAATGAAACATTTTTGTGATGTCTGTGATGTTTTTGATAAGTCTTCTCTAATACATTTGCTGGCAATTTTCTATTGCTTTTGTTCACAAAAATTAGACGACAAGTTCACTGAAAGATTGCTAAATTTAGGACCAGAGCTATCAGTTCAGTGAAAGATTATTTTTCTCGACGTGGCAATCCACTACAGGGTAAATGGTGTTAGCACCCAGACAGATCCACAGGAGGGTGGTGTTCTTATTACCCCTACACGGATGCAATTCTGCTAATAAACTAAAAAAACAGATACAAATCAAAGCTCTCGCGCTCTTCCACCCAAGGGAAAATAGTTTCTATAACATGATTAATTTATTGAAAAATTATCAGTTTTGTTTTCGTTCAAGTTGAGAACTAATGAGGGAGCAGTGAAGAGGATTGCGCGGAGTGATAGGTTAATTGAACTTATATGATAGATGGAACACCAAATATTTCAATGGAACATCGTTGAAAACTGGCAAAATTTTATGTTTTATAGCAAGAGTTTCCCCAAAAAATCAATAGGAAAATTAAATGTTTTAGAGCAATCAATCTTGTTTTACAAACAAGTAATTGCAAACTAATCTCTCTAGTTTCTTCAGTAACAAGCTCTTTGTTGCTGTGATGTTTTAATGGATCTACAGCACCTTTCTTTTTTTACAAAACTATTTTAACTGATTTGGCTGTGCCCACCATAACAGGGATTGCATATTGTAAAGTTTGTACATTCTATTTATTTTTTTTGCATCTTTTTTCTTCAATACATTATGTTTGTAATTAATTTCATCGCTTTGAAAATTTATATCGTGTGAGATTACCTTTTTCATTATACTTCTTTTTAATCATCAAATATGAATCCAAAGCAAGCTCTTAGGTGATGTTCCAGTTGCGATGACAATTAGAATGTAATTAACCATAAACAGTCCAAAGCTAACTAGCACCTCAGATCCAATCATTTTACATGAAACGATAACAATAACTTAAGCGTGGTTGGTTGCATGCCTGTGCCAAATGGACTAAAGCGAGTTATAAAAAATAACTTGGACTAAAGCGTAAGCAGGTCGTGTATGAAAGTTGTGTCAGTTACTAATACACATCGGTTTACCAAAGTTTACTCTTGTTATCCGTGATGGTTGTAAGGCGTTCCATTCTATCGAGCCAAAAATTTCATGATTCCATAAAACTACAGAACAAGGTTTTTCACCATTACATCATAATACTTATTAGTTGACCAACTACTTATAGCTGATATCATGCATCTAGCTAGCTAGTCGTTGGATCCTCGACTATTCTGAGAACATCAGCAATTCTTGCATATGCAACCGAAGATAGCGCAATGGCCATCCTTACTGCCAACCATCATCCTGCATTTGAATTTGCAGGTCTCATTACCAAGAGGGGTCTTTTTCAAGGAGACGAAGGAGCTTATCAATATTCAGTTTGAGTCTGTAGAAGCTTTAGCTGTTCCACGCACTTGTAATTTTGTATCACACGAGATTGCTCGTTGTGGTTTGGGTTGGAACTCGGATCATTTCATCATTTGGGATGATCCCCTCCCCGAGTTTGTAACAAACCTTGTGGGTCGCGATATGGCTGACTTGGAGTTGAATGAATAAATTGAGCGAGCTTGAATAAAAAAAAATCTGCTCATGGATATGTTGATACTTAAATTTTAATTATGAAAGGAGTATGTAAGGATCGTCACACATACCCCTCACATTGTTTCATATCATGTATATACCATATAGAAAATAAAAGAGTGAAATGCACTCGAGATACATAATTATTTAGGGATGGTCATCTAGGTACATAAATTCTTAAAGTGACCATATAGGTCCACAAACTCTTTAGGAATGGTCATCTAGATACATGAACTCTCAAGTGACCATTTAGATCCACAAAATAACTATGTTGTAGCTGCCTAGATCCGTAGCTGGCCAACGGGCTGGCACGACACGAACCCGTCACGAGCTGGGCCGTTTCTTTGACGGGCCGACACGGCCTTATGGTTAATGGACCAAGTTGTACTGGCACGATGGGCCTGGGGCCAAGCTCAAGCACTGCACGGCCATGGGCAGTGTCAGGGCTGCGGGTCTAATGGGTTGTGTCGTGCCTGGCTGGCCAAGGTTGTATTTTTTTGTGTTTCGAATTTTTTAAATACAAAATCGGACTAAACCAAAACATGTAGATCTAGGTGGTGCTGGGCCCCATTGCTTCTCACCGGTTGACACCGGAATTTAGATGTTTTTCCAGTAAATTCCAGTAATGTTGAAGAGGCTGGTACAAGGCGTGCCTCAAGAGGAGTCCAATGAATTCAAGGAAGGGTCCGTGACCTCTATATGAAGTAAGCGCCGTAAAGCAAATCAAAGGAGATTTTTATTATATGGTATGCTAAGTGGCCGAAATATTTTATTCATAACTCACTGGATACATGGAAGGCCTTCACGTGAGATTATCTTGGGAGAGCATATACGGTACAAGGTTTTCATTATTTTATAGTATGATTAGCACCGTTGCCGCAATATTATATTATTTAGTAGGAAAACCGAATCATTGTATCTAGGTTCTAGTCAGTTTAGTCCGGAGTCTTTTACTTGTACATCAAGTCCACGCCACCCTATAAATATAAAGGGCCGTGGCACATTGTAACTATCTCTCGATCAATCAAACAACTTCGGCGCATTGCCACCCTGTTACCTCGATGGGTTCTTGTCTCGAGCGGGCTGCATCGGCTCCGATCTCCGCATGAGATAAGGATTCATCACCCCGGTAATTATGCCGACTTATCTAGTAACCTTCTCGTCTCATACTTTGATCGAATTATCTCACTGTATGGTCGATCGAATCTGCTAATACTTTGTCGGCATAATGCTAGTTATCCGGTATACAAGATCTATCCAGAACTGTTAATAGAATAGGCATTGTTATTGCTGTCTCGGTTAAGTCCGATCCTACGCAGTGTCTGTTTGACGAACATAGTATAGATAGATCGAGTATATTCGAGTCACCATTGGATCATTTATTAGTTAAGTCTTCCACCTAATTATTTCTGATAGAACCTTATTGCTGTCTCGGTTGGATCCGATCCTACAGGTTTTATCAGAGTAGTTCTGTGATGTGGCTTAACCGATAGATAATTCTTTGGTTCTACCAGAGTGTTTAGCTGGTTGTTTATCATGTATTTTTCGTTGTATCAGCTCGGTATTGTATTTCTATTAATCGGCCGATGCGACGTCACCTCATTATCTTGTCAGTTGCCGGATCAAACTGACTGGCACGCCTCGAACCTCAAAGTTATGGTCCTGCACTGGAGTTAAGCAGATCTCCTAGGCCGCGTGTGTGATTTCGGATCAACACACCTTTTTAGCACGTCCGACTCGTCTTCTATTATCTGGTGAGCATCAGAATTACCCATATTTTAATCACTTGATTAGAAGTCAAATTTATCTTATCACCGCGCTTGAAAAGCGGAGTACGTTATTGCATCGGCCGTTGGAGTGTTAGCATTGGCTGATAGTACATCGGGTGGCTGTTGGATTATTATATTGTTAATGTACCAGCCGTTGGATTGAAAGTGCATTGGCAGGCTGATTGGACTAGCTATTATATTGCATCGGCTACTGGTTTGTGCGTGCTTGGTTGCAAATTCAAGTACATCGGCCGGCTGTTGATTTGTACATCGGCCCATGTTGCATCGGCTGTTGGAAAATTTAGTGTGCATCGGCTTTTGGAAATCCTTCATTAGTTGGTATTTAAATAATATCTGTTTGAGCTGATGGCTGCTGGGTATTAGTGCATCGACTGGTATTTGGATTGTTACTATCGGCTAGTGAAAAATTAGTGTATCGGCTGCTGGAGTATATCGGCTCATTGGGTTGAATTATTATATAGCTGCTGATTTATTTGTGCATTGGCCGTTGAATTATTATATTGCTACATAGTGTATTGGCTGCTGCTAGAATGTCTGCATGGGCTAGTATTAAAGCAGGAAAGAGTTGATATGGAGACATCGAGCTGATGGGGTCTTTTATCTGGTCATCAAGACATCAAGCCGATGAAGCCTTCTCTATGATGATCCAAGTCGATGAGGCTTTCTATGTGAGACATCAAGCCGATGAAGATGATAAGGCGATCAAGCTGTCAAGCCGATGGGGGCCAATGTCAAGGAAGATGCCGATTTCCTTCCTGGCAGCCAACTGGGGCATCGGCACAAATATGCCCCCCAATTTCGAAACATAAAATATTATGTTTCGAAATTATTTCTTTGCATCATCTGTACCAGTTGTTGACAACGGAAGTTGCTAATCAAATGTACCAAGTTCCGGTGTCTACAAAGAACTGATGAGGTGATGTCGTGGCTGAGCTGATTGGACTGTTTATGCGGAAATCAAGACACCAAGACGGCGATTGATATCTTTTAATGTGGTGATCAAGACATCAAGCTGATGGTTGAGGAAGCTGATTTTCCTCTTGGAAGCCAACTTTGACGGAGAGGGGGGGGGGGGGGGGGGGGGGGGGGGGGGGGGGGGGGGGGCATCGGCACCCAAGATCGCTCAAAGGATAATTTCGAAATATAATATCTTATACTTCGAAACTGGGGGCATGTGTTAACACCGAAATTACCTGTGAATGAGTTTATTTGGCAAGAAAGGCTATTGACGCAGGTTTGGGAATTGAAAGAAGATGAGGAAACGACGTGCGCTTCATTGGAAAGGAAATATTCATTATCTAACGTGATTAGCATCGTTGCCGGATTATTATATTATTTCCATTGATCAAGACTCCATGGCATATACGAAGCAATAACAGATTGGCAGGAAATATACGTGGATGCTTATATGGAAACACCAGCACTTGTACGTCTGGCCGAATAAAGAAAGATTTATTCTGTTTAGGTAGTAGCAAACCGGCTTGTTTAGATTAGCATACTTATCTCTTGTGCGTAGTCGGTTTAGCTTGAAGTCTTGCTTGTACATCAAGTCCACCGTACCCTATAAATATAAAGGACCGTGGCACATTGTAATCTATCTCTCGATCAATCAAAACTACTTCGAAGCATCGCCAACCCTTTTTTCGATGGGTTCTTGTCTCCCTCGGGGCTCCGATCTCGACGTGAGATAAGGATTCATCACCTCCGGTGATTATGTCGACTTATCTAGTAACCTTCTCGTCTTATACTTTGATCGAATTATCTCACTGTATGGTCGATCGAATCTGCTAATGCTTTGTCGGCATGATTGCTAGTTATCCGGTATGCAAGATCTATCTAGAACTATTAATAGCATCGGCATTGTTATTGCTGTCTCTGTTAAGTCCGATCCTACGCTATGTCTGTTCGACGAACATAGTACAGATAGATCAAGTATATTCGAGTCACTACTAGATTATTTATTAGTTAAGTCTTCTACCTAATTACTTTCGTTAAAACCTTATTGTTGTCTCAGTTGAGTCCGATCCTACGGGTTTTATCGGAGTAGTTCTGTGATGTGGCTTAACTGGTAGATAGTTTTTTGGTTCTACCAGAGTGTTTAGCTGGTTGTTTATCTTGTGTTTTGGCTGTATCGGCCCAACATTCTATTTCTATTAACTGTGGCATGTATTTTCCGTTGTATCGGCTCGGCATTGTATTTCTATTAACCGGCCGATGCGACGTCACCTCGTTGCGGATCAAACTGACTGGCACGCCATGAACATCAAAGAGCTATGGTCCTGCACTGGAGTTAAGCAGATCTCCCAGACCGGTTACGTGTGATTTTCATATCAACACACTTTTTGGCACGCCTAGTGAGACTCGTCTTCTATCATCTGGTGAGCATCAGAATTACCCATATTTTAATCACTTGATTAGAAGTCAGATTTATCTTATCACCGCGCCTGAAAAGCGGAGTACGTTATTGCATCGGCCGTTGGAGTGTTAGCATCGGCTGATAGTTAGCCTTAGCCTGTTCGGCAGGCTGCGCTACAGCTGCGGCTGCTGAAGAAATAACTGCAAACACTATAGCGGCTGCTAGGAACACTGTGGCAGCTGCTGAAAAAATAACTGAAACACTATAGCTGCTGCAAAGCAGCAAGGCGAACAGGCCAAGTACATCGGGTGGCTGTTGGATTATTATATTGTTAATGTACCAGCCGTTGGATTGAAAGTGCATTGGCAGGCTGATTAGACTAGCTATTATATTGCATCAGCTACTGGTTAGTGCGTGCTTGGTTGCAAATTCAAGTACATCGGCTGGCTGTTGATTATCACTGGATACATCACCATGTAGTTTGAGGAGGGGAGGCAATGGCGGTTGGGCAACCCAAGGTGACGGCTCTCACACAGTCACAGTAGCTTTCAAGGCGAAGTTTGAATAGGTCTTTTTGTTTTGCTTTGGGAAGTTACGTGGCTGATAAAGGCAGAGAGAACTAATTCTCATAGTTTATATCAATCTTGCTATATTCTTTTCAGTTCATCTATCCTTGCTAATTCTTAGATGTTACAAGGGAGCACTGAATTAATCTGTTGATTCAAATCTCTAATTCTAAACATTATATGTTCTACGTATAGGCCATTCAATTGTTACAAGATATCCTCTGACGAAATATGTCACGAAGACGATATTATGTCCAAATTGAAGCTACAGTTTTTTCTCATTGAGTGAAATGCACTCGAGATACATAAACTATATAGAGACGATCATGTAAATACATAAACTCCTAACGTTATCATCTAAGTCCATAAACTATTTAGGAATAGTCATCTAAGACATAAACTCCTAAGCGATCATTTAAGTCCACAAACTAATTATGTTATAGTTGTCAGGTCCAAAGCCTTTCTTGTGTGAAAAAAAAATTCCTATGTGGACACGGAGGGACAAGTGCTATACGCATGAAAAAAATCCTGACGGAATTGCAAAAAGAAGACCTTGCTCGACAATTAGGAGGTGAGGCGATAATCGAGAGGCGACGACTTGGCAAAGGAGGCGAAAGCCCTCATTCGATCATGCTGCCGAGCAGAGTTGGTAGTCTTGCGGTTGATCGTCACAATTTTTCTCACACATTACCGCCTCGCCTTCCGAAGGGCTGTGGACCCACGACGGCACGGCATGGCATGGTTCGTTTAGTCCTGTTTTGTATTAAAATAATTCAAAAAAACATAGAAGAAATACTTTTCGAGCCTTGAGCCAGCCAAGCACGGCACAACCCGTTAGGCCCGTGTCTCGGCCCTGCTCGTCTAACACTGGTCGTGCCGTGCTTGAGCCTGGCTACAAGCCTGTCATGCGAGCCCGACCCAGTTCGTTAACCATAAAGACCGTGCTGATCCGTCAAAGAAACGACCCGACCCATGTTGGGCTCGTGTAGTGTCAGCCCGACACGGCTCGTTGGCCAACTATAGACCTGAGCAGCTACATCATAATTAGTTTGTGGACCTAAATAACTATTTGGGAGTTTCTAGATTATTTATAAATAGTTTGTGGAACTAGATGGTCACTTTAAGAGTTTATATACCTACATGATATTTTTTTTCTTTTGAGATTACACAGTACAACTCAGACACTCACAACAACGCACGCACACTCACTTCTTGAACACACGTACGCAAACCCTACCCCTGTAAGCATCTTCGAAGACTGAGTCACCACTGACGCCTCGCTGTCGACGGGAGCGTCGCCTACCAAGCACAAATGCCGTTAAATCCTTAAAAATTCGCTCTCACGGAGAGTCGAACACAGGACCTTAGGTGCTACTGAGACTCTTGTAGCCACTAGGTTACAGGCCCTTTCGCGTCTATGTACTCGGATGTACTTCACTCTTTCTCATATGTTGTAAAACAAAATAAATCTTTTGCGGCATCTAAAATATGCACTATTACTATTATGTTTGCCATATCAGGCACTGGATGTACGGAACTTGAGGTGGCAAACATTTATGCTTTTATTTATAGCAGTAAATCTGGAAAAAATCATTAAAAATCAATTAGAGTACTTTCGTCCCCTTCGTCAATTCAATCGCGCCCAGTCCCCCACCAGGCCACCGCCGTCGCAGCCGGAGAGGAAGGAAGGCAATGCCGTGCTGCCAGACGGTGCTTAGCGCTGCCGCGGCCGCCGCCGCTAGCAGGACGCCGTCATGGCTGCACCGGCTTCACGCCAAAGAGGGCCTTTCCTTCCCCTCCCACCTCCAGATCGACGACCTCCTCTACGGAGGCCGGCGACCTCAACCTCCCCCGCCGCAACCTCCTCCGCCGCCTCCTTCATCCAATCACAACCCCAATCCGGCCGTCGTGAAGGAGCCGCCGCCTCCCAAGGCCGCCAAGCCCAAGCAGCCGCAGCAGCAGCAGCAGCAGCGGCCACCGCGCAACCCCTCCCGGCCAAACCCTAGCTCTAGCAATTCCCCACAGCCCCAGCCGCAGCTGAATCTCAACGCCGTGATCTCCGACGTCTTCGCAATCCCGTCCTCCGACCCGCCAGACACCCCGGCGCTCAAGGCCATCCGGAAGCAGTCCCGGCCCCGCCCGAGGACCGACGACCAGCCGGTCCCGGCTTCTCCGCCTGGCCCCCGCAAGGACAAGAAGGACAAGGACAAGATCGCCAAGGCCAAGAAGCGCCGCCGCGCCGAGCGCGCCGGGGATGCCGACGGGGAGAGGTGCAGCCGGACCGACGTCACCGTCATCGACACCAGCATCGAGGGCTGGAAGAAGGCCAAGCTGCTCATCCGCCGGGGCGATGTCTGGAAGATCCGTGACAAGAAGCCTTCGGCAACATCTGAACAAGAGGATGCCATAGCCAAGGGCAAGCGAAGGGCTGGCCTCGTGTCCAAGCTGCAGAGAGACCGAGAGAAGGAGAAGCAGAAGGAGAAAGAAACAACCTCATCGGTGAGTACTCTTCATCCCCCTGCCTGTCCTTGGAAGCTCACATAAGCTATTTGATAAGTGTGCTTGTAGATTCTTAATTTCACAGAAATGTAGCATGCCTCTAGTAACACAGTATAGTATAGAAGTGTTAAAATCATATTTTGTTACGGTTTGTTTTCTAGTTACATCGATGTGGCGGCGCCTGGTCTTCTTGTCATAGGTTCGTTGGGGCAACTTGATCCATGCAACCTGGCAAACCGATGACACCAATAGCTTAGTTCGGTTGTGGATATCGGTCCCTTGTATGAAACAATGTCTTCATCAAAGGATATTGTAGTGCTGCTAGTGATTTCCTCATAAAAAAAGATTTAAGTTTGGACTGGGCTACTGGGGCTCAACTGATTGCCATCATCCACTCTATTGTTCTTGAACTAAAGTCTTTTTTTTAATGCCGAATTGGTTCTTCTATGGCAGAATTTAATTAGCTTAAAGTATGTGGCTTCTCTCATTAGGTAAACGTGCTTTATTGGTTTCAAGATGAGCGTATATCTATCAAAGAGTACACATGCACACTTGATAATGATAAATTATTGATCTTGGGTCAGAAATTTGTAAATTACACTGTTATGTAATTTTAATTAGTGGCAAAGAGCAATTGTTAGTCCCCGTTTCATTCTAGGCAAAAGGGTGGAATCAACTTTGTTGTGCTTTTACAGCGTTTGTTCACAAACTGAAAAGCACTATCGTGTACTGCAGTTTTCAAGAGAAAATAGTACAAATGAACATGCTTTCGTTTGTTAAGAGTACAAATCGATAGTTCTACACTCGCTGGTGTTGATTTGTTTGTCATCAGGTTTGAGTGCTGTTATGAGAGCCTGAGTCCATGATCCCCCATTCCCCATCAGCTCCTTACCACCAGGACATATGCACATGCACTGAAAATAATATGGTTATTATTTGAAATTCAAAATATTCGGGTGGTTTTAGCAGTGACCTTAACAAGGCTGTTAATTGAGCGGGACTTTGATCCTGCCTTGGAACATAAACTTTGCAGTTCTGACATGATAGAATGCTCCCTCTGGTCATAAAAGAATGTCATTTTCTATGTGTGCATTTAAAGTTTTCAAAATTTAGGTACTGATATCTCGATGCATTATTTGGTTTATAAGAATAGTTTATTGATGTTAGCGGTATAAGTTGCATTTTTT
Source organism: Eragrostis nindensis (assembly GCA_012490785.1). Lineage (NCBI taxonomy): Eukaryota > Viridiplantae > Streptophyta > Magnoliopsida > Poales > Poaceae > Eragrostis > Eragrostis nindensis. The sequence goes on from JAAXCT010000446.1 coordinate 257,464, forward strand.
GTAGACTATGTTGACTTGTGAAAAAAAAGATTCTTTTTTGTGATCAAAGGGAACAATAACAACATCAATAGAGGCTCATTCGCATCTTCATAGCGATCTTGGTTGGATAGAAAATTCAGTTTGCCAAGTATATATATATCCTTTGTACCACAAGCTACAAGTTATGAGAATCAACTTTATCCACTAAACATTTATCTGCATCTGTATGGGAATGCTACACCTTTTTTGCTTTTGTTATCACAAAACCACACTTTGTTACTATTTTGTTCTGCAACACCTTTAGAAGTGTAATTTTGTGAAATAGAATGACAGCATATGTTTAAAATTGTGATACTAACTCTTGAAAAGTGTAGTTTTGCCATACAAAATAACAACTAAAGTGTGGTTCTGTGATTTTTTTTTTAGAATATATTTTGCAAAAAGGAGTGCCAATAGATATGCAATTTTGTGAAATTGATTCATAAAAATGTGCCTTTTGTATATATAAAAACTTGGTGTGATTTCATGGAATTTATACTTATTGTTCTTACTTCAGGGAAATATTGATGCTGGAAGTGATGCTGTAATGAAAGAATCAGAGGATCCCATCCAAACACCGAATAGGTAAACCTGATGATTTTTTCCTCTGGTGCAGAAGGACCCCTGCTGTTGCATCCCTGAATTACATAATTGATGCCAGTTCAAACATGTTAAACAGGTTTTCTCGTATATGAACATTGCAGGTCTTAGATGTTCTGAAGCAGAACCAAAAGGCTGAAGTGCAGCAATTATTCAATTAGAGACAAGAATGGGTTAAACAAAACCCTATAGGTGATCAGGGAGCGAATTGAGTCCAAGAACTGCATAAAGACAACGTCATTACATTGGAATTGGTGCATTTAGTTTTGATTATTGTCCTATTGATATGTGGCCATGTTAGTGTGTTGATTGATTCCTATTAGATGTTCCAAATTCCAATTGAAGCTTGGAGGGTACCCATGTTTTCTTAATATTTATGTAAGGTGGCAAGGTCATCTGAATGTTGTTGGGAGTTTCATCCATTAGTTTGTTTGACTTGTCGGTCGTGTACTGCAACTCAGTCGGTCCTGTAATGGAATGTTTATATCAAGGTTGCATTTTCGGAAAGGGCGATCCCGAAGGTCCGGTGGGAGGGCGGTTTACCGGTTTTCGAAAACACTGTGTTAATTTTCGAAACGGACGGTTTTTCCTACCGGACCGGACCGGTTTTCCGGTTTTCGCGAAAACCGGCCGGTTTCAGCGGTTTTGAGAATGGTTTATATCGGTCGCAAAGTTGCTGTACAATTTCGGTTGCCATTTCGTTTTAGTAATTTGGTCAGCGGTAAATACTGTTGATGACTTTTTGTTTTTCTGCTGTATTGATGATGGGTCTATGACAGCATGTTTGCCAAGCCCAGGTGCCGCTTCTTTGAGTTTTCAAAATAGCAAACCAATGGGTCGCTGGATCGACCCAAAACTAGGGATACAAGTTTTCTCATTTTTGGGTTACTGGATCTACCCAAAACTTCTCTAAATGAACTATAGCGTACCCTCATCTTCTTAAGCTAGTACAAGAAAATGAACAAAGCTCCTGACCCAAACTACCCAATGGGTACCCATTTGCATCCCTAATCAATGTCGGAAATCTGATTGTTTACTTCCTTACTGCTCCCAAAGGTGGCACCCAGAAATCTCCTCCCCTGTCCCCCACCTGGCTCCGATGGCCCTTCTAGTAAAACTACATGGCACTCTGAATTTTTGTTTGGTGGGGCCCTGATTTCTGTTGAAGTCAGTCAGACCAAAAAAACATTTTACAAACAAGTCAAAATACTGACAATTTGTATTACATCATCCGAAGCAACTTTAAATAGAGTCATAGTGTAAATTATCTAGTTTTGAATAGTTTGAGGGTGTTCAATATCTAGTTTTCAGTACGAGAAACAGACTACTCCCTCGATTTTTTAATCGATGCCATTTGGATAACTCATGTTTGCTTCTTTTTTTTTTAGCATAAACTCATGTTTGCTGAGGGAGTAAGACAGAAGAGTGAGGTCAAATGAACTTTACCTTAATTTAATATATACAGGCCCTTGTCTAGTTTCCATTTGGGTGCACGGTCGACATACCGTCCAGACCATTAGCTGAACCAGGCCCAGCTTGACGGCCCACAAGCTTGACCGTCCAGACCATTAGTTTTGAATAGTTTTTTTTTTTTTTTTTTTACTTCAGTAACAGCGGGAGCGCACCTGACACCTTCTCGTCTCCGGAGAGGTTTCCTTTCATCTCGGATATTTTTGAAATCCTCGAGCGGGCGCCGGCGGCCGACGACCCCCCTCTCCTCCTGACTCCGCTCCGCCGCCGCCGAAATCCGTGAGGAAGATCCAGACAATGGAAGGCGGCGACGAGAGCGCCGCGGCGTTCGAGGCGGCGCTGGGGCTGAACCCGCGCCACTTCGTCGACGGCGTCCTCGACATGGTCGACGACATCGGCCGCGATGCCTTCCGGTTCTCCCACCAGTTAAGCCCTCTCCATATCTCTCCATCCGCGAATCCTGGACGCCCCTTTTTTTTTGGGGCACTTTCTTATTCGCCGTCGACCGACTGGTTAACTTGCCATTTCATTTCACTCGCGTTTCTCCAGGGAAGCGGCCACTCCGGGGGTCCTCGGCGCCGCCAGGGCAGCCGAGAAGGCTGCGGAGCTCGAGCGGGTAAGCAGCTGACTCTGGTATCATGTGTTGGGCGGACTAGATTTGGGGCGCTGTGGATTATGTTTATGCCACAACACATAAGGGAGGAATCAAAGTGAATTTGTCTTGGAATGTGGTGCCGACTAAGTAAGGAAAATCCATCTATTTATGAGATTGATGTTGTCAAGAGGCCTGTAGTAGCTGTGTCATTCAGGTGTTTTTGTTGTATTTGCTTGTTTGTTAGTCCCTTTCCTACAGTATGGATAGTTGTCTATATTTAGCTGATACGTTGCTTTCTTGTTAATAACATTTCAATGGTCATTACGGAACTTTAGCGTTACGGAACTTTGGCGCACCTTGCGATATATTTTTCTATCCTGCCTCAGAATTCATCTCACTCCACATTTCATCAGATATCATGAGCTGATTTGTCTCCGTTTATGGCATTTTATTTTCTGCTTATTTACGGAGATCTAATGTAAAGCATGACTTCCCTAGTTATAACACTTATGAACTATCTATGGCGGACTAACCATTCAATTGTCATATAACTTTTTTTGACGTGAATACAGCAGGGGAGGCCCCTACTGCTTATAGAAAAAAAAAAAAGAAGAAGAGGAAAACAACTGTACAATGCTCTAAACAAAACAAATGTCATGTAACTGGTAGCTACTGTAATGCTTCAAATGTCTAAGCAGTTGTGCCTGCTTAGTCATTGCATACCCCATGAGATGATTTCATATCTTTATCAGCTAATTTCTTTTCCTTATGCTGCTATTTCTATTCATGCTCTGTTTCAAATCATTCTATGTAAAGAACAGCAGGATTGTTATGAGTAAAAAGGCATTGTTTTATGTTTTTTTGGTAGGGATTAAATGCCGTTCGTCATCTAGTATTCGATGTAATGGATAAGAGAATGACCAGCTGGGAGAAATACTGCCTTGGAAAAATCTTCACTCTACCCAAAGGTTTTGTCTTGCCTGATGATGTACGTTTCTATTTTTTCTCTAAGTAACAGATTTAATTCCTGCATTTCAACTTATGGAATATAACTTCTATTGCAAAATTTTAATTGTTGTACTTCCTCATGATTAGTCGCAGATAAAGGGTATCAGATTCCTTGTTTTTTAAGGTTCATACTTGGGGTTTACTGGTTCATATGTGCGGTGTTGTTTCTCAACAGACAACAGATGCCCCCCGCTCTTGCACAGATAGGCTTGGTTTTAGGGAATGATAATGGCAAATGCCAACCCGCCCTCCCTTGGAGGCTCTGAGTTTATTCTTTGCTTTATTAACTCACTGGTGCAGCTGGCATTATATTGCAAACCCCTAACAGTAGATGTTAACAACCTTTAACTTGCTATTAGCCCAATGACACGAACCAAAAAACTGAACTTGTCTCTAAGCCGTTGATGCCTGATTATTGGTAGCTACTGAAATGCTGGTTTTGGGTCATAGCCCGTTTCTTCTTGTGCCTTTAGGTTCTACCAACAAAGATGTCCACAAAATGCACAATTGCAAAGTATAAACGAAGGGATGTAGATTTCTTTTATACATTGGCGAGATTGCCTAAATAGCTGATTGATGTTTCAACCAGAATTTTCGGTGCATGCATTATTGTATTCTTGTTGGTCCTATTGATCTCGAAATTTATCAGTCTATTTAGAACCTTGATTGAGCTTATTTTGTGATTGCTTGCAGTAACTAACTATGAAAGAAACTTTGCTTACAAATGTTTAATTCAATGAAAAGCCATACTTCTGTTCATATTTACTTTGCTCATCTCACGAATATCGGTAATGCACACAAGCATATATGTGATCTTCTTTTCCTTGATCAGGATAATTCTTGCGCCAAAGAGCTGCAGAAAGATGGAACCTCTGATTCAGATTTACTAGATCATGAGCTTGATTTATTAAGGAAAAATCTTGAAAGTGTAAGAAACCTAACTTCTAACGAAATAGTGTATAGTATGTCTGGACTTCTGTAACAAATGCTTGTCTTTCTTTCCATCAGGCTAACAAAGAATCTGAATATTTTCGGAGAGAGCTATCTTCATTGGAAAGGGAAACTACATACAAAAGAGAACTTGATTCCTCTATTGCTGAGATACAGAAATTATTTGAAGAGAAATCTGTGCAGCAAAATTTTGAAGGTATTGCATTATATTCAGTAGTTTAGTACAAAAACGGGAAGCAGATAAAGGTGGATCTTACGATCAGTTTTGTACTTCTGTTGTTGATGGCATGTGAAATTCCTTCCCTTATTTGCGGAGAAAATTGGGTAACCAATGTGCAAAAATATGGTGTTAGGGAATTCATTGTCTTGTCAGCGATTTTAAAACACAAAATATTACTAATTCATTGCCAAGGAACCAGTATACTTGACACGGTCATTTCACACTAAGACAATACAACATTGAGATACAGCAATTATCTTTACACCGTGAAAACTTTGATCATTGCATAAAGTTTCTTAGTACCATTTGTTAGCTTCGGTAATAAAGTGCTCAAAAATATTGTCACCCTGAATTGTGGGTTATGTTACTTTTTATCACTTTAATGCATTCTAGTGTTTTACTTTTATAAACTCTTTGAGCTCGTTGCAGAATTCCTGACATCATCGATGTCTACATGTATATTTAATCTAAGTTGACTACTCAGTTCCACTCAATCTAGTTGGCTCTGATTTAGAATATATGCGTACTCAGCTGTGCTGAACTTGCAGAGCTAGCAAAGGCAATACCAATATTGCAGCAGAAAATAACTTCACTGAACAAGAAAAGGACCGAGTCTGGGAGCATGGTAGATCAACAGGTTTTGAACATGAATGGCCTCAGAGACAGTAAACGTCTAGCACTGGATAAGGGTATTGCCACCAATTTCCCTTTGCTATCTTTAGTGCTCCTGTGCATGTGTATTTGCGGCATTGACCCAATAACTTATCCTGCAGATTTCACTACACGGACTGAAGACATTCAAGAGATCGTCAATATCTTACAGAACAAGTAGTTTGCAGTGTTATGCAGCCTGTGCTGCACCAGGATATTGTTCGGTTGTGTTACAGCGTCTGCTTTATAGGATCAGTTTTGCCTTAATTTGGTCGTAGCTACCTTCTTGTTAGCTGCCTATGGTGTGACACTGAACTGCGTTTGGTAGGTTTCCTGTGTCACATGAAGATGGTAGGTCTGTTCTGATGCTGATGGTGATGAGTGTACCAACCAGTAAATTTCATTTGGACTAATCTGAAGTACGTTCTGGAATTGGTCCTTGTACTTATCTGCTGCGTTATTCTTGTAACATTATCATGTAAGTTTGTCTTTGTTGTGAATATCTGTTTATGTTGCCATTGATACATTCTTGAAAAAAAATGTTGCTGTTGATGAGGTAGTCTTTGCATTCTTGGTTGTTATAGTCATGCCACTTTCTAGCAAAAAGAAAAATGTTATAGTCATCTCCTATCTTACTCAGGTTCAGGTCTCAGGATGAAGAGGCGATGCATCAAACATTATGACTATAACCAATCAGGGATTTTGTGGTACAACTAGCTTAATAAAAGGAAAAAGATCACAGCTTAAATACCATGTAACTTCATGCATGTACTAATTCGGAAAGACAATCTTCAAATATCCATAGTAAAAACATGGTAAAGTACATCACATTCTGCCCTGCAAACTCAAATTCAATGGAACACAATATGATTCAACTATAAGAGCGCTATTCAGTAGCCTGGCAATCTGAAGTTGATGTGGAATGGAATGTTACGAGCTGCTTCCACAACATATAATAGCCCCCCCTGCTCCAGTCTATTGTCGAAATTGATGGAATCAAGCGCCAGCCTCAGTTGGATGAACAACTTAAAGAAATCAGAAACGACTGGTTCATTATTCATCCAGATAAATGAGTGGGCAAAAGGCCCACATGATTCTGGTGCATTAAGCAACGTTTTCCTCTGCTAGTTGTCGAAAAGGGTAGTGACAAGGAGATGCTGTACAAAAGTTGATCGAACTGCAGCTCGCCGCCTCCTTCGCTCCCTCTCTTCATGACTAAGGTTGGAATCAGCAACACTAAAGAAGAATTGCATTAAAATACCATCACGCCCTCAGAGGACTCAATGCCAATTTGGAAATCATGCAGTTCTCTCTACTGGAATTAAAATCCCCATCATGATACTGACATTTCAGTTTCTTCTTTGCCAAGAAATAAGTGATGATCAATGGTGTACCTTGTTTAACATGTGTGCCTACATTTGACAGTGTAGTCTACGCAGCTCAAGGTGACTTCCATTCGTAATCAACTACTGCACATGGTTCGGTTAAAAAGAAAAAACTACTACACATGTGGTCCACATTCATGCTGTGCAAATGCATTGATTCAATTTCTTAGCATCTGCTGCAGTTTGGTCAAAATCAAGCATATATGTAGAAGAGGGGTTAAGCTTTTCATGGTACCTCACAAGTAACTAAGCAAAACTTAATTTAATGTGGATAGTTCCAGTATCTTCAACGTACAATGGCTTTAAGCTAAGTCTACCTAAACAGGTGTAATGAATGTGGATAGTTCAAGTATTTCAAAGCACAGAGAATTTAAGCTAAGTTTACCCAAAGATGTTTTATGAATGTGGATAGTTAAAGTACCTTCAAAGTACACAGGGCGTTAAGCTAACTTTGCCTAAATAAACACATTGTTCAACAATCCAAAAAAGGCTAAATTGCTAAAATAATTTCAATAGCTACAGAAGCAACCCAAAAAATAAATAATAAAAACAACGTCACCACACAGAACTATGCTCAACAATCCAATAGTGATCATACCTTGTCTTCCAAGTCTTTGCAGGTAGTGCTCTTTTAAACCAATTACTTTCCACCACAGCAGGGGCAGAAGATTTTGATGTCTCTTCTGCTTCTGATGAAGATAAATTTAGAACTAGTGAAGATAGTAGTGAATCAGTGACTGAAGTTGATGTATTTGTACTGCTGCTTCGACTGCTATTTCCGAGAAGAACCTTTAAATAGGTGTCTTGAAGATCTCTCCCTGCATAGGAGATAGTCTGGTTGCCAGTACCAGCAACTCTACGTAATCTGTGATGTCTCTGCAAGTGCACACTGTTTAGGAAACACATAAAAATTACAGATAAAAAACTTACAAAGAAATGTGTAACATAAACTTTAACGATTGATTCGTTAAGAAAGGATATTTTAAACAGGTAGCCATGCTGAAGAGTTATATGATCCAACAGGTCCTTCGAAATCCTAGCAGCGCAAACTGGGCAAGCCTGTCAAGAGTATAAAAGTGAGCTTAGAAGCTATAGAATATATTGCATAATGTATGTATTGTGCTGAGCTTCTCATAATGCCAATAGCTGACTTCTGGGAGCATATGGTGTATAAGGCCCCAAAGAAGAGTCTGGTAATCGACGTAAGCCCAAAAACCTTGTGCCTTGCATATATGCATGGTGGTGTATGAGGGTGCGCCTTATACCTACCCCACCCCCACCAATTACAGCCGAAGACATCTTTTATTCTAACAGTTTGGTCACAATTTCAGCTGAAGCTAAGAATAGCCACTTAGGTACATTTAACCCACCCCCACCAATTACAGCCGAAGACATCTTTTATTCTAACAGTTTGGTCACAATTTCAGCTGAAGCTAAGAATAGCCACTTAGGTACATTTAACTTGACAAGGTGATGAAATATATAAAAACTTTACTTTTAATATATACCCGAGAGAACTACTGACAACTGCTTGAACTATGGAGTCGGCGTATGGTCCGAATCACTTTGCCTCTGGATACTAAGATGTTTCAGTTCGCCAGGTTGTCTCTTGTGTGCTCATGGATTCAGCAGGCAGTTCAAAAGGTTGACCTATATCCTAACAGTCTATGACAACATCATGCGAGTGCCAGACCCAAACAAATAAACAATTGTAGTTGGGGAGTGGGCTAATGTGCATTACATGCGAACTGTTACGTGTGACAAACTTCTACCAAATTAAGTTTCAGTACATTGAATGAATATTTGCATAGTGCAGCTAACTACTGTATATGTTTATGCGGCGGATAGGCAGTAAGCACAAGATCTTACAGCATCTGACCAAGTTTCAGCCCCACTCAAGTTCAGAAGGCCTAAATAGTCTATCAGAAAAAGCTATGTCTTTATCGTTGATACACATGTTTCGCAAATTTTAAGAATTTTATAGCATCTTCCATTGCCTATTTGAAAATTTTAGTACCACGGAAAGAACAAAATACTTGCCTGAAACACCCTCATATCCTTCTCAAGACTTCAATATCATGTACTCTCAAAACCGAATTCTCAAATACCTAGCCAAGTAGTTGCAACTAACGCATCTACTCCTAAAAAGCTATTTCTTTTGTCGAATTGAAGTAAATGGGAGCTGTTGCAACTTAAATAGAGTCAATGAACAAGAGGCTCGGTTACAGTAGCTTTCACATACAGTACTCGGGAGAAAATATTAATGATAAAAAAGAACAAATTCCTTCAGAGTCCCGATTAAACAGATGGACCCTAAAACCATATAAAAGGTTGAAACTTCCCCGTACTGTACAGCGAGGTGACATTAGCCAAGTAAACAAGAACAGAGTCAAGTCTGCATTAGCATGTCAAACAGGAATGTGATGATTGCTTACTATTTCTGTCTGAATGTGGATGGGTGTGTATGGGCCTATGTGCCGAAGGGTGGGGATATGCCTTATGCTAAATTAGGTGTCTTGAGGAAATTCTAAACCAGGGCAGGGGCTTACGTAATCTTGAGTCTTAAACAGAGGTAATTGCATAAAGTGACTTTTATAATTCCTTGCTGGAGGCTGTTCGACCACTTGGTCACCATATAGCCCACAAATTGTGAACATAGTCCCCATAGCATAGTCCCTATTAGCGAAAGAAAGATATGAAGTCCAACTTTATGTTTTGTAATCTGTATTGTCATTTAGACCTTGAGCAGAACAATCTATGTTTTGTAATCTGTATTGTCAACCTAGACCTAGACCTAGGGCAACTATGTTTTGAAGCTTGATATCATCTCAAATCAACCTAGATGAGTGAGCGCTCTTACTAAATGAGTTTGTGAGTAGATGATCCCGGTTTGGTTGAGTAAGCTTGCAGATCACGTGTAACAATGCAAAACCCAGTTCTTTTAGTTTCAACTCAGCATTATTTGCACAAAAAGTGAATCATCCTTATAGTGTAAACACTTTATGTACCAAAAAATATATGAAACAAGTTTTAATTAGTACAACCAACGATGCCCCACAATAATTTGCTGAAAAACTACCAAACAGACCCTTTGGCATAACGGACTGGCACATAAATAAGATCATACATTCATACTTTCTAGCAAACTATGGAGGACCATTGATACTTCTTAGTTCTAATAACATCAGAAACAGAACATCACCAGAATGGACTTTCAGCCTAAATTTCCCTGTAAATGATCTGTACATGTCAGATGAAGAAGCACATAATATGGAAAGAAGGAATTGACCTTACCACAACTTTAGACTCAAAAGGGTGCTCATCCTCCAGATGGGTGCATAGAGATGTAATATCGTGATCTTCATAGCAGTAAGGGCATGGGTAATCTGAGCGTACCTCGTCCTCTGGTTCAATATCGTCATACCCCAACCGATCTGCAAGTAGAACATGTCAATATAAATAAAGTGATTTATAGAAACAGATACAATAAGAAAATTTTTAAGGCAGCTCACAAAGAAAATCTAATGATTAATTTCAGAAATATGAATTCTTGACCACACTAGGAACTTATATGCGCAACCAAGTTTAGGATTGTGCCAACCAATAGCTAACCAAATGGATAGTTCCTCCAAATGCACGTTGGATAGATTATTATGGATTTTCAAGGATTTGATCCTGTAATCACTAGATTGATGAGTGTTGTTGTACGCAAACTGTACCTTTTAGATAAATCTAGATTTAAAAGGATTATAACATTTGGCACAATAAGATTCCAAGCCCCAACTCTTCAGACAAATCTAATATGCTAAAGGAGGATGGTAGAAAAATAGAAATGCTGAACATAAGAAATTCATTATGTGAGCACAGATTGTTCATATGCGGGAACTATCTCATAAGTCTTTCTTTGTTTCATATTCTTTCATCTCCTTTTTTTTTTTTTTGACAAAAAGATGCCCAAAGACATCTTATACCTGACTTATATTAAGGAAACCATCTTTCATCTCCTTGTACGAATCTAATGTAATTCTCACACCAGCGCCAATTAATCCAGCGAAATGGAAACAAAATAATATGCATTCCTGTCGCAAGATGGAACCTTTCTCATGTGCTGACCAAAGAGAACGCAAATCCAATGAAAATCGCGCAGACCACAAGAAATTAACCGGTCAGAACAGAACGTCCCGATCCTCGATTGCCGAATCGACATCACACGGAGAACCCACGCCACAGAACAACCCAATCCGGGCCACCGTCAGCTGACGGATCATGAAGCGAGAAAGAAGGCTACCGTGGTGGGACGCGGGGGTGGTATGGTGACGCTGCGCACGCTGCAGCGAGTACTGCCGCTTAGCGGCCATGAGGCGCGAGATCCAATGGTCGGAATCCATGGTCGCTCCTTGGAGCACCCTCCTCCCTCCTCCCCTCCTGTCCTCCCCCTTCCTCGTCTCCCCTCTGCACGGTAGACGGCACCACCAACCAATTTGTTTTTTTAAAAAAAATACTATTTCATTAATGGCTATTTCTAATTTTTAGAGAATAAATTTTTGCTAAAAAGCAAAGGGACATGAAAATTGAGACTCGTGAGACCACCAGAGCTATAGCTGCTGCTAATCCGAGCACGCGCGCCATGAATATAAAGCCAACACGAACATACCTCATAAACTTTCTTTTTTTTGAAAGTTGGGTCTTCACGCGCGATTGCTACTTTGCTAGGGTTGTTGCTCTAAAAATTTGTTCGAAGAAGGTGGTGGCGGCAATGCAACGTCATCATGTTTGTCAGTATGAATGTCTAAAGGAGGATGTGTCGACGGTGGTGATGAGTCAAATATGTCATCATCGATGAAAAATAAGGTACTATGGTTCCTCTTTTGTCTCATCGTGGTTCTTCACGGTCATGTCTGTGGGCTAGTGAGAGTTTGGTTTCCGATGACATTCATTTAAATGTTGGTCGGAGTTGTGTTTTTTCATTGTGAATCTGGTGAAGGAAGCGACGATGGGCTTGCTAACAGACTCGATTGCGTCGAGTTCTTCATACTTGCATATGAAATATCAGTTTACCCTTCTTTTGCGAAATGACTGAGTTTCAGTTTCCCTCGTCGGAGGTGAGGATGGCGGTGGTGGATGAAGAGATGGCCTTGTTTAGATCAGAGTTTTCGTTCGTGGAATATCCATCTAGGACAGTGGATGGTGGAATTTACGGTTCTTTTAAGATTTATTGTCTCTCAGGTGCTGATTAAGATGCTGATACAAATAAAAATTTCTTTCCGCAAAAAAAATTCAAAAATTTCTTTTCAAAAAGTTTTATTTAAACTTCTTAACGAACCATACCCACAAGCTTTTGACCAACCTTTTGGTAGAACTTGCTTATCAACTTTTCCATACGAAATTAGTCTAGAATTTTGGTCGTAACTTTCAAGAAACTTCTGACATAAATTCCGCCAATAGACCCAGGTGGACCTGTGCACATGGCCAGCCAGCATTATTCACATTGATACGCAAGGACACAAAAAATAGACATGCCCACATAAAGATTCGTACTTGAGACAAGAAAACACTAGGCTAGAACTCAGAAATCATACATTTTTTGTAACATGAAAAAGTCAAATTTTAAAAGAAGGTCACATCACATTTCATTTATTATTTTATTTTTGTAATTTTACTTTTTAAAATAAAAAAATTATAAATAGCTATAATGTGAATTATAATTCTCAATTAAAAATCAAAACATTTCACTAAGGACAACATCTATGTATATGAACCAAATAGTCTATAGGTGGGACCTTGTAATTGAGGATTGTTGCTATTTTTAGCTTCAAAATGTTGGAAAGTAAAGTTGATCTTACTATGAATCCCATATCAAATAAGTAGTGAGATTTTATGTGACCTGTGTGAGGAAGCGAGAAATGAGAAGTAAATTATTTAATTCTTATAGGTACGGGTGCCTTTTGCCATTAACAATATATTGACTTGTTTCACAGTGTGTATGGCATATCAATAGAGAGACATTTGCTATTTTGACCGCGAAGAAAAGTGGCTTCACTCAAATGACTAGGGAACCGTGGACTTCACTAAAATGACGACGAAACCATCGCATCTTCTCTAAAATGACCATACGTATTTTTCTAGACGTAATTGCCCCTCTTTTTTCTTCCTCTCGCCTCCTGTTTCTACTCCACGCAAACACGCATGGGCGGGTGCGCGTTGGCCGCAACCGACGCGCGAGCGAGGCGGGGCGTGCTGACCGCGGCGGCACTCGGCGGTGTGCACGGGGGCCGCGGCAGGGATCGGCGGGCAGGCAGGCTGCAGCGTCCCGGGTAATTAAAACACCCGAAACTCCGTGTTTTCCGTACTTGCCCCAGGATCAATGACAAGTACACACGGAAATCACAGTGGAACCATAACCATATCAAAATTAACTATCAAGTTTAATTGAAATTTACAAAACGTTGGCTCAACGGCCGACGAAATACCTTAACAAATAAACACAGCGGTAACATAAAGGAATTCAAATATCCAGCGTGTGCCCCGTGTTCATCCCACAGGCAATTGACTGGAAGTTGAACTCCTAGAAAGAACGGCATCGTTCCTCACCGAAATCCTCGTCATCTCTGAAACCAAGTTATCGGAGGCAAGCAATGCGGGTGATTAATAAGAAAACTATAATTATATGCAAGGCCAAATAAAGGAAGGTATAATATGGGTAAATTTGCATAAATGAGCAAATGGTAATCTAAACTTGATTAATGAAATAATTACTAAATTAAATTGCTTGAATATAAATTGCATAAAGGTAAGTACAAGTAAATTATCATATAAATAAAGTGACATACTTGACTTCCATGTCAAGTTCCTATAAAATCATTATCTAAACCAATTCATATATCAATAATCATCATGATCAATTTTAATCCCAACCATTCTCTAAACAAAGTCCTATCATCAAGGAGCTTGAGACCGCAAGCACGGCCATTCGAATGGATTAATTACTCTGCAGAGTTTGTACGCTGTACCCATGGACAGTGAGTGACCGTCTGTGGTGTTGCAAGCACCGTGCACTCACGAAGTGTGCACATCGGTATCACGCATGACGTTTTCATTAGCCGTTTGTTAACCTTGCCTTCCCTAAATTGTAATAATCCCTCCGTACCTACCAGCTAACATCCCAGAGGTACAATTTTCCCCTCCTTCAAATATGGATAGTTAGGCAGGAATTAAAAGGGTACAATTCATTGTGTCAGCAAACTTTGATCCCACACGTTATAGTAATGGGAGCCCCTTCGAATAACCCCACCAAAAATCGGGGAATTATCCGCACATTCTCTACTTCTAGAAGACAAGGCAACATTCAACTAATTACTTAGCCATAGCCGTCCCATACCAGCATCCATGGTCGCACGATGTTTCCTTAAATCAAGTTACAAATGTACCGGTCCTTATGCGATGCGACGGGTCTCCAAAATCATGATTATCAAACAATCATTAATCCAATTTAACATTATCACATCAAAACCCGTCAACATCTAAATTATCATCATATATCATCAGCAACAACTTCCCATCAACATAATCCGTAAATTTAATGATTATACATGTACTTACATTTATACAAAATATCACTATTCATTTTAGCAAGCTTAATTAGCAATTATTTATATTATGAAGCTTAGAGCATATAGCCATTATGATAGCCCAACCTATGGTTACAAAAGGATATAATATAATTCAACAAAAGGGGATAAAATCAAATAGGTAGTATCTACCATTTCCCAAATGAGCATTTTTAGTGATATAAATTATGCACAAATTAATCCTACATATTAAGCACTTAAATGCATTTGCAAATATAGGATCAAAATGATCAAGGGGGTGTGCTTGCCTCGCACCTTTATATAATTCACATGACGATCTTCAAATGTTGATTTTCACGTGATGTAGTCCTCCGACGATTCCCTCACGTTTGCGATAAACACCGAAAGATCCAAATAAAGTCATCGATTGAAGATCCAATAAAATCTACAATAAAAATACCATATTTCGAATAAAAACCAAAGAGCATGATTATGGAATGCATTTCATGAAAATAACTATGTACTCGGATGTTGTACGAATGAATTACGCGTTCTCGAATTCTATCGATAAACAGATAGAAGAAGGGATACTAGGGCTCTCGCGACTCCATTTATCCTACGGTGATAATTTGCTAAGAGATATATTCCTGGCCTTATAATGGCCATATTCACCTAGACAAGTCATTTAGGAGTTATTTACGTTTAAAGAAAACAAGATATAAGATTATACATAAATCTTTATTCACAAACTCCTATCGTGAAAATGATGATATGCATATATTTTTCTTGATGGTGATTGCGTGCATATCTATTATATTAAATCCATAATTATTTCTACATTTAAACATGGCATTGTTTAACAAACATAAATAAACAAACTAAACTTACGTAGCAATTATTCATACAACGATTTTACCTGTAAAATGAAGTTACATGCTTCTAATGTATATGTAAACACTCCTATGTTTTAATATCTTAATTTATCTTCTATAAATATTTATATGCCTTTACGCATACATATGACATAGTTAAAGATGTGTTTCTTTTAAACGAAATTATTTACATGTGGCTTGCTCTGAAGGTTTATTTTACATGTTTCAGATATTATGGATATGACATTATGTACATAGGTAACTTAAACATTTAACACTAATGAGTGTGCATGGAAAGGTGAATATAAACTACATGCATGGAAAGCATACATATTGTGCATGTTTGTTTCCAAGTTAAATTTAATTACTAATGTTTCATCATCCTTACCTAAATTATTTATGTATGGTTACATGCATGCTTTTGATGTGCAACAATATTCATGGGCATGGAATGTAAATAAATCCATATGCAACGCATACATAATAAGTTTATTTACTTAGGTTAATTAATTTAACATTAAAGGTAAAGTTTGTACAAAACTACCATTTTAAGACTACATGTGACAACTAGGGCAAAATCTATATATTTTAATTATAGTGATGGCATGCAAATTTATTGTACAAATAACAATTAAATTCTCACAAAGAAGCATGTTGTTTCTTAAGAAATAAAACAAGTCTAAATATTTATTTTTCCTAACAATTTTTTTCCCTATGATCAAATACTAAACTACAGTGGAGATAGATTCTGAAAAGTTCATAAAGTAATCTATTCTTATTTATTTTCCATAAGCAAAACTCCAAATATTTATTTTTAAACAAAGCACCTAGCTAGCTTACTTTCTCCTATGAATTTTTCCTAAGTTCATATATCATATGTTTACATAAAAAGGAGCCTAAAAACATAAGGAATTTTTCTAGATATTTTCCCTAATTTTTCCTCATTGTTTTTCTATCTATTTCATGCTAAAAACGATTAAACTTAAACTGGCCAATCGGATGACGACACATGGCGGCTTATGAATGATTTAAATCAAACCAGCGTGCGCACAGTGAACACGGCGACTGAGTGGCTCGCCGGCGACGAACTACGGCTCGGCGACGTCAACATGCTACACCAATCGATGCGCGAGCTCGAGACCTACACTCCAGTAGCGATCTCGTCGCAGATGATGACCTGTAGCGGCGGTGCGACGATGACCTAAGCGGCGCGGCGGCAGAGCTACGGCGAGAAGTGCAAAGCAAAGCAAGGCGACGTGTTCGCGCTATGCACCTAGCATCTACGGGTCGCCAGGAGGCTCACCGAGCAAGCAGTGCGAGCAGCGACGACCGGAGTCGGTGACTTGCCGGACGGCGGCGGCGAAACAGGGGAGACAATGGCGACGAGGTGTCTCCGCTCAAATTCCTAGAGCAATAGCAAGGGGAACCAGATCAGCATCGCACTGGGGTATCAAAAGCACGAGAATTTGAGGTAAAGCTCACCGGAAGAACTCGAATTGCCGGCAATGGCGGTGGCGGCCGATTTTGGGAAAAACTCAAATTCACGTCACTCTCTTCACTTCTCTCATCGAGGACTGCTCGAAAAGCTTGGAGAGGGCCAGAGAATGTGCACAGGAAAGCAGCTCGAGCTTTTGTAGTGGTTTCAAGGCGGTTTGCCGTGGGGACGCACTGACGCGCTCTGCGCCCTCGTGGCGAAAGGAGAATGGAGAAGGAGAGGAGGCCCTGGATCGTAATCGTGTGTGCGAGAAGCTGCGCGGAACTCCGTGGCGTGCGTGGCAACCGGTTTTGCGGCGCTGCAGTGCGGAGACAATGGGGAACAGGAGGGCGGCGCCATGGCGGCGAATGGCGTCGCGCGGGCGCGCGTTGCGCGGATCGTCCTCTCCTCGTCCGCGGTGCAAAGTCAGCGCGGGAACAGATGAAGGCATAGACGTGGCGTGGTTTGTGAGAGGAAGAGGCGAGAAACCGGCTGCGACGTGGCGGGGAAACGACGGCCGGCGTTGGGCGGCGGCGCGGATCGCGGCGCGGCGCGTCGCGTCGTGCGCGCTGGGAAGGAAAGGGAGAAATGGGCCGGCACGGGCTGATGCAGGCTGGACCGGGCCGAAGTGAGCTGGTGCTACTGTTAGAGGAATGGGCTGAGCCCAAAATAACGAGTTACTATTCTTTCTATTTTTCAAACTGGCTGAGAAGATTACAAATTTTCTACCTATGCAAACGATCTCTAAAAATTCTGAAAAATTCACAGAAATTAATTCTCTGTGATTCCTAGTGATGGTGAATTTTGGGGAATTTTTGGTAAAGCCAATTTCCCACGAAAATTCAGAGAGTTTATGTGCACATATAATTGTCATGCATGTATGAGTTTGAAAATTCCAGAATTTACTCGAATATAAAATTCAAACATGAAAACCAACTTTCAATATGCAAACCTCAAATAGGAACATCTCAAAATCAAAACCATAAGAAAAGTATTTATTTGAAGCCAAAAGAGTCAAATTAACATTTTATTTAGAAAATTTCCATCGAATTTATTTTGTAGCTTTAGAGCTTAGGTTAATGAGCGATTATTTTTCTTAAAAACGACGGCCTAGGGGGCCGGGATGTTACAGTCTACCCCCCTTAAAAAGAATCTCGTCCCCGAGATTCCGCAAAGTGTTAGTGTGGATGTTTACGAAGGTTAGTTTCAAGGTGTCGAGATGTTCTTTGATCTTCGGCGTGTCACACGTAGGGAACAATCTTCATGTATTCTTCGATATGGTAGATTTCTTGAGATTGTTCTCCGATGTAGTGTATATGTCCTTCATGCTTGATGAACATTGGTATTTTGAGGAAGAGGAATCCTTTTAAAGAAATTTTCGGGGTTTTGTTAACATTTGTTAGTAAAGATTACAAAAATTTTCTTCAGCTCATAAAAGAGGTTAGTACTCGTTTGATCAGAACGTTGGTAGAGTTAGATATATCTTACGTCCTACCCCCCTTAAATAAATTTTAACTTATCATTTATAAAATATATGGAATGCAATGCACACTAGATAAGTTAATTCCTTCGCCTTTAAGGCTTTGTAGTAGGGGATCATCTTCTTACATTCTTCTTGCTTCCTTCCTCGATGCTGCCATTACTTTCTTGTTCTTGAAATATGTTTATGAAGTCTACTCGCTTCCTCCTGGTATAGTTAGTTCTTAGTCCTTGATATTTCTTCATAAAACTCCTTCCCTGTTTGGACCCCAACATGAAGCTTCATCTTCCAAGATGTATAGAGGTTAACATTAAATCTCTCTTGCGTTGTCATGGTCAAGTATGTTATCTCGTCGCAAGGGTTAGCATATATTTTCTAGCTCTAGTTTCGTCAAAAGTTAGTGAGTACACATGATCAAAGGCAAGGTTGAGTTTATTCAACTTTAGGTGTAAAAACTTTCAAAAATAAACCTAAAGCAAGGAAAAATTTGAATGAATCTTGCAAACATTTTGTTTTCGACTAAAGATTATTTTAGAAGATTCTTGTTCTAGAGAAATTAGGACAGGATCAAAATACAAGGGGATTTCCAAAGAACTAGATGGAAGTTAGAAGTATTAGAAATGAATCCAATGGAATTTCATGTCGTATAAACAAACGAGTTTGCAATGGTAAAACAAAACCAATAAGATTGATTATAGAATCGTTGAAACGCTATGAGGCTCGATAAATGGATAAAAGCCACAACAATTGGCATTTCTGAAAAAGGGTTATTAAGGCAATGAGATTACTAAGTTGGAAGTTTCAAGGATAGTTTAGAAACTTATTTCAAAGTTTGCAAGACAAATTTATAAGAACAAGATCAAAATTAATCCTAAAGATTGAATCACTATAATTGCAATGTCATAATAAGAGGTGTTTTGCATACAAAGTCAAGTTGACGCGTGACAATAGAAGTAAATGGGATCATATGATACGGAAATGTTGGGATATAGTAAATGAATTATTTTATTGAAGAAAGGAAGTTGAGAATAATGGGCTAACTTTCTAATGAAATTTGACATTAAGGAAATGATGAGTGGAGATTGAGTAAAATGGATAGGGTGAGCGATGAAATTTGTCCATAGATTTTGTAAAGAATATTTACCATCTCGATTGACGTTCAAATAAGGATGATAACAGTTTATGACAATAAGATGTAAATATAGAAAATTATTCCAGGGTTTACAAGATGGCTTCCTTGGAATATACAAGGCCAAAGAAATTTTTTTCAAAAAATTAAATTAACATAGAGCAATAGGTTTCTAGGCTTCGTGGAACATGAAGGTCAAAGTTTTCATCAGATCATATATAAAAAAAATCAAGGTTGATTCTAGAGACCACATCAATATAGATCATGTGATCTCTTGGTTAGACAAGCCAAGAAAATACGATCTTCAATTTAAGACTACCAGTGGATATCGGGATCAATGGATATCGAGCTAGTAAAATAAATGAATTTTACCCCAAGGTAAGGTAGCTAGACCAATAGGATTGGTTATGTAATATCGCAAATGATACGACAGCCAATGAAGGAGAAATGCTACCACATTTGACATTCGAGGAAATGGCAACCAATCCATGCGAACATGGTTACCGAAAAAAAAACATCAAGAATAGGTTAGAAACCAATTCCAAGGTTTACAGGAGGAGCACCTCAGGATTGAATCGAAACTGATTTAAAATTTGAGTCAATAGGAACTCGATGCCACGATGAAGGGCTTTAAAGTTAAGATCAAAATGATATATGTCAATATGAGCATGCCTAATGATGCGGTACAACAATTACTAAAATATGATCAATGAATTATAGGTAAGCAATGGGACAACTCGACAAGAAATTTCATGAAAGTTTCTACGCTTGAAATTTAAAGACATTAAGAAATGCAATCATCATGCTTTGCAAATCATGATGTGATATGATCATAGGAGTACCAAAATTAAGCGCAATGCATCCCACTATCCTTAATTAAATTTATTTTCAAATTTTTATATCTATCTATTCATTAACCTTAACCCAAGGTATCCGGCAATTTAGAAATCCATTACTAGAAAACTTGCACTCGATTAGATAGTCCATCGAGTATTTGTGTGAAAACCAAAACACTGCTTAAATCAACAATATCTGGTTCTGAATGTTGAGATAACCAAATAATCCGCTTAATATTATAACATCATGAGAAATCCAGATAGTCCAATAATCCCAATAGAATGACATTTTCCAATAATCCATGAATCCGAGATATAATAGTCCGAAAAATTAGATTATCCACTGAGCTTTGGAATATTCATACAATTCTAAATAACCAAAATAATATCCAGTAGTAAATAGATATCCTCTGATCAATGCCGAAGCTAAGCTCATCACGCTGCCATAGCATACCTTGGGACATTAACTTCCTTAAATTTTTCATTGTTAACTAACAAAGTGTGAAACATGACCTTATATAATTGTATCTATGATGTTATATTGTTAAAGTCAGTCTATATGAACAAAGGGAGGAGAGTATGCTAAAAATATGTGAAGGATGAACAAGTGAGAGTATAAGATCCTTTTGAAATTGAAAAGACTGTCAAAAGGAGGATAACAACAAGGATATGATAATTATACAAATATCAAGGGTACAGTTGACCTGAAGGGTCGATGTTCAAAGTAACAGCACTCTAAGATAAAAGGAAGGTTTAGCTACTCATGAAAGAAAGAAATTTGGTACGGTCCTTCGATGGCGCTTACCGACTTAACAATGAACCGTGGGTGACTTAATAAGAGCTAGAAACATGGAATAGATCAAATAATAAAAATGTTATCGAGTCAACAAGAGATATAACATGGCTTTACTATGAGGTAGGTCATGCTTGAGAATGAATCAAGAAAAAGTTCTGATACACTCGATCAATAAAAAGTGTGCAACTAGGGAGGTTAAGAGGTATAAGTTAGCAACGTCACAACGTTAAAGTTAACATATGTCGTGGTCAATATTAGTATGATATTATCCTAGAGGAAAGTTTGCAAAATTTAAATTATTTATTTTAGCATCAGATTTATGTTTCCAAAATAAAACACCAAAATCACATAAGACACCAAATCGAAAAGAACGAGCAAATCGACCGCAAACGGAATCTCCGGGATTTTTGAAAACAATTTTCTTCTTATTGATTATATTCATAGGTCTTTATGGCATAACACTTTTAAAATGCCATATAATCCTACCTTAATATTTTCTTTTTACGGCCTATATATCTATACCTCCTAAGAAATTTTGAGAAGAAAAAGAAAAGAAGTTCTAATACTCATCATTATGCTTTTCCTCTTCTTGCCTAACTCTCGATAAGATATCAGAAATGGAATCAGGGAGGAAATAGAATCAAAAGCAAGATGAGATATAATAAAGAATATTTAGGATCAAGGTTGGGAAAAGAAGACAACGTTCTTCTTCTTCTTTTTCTCCTTAACTAAGAAAGAGATGAGAGTGGGTAAATAATTTTCTCAAAATCAAATGAGAATATAAATGAGAAAAGAAACTAAGATTTAGAAAAGGTAGAGAAAAATTCCTATATTTTCCTCAAATATATTGGAGAATTTTGAAAATATGGCTTCAATTTACTAATCTATTCTAACGACCGGTCTATCTAGGGTCAACCTGCAGTCAATATAGCTCTGGTACCAACTGCAGCGTCCCGGGTAATTAAAACACCCGAAACTCCGTGTTTTCCGTACTTGCCCCAGGATCAATGACAAGTACACACGGAAATCACAGTGGAACCATAACCATATCAAAATTAACTATCAAGTTTAATTGAAATTTACAAAACGTTGGCTCAACAGCCGACGAAATACCTTAACAAATAAACACAGCGGTAACATAAAGGAATTCAAATATCCAGCGTGTGCCCCGTGTTCATCCCACAGGCAATTGACTGGAAGTTGAACTCCTAGAAAGAACGGCATCGTTCCTCACCGAAATCCTCATCATCTCTGAAACCAAGTTATCGGAGGCAAGCAATGCGGGTGATTAATAAGAAAACTATAATTATATGCAAGGCCAAATAAAGGAAGGTATAATATGGGTAAATTTGCATAAATGAGCAAATGGTAATCTAAACTTGATTAATGAAATAATTACTAAATTAAATTGCTTGAATATAAATTGCATAAAGGTAAGTACAAGTAAATTATCATATAAATAAAGTGACATACTTGACTTCCATGTCAAGTTCCTATAAAATCATTATCTAAACCAATTCATATATCAATAATCATCATGATCAATTTTAATCCCAACCATTCTCTAAACAAAGTCCTATCATCAAGGAGCTTGAGACCGCAAGCACGGCCATTCGAATGGATTAATTACTCTGCAGAGTTTGTACGCTGTACCCATGGACAGTGAGTGACCGTCTGTGGTGTTGCAAGCACCGTGCACTCACGAAGTGTGCACATCGGTATCACGCATGACGTTTTCATTAGCCGTTTGTTAACCTTGCCTTCCCTAAATTGTAATAATCCCTCCGTACCTACCAGCTAACATCCCAGAGGTACAATTTTCCCCTCCTTCAAATATGGATAGTTAGGCAGGAATTAAAAGGGTACAATTCATTGTGTCAGCAAACTTTGATCCCACACGTTATAGTAATGGGAGCCCCTTCGAATAACCCCACCAAAAATCGGGGAATTATCCGCACATTCTCTACTTCTAGAAGACAAGGCAACATTCAACTAATTACTTAGCCATAGCCGTCCCATACCAGCATCCATGGTCGCACGATGTTTCCTTAAATCAAGTTACAAATGTACCGGTCCTTATGCGATGCGACGGGTCTCCAAAATCATGATTATCAAACAATCATTAATCCAATTTAACATTATCACATCAAAACCCGTCAACATCTAAATTATCATCATATATCATCAGCAACAACTTCCCATCAACATAATCCGTAAATTTAATGATTATACATGTACTTACATTTATACAAAATATCACTATTCATTTTAGCAAGCTTAATTAGCAATTATTTATATTATGAAGCTTAGAGCATATAGCCATTATGATAGCCCAACCTATGGTTACAAAAGGGATATAATATAATTCAACAAAAGGGGATAAAATCAAATAGGTAGTATCTACCATTTCCCAAATGAGCATTTTTAGTGATATAAATTATGCACAAATTAATCCTACATATTAAGCACTTAAATGCATTTGCAAACATAGGATCAAAATGATCAAGGGGGTGTGCTTGCCTCGCACCTTTATATAATTCACATGACGATCTTCAAATGTTGATTTTCACGTGATGTAGTCCTCCGACGATTCCCTCACGTTTGCGATAAACACCGAAAGATCCAAATAAAGTCATCGATTGAAGATCCAATAAAATCTACAATAAAAATACCATATTTCGAATAAAAACCAAAGAGCATGATTATGGAATGCATTTCATGAAAATAACTATGTACTCGGATGTTGTACGAATGAATTACGCGTTCTCGAATTCTATCGATAAACAGATAGAAGAAGGGATACTAGGGCTCTCGCGACTCCATTTATCCTACGGTGATAATTTGCTAAGAGATATATTCCTGGCCTTATAATGGCCATATTCACCTAGACAAGTCATTTAGGAGTTATTTACGTTTAAAGAAAACAAGATATAAGATTATACATAAATCTTTATTCACAAACTCCTATCGTGAAAATGATGATATGCATATATTTTTCTTGATGGTGATTGCGTGCATATCTATTATATTAAATCCATAATTATTTCTACATTTAAACATGGCATTGTTTAACAAACATAAATAAACAAACTAAACTTACGTAGCAATTATTCATACAACGATTTTACCTGTAAAATGAAGTTACATGCTTCTACTGTATATGTAAACACTCCTATGTTTTAATATCTTAATTTATCTTCTATAAATATTTATATGCCTTTACGCATACATATGACATAGTTAAAGATGTGTTTCTTTTAAACGAAATTATTTACATGTGGCTTGCTCTGAAGGTTTATTTTACATGTTTCAGATATTATGGATATGACATTATGTACATAGGTAACTTAAACATTTAACACTAATGAGTGTGCATGGAAAGGTGAATATAAACTACATGCATGGAAAGCATACATATTGTGCATGTTTGTTTCCAAGTTAAATTTAATTACTAATGTTTCATCATCCTTACCTAAATTATTTATGTATGGTTACATGCATGCTTTTGATGTGCAACAATATTCATGGGCATGGAATGTAAATAAATCCATATGCAACGCATACATAATAAGTTTATTTACTTAGGTTAATTAATTTAACATTAAAGGTAAAGTTTGTACAAAACTACCATTTTAAGACTACATGTGACAACTAGGGCAAAATCTATATATTTTAATTATAGTGATGGCATGCAAATTTATTGTACAAATAACAATTAAATTCTCACAAAGAAGCATGTTGTTTCTTAAGAAATAAAACAAGTCTAAATATTTATTTTTCCTAACAATTTTTCCCTATGATCAAATACTAAACTACAGTGGAGATAGATTCTGAAAAGTTCATAAAGTAATCTATTCTTATTTATTTTCCATAAGCAAAACTCCAAATATTTATTTTTAAACAAAGCACCTAGCTAGCTTACTTTCTCCTATGAATTTTTCCTAAGTTCATATATCATATGTTTACATAAAAAGGAGCCTAAAAACATAAGGAATTTTTCTAGATATTTTCCCTAATTTTTCCTCATTGTTTTTCTATCTATTTCATGCTAAAAACGATTAAACTTAAACTGGCCAATCGGATGACGACACATGGCGGCTTATGAATGATTTAAATCAAACCAGCGTGCGCACAGTGAACACGGCGACTGAGTGGCTCGCCGGCGACGAACTACGGCTCGGCGACGTCAACATGCTACACCAATCGATGCGCGAGCTCGAGACCTACACTCCAGTAGCGATCTCGTCGCAGATGATGACCTGTAGCGGCGGTGCGACGATGACCTAAGCGGCGCGGCGGCAGAGCTACGGCGAGAAGTGCAAAGCAAAGCAAGGCGACGTGTTCGCGCTATGCACCTAGCATCTACGGGTCGCCAGGAGGCTCACCGAGCAAGCAGTGCGAGCAGCGACGACCGGAGTCGGTGACTTGCCGGACGGCGGCGGCGAAACAGGGGAGACAATGGCGACGAGGTGTCTCCGCTCAAATTCCTAGAGCAATAGCAAGGGGAACCAGATCAGCATCGCACTGGGGTATCAAAAGCACGAGAATTTGAGGTAAAGCTCACCGGAAGAACTCGAATTGCCGGCAATGGCGGTGGCGGCCGATTTTGGGAAAAACTCAAATTCACGTCACTCTCTTCACTTCTCTCATCGAGGACTGCTCGAAAAGCTTGGAGAGGGCCAGAGAATGTGCACAGGAAAGCAGCTCGAGCTTTTGTAGTGGTTTCAAGGCGGTTTGCCGTGGGGACGCACTGACGCGCTCTGCGCCCTCGTGGCGAAAGGAGAATGGAGAAGGAGAGGAGGCCCTGGATCGTAATCGTGTGTGCGAGAAGCTGCGCGGAACTCCGTGGCGTGCGTGGCAACCGGTTTTGCGGCGCTGCAGTGCGGAGACAATGGGGAACAGGAGGGCGGCGCCATGGCGGCGAATGGCGTCGCGCGGGCGCGCGTTGCGCGGATCGTCCTCTCCTCGTCCGCGGTGCAAAGTCAGCGCGGGAACAGATGAAGGCATAGACGTGGCGTGGTTTGTGAGAGGAAGAGGCGAGAAACCGGCTGCGACGTGGCGGGGAAACGACGGCCGGCGTTGGGCGGCGGCGCGGATCGCGGCGCGGCGCGTCGCGTCGTGCGCGCTGGGAAGGAAAAGGAGAAATGGGCCGGCACGGGCTGATGCAGGCTGGACCGGGCCGAAGTGAGCTGGTGCTACTGTTAGAGGAATGGGCTGAGCCCAAAATAACGAGTTACTATTCTTTCTATTTTTCAAACTGGCTGAGAAGATTACAAATTTTCTACCTATGCAAACGATCTCTAAAAATTCTGAAAAATTCACAGAAATTAATTCTCTGTGATTCCTAGTGATGGTGAATTTTGGGGAATTTTTGGTAAAGCCAATTTCCCACGAAAATTCAGAGAGTTTATGTGCACATATAATTGTCATGCATGTATGAGTTTGAAAATTCCAGAATTTACTCGAATATAAAATTCAAACATGAAAACCAACTTTCAATATGCAAACCTCAAATAGGAACATCTCAAAATCAAAACCATAAGAAAAGTATTTATTTGAAGCCAAAAGAGTCAAATTAACATTTTATTTAGAAAATTTCCATCGAATTTATTTTGTAGCTTTAGAGCTTAGGTTAATGAGCGATTATTTTTCTTAAAAACGACGGCCTAGGGGGCCGGGATGTTACACAGGCGGGCCACGGCGGGGATCAGCGAGCGGGCTGGCTGTGGCGGAGCACGCGGGCCGTGGCCAGGATCGGCAGGCGGGCGGGCCATGGCGGCGCGCGCAGAGATCGGCGGGCGGGCAGGCAGGCTGGCCACGGCGGCGCGGGGTCTCGGTGGCCGGGCGGGCCGTTGTTCATGGTGGAGAACGAAAGGGAGGAAGAAGAAAGATGAGAGTAGTTTTGTCCAAAAATGATTCATGGTCATTTTAGAGAAGAGGCTCGTGGTCATTTTAGCGAAGCCTACGGTTCCATGGTCAATTGAGCAAAACCACCTTTATTCGCGGTCAAAATAGCAAATGTCTCCGGTTCCACAGTCAATTGAGCGAAACCACCTTTATTCAGGGTTAAAATAGCAAATGTCTCGTCAATATGAGTATTTATATTGTATCAAGACCGATTTTGCGGCTGTTCTAATAATTATGGTCCTGTGGGATGAGAAGTGAAGTACACATGTTATTTTTGAGATGTAATTGGGGGGAAAGAGACAAAATTCAGTGAGCGCAGTCGGCAATAGTGAAGCCTCACTGCATATGTATATATAATTTTCAATGATATTCAAATAAATATCAGATCTTAACA
This sequence comes from Eragrostis nindensis, assembly GCA_012490785.1. Taxonomy (NCBI): domain Eukaryota; kingdom Viridiplantae; phylum Streptophyta; class Magnoliopsida; order Poales; family Poaceae; genus Eragrostis; species Eragrostis nindensis. Next base: position 284,818 of record JAAXCT010000446.1, read on the forward strand.
TGTAAGGAACCAATTGAATATATCTACGCCAGTGGCAGAAGCAGGGTTGAGTTTTAACGGTGCAAGAGGAGACAAAAACTAACGTTGGAAAACTGGTCAATTCCTTTGGATCAGTAGATTGCATGTCATGTACACAACATGCTCGAGAAAACAATTTTTTTCTATAATTCTATGTGCTGGGCAACTTTAACTAATCATATGTTTTCTTTTCCTATGTGTGAATTGTCCAACATTAATTGGATCTTTATTATTAGCTTTGACTTCCAATTAGTGATGTTAGGATAACCTTTTTAGAGCTAAAAAAAGTTGTCCTATCATGGACTAAGATCCTAAAAAAAACAATGCAAGCAGCCAAGCACCCATCGTAGTTTAATCAAAAATAAACCTCGGATTACAATCATGGTTGACACTGGCTAAAGAACGTTATTGCTATCAAATGTTATGCGCTGCACAAATTATCTCGTTCGTGATGGCACACTCAAAAGTGCACTGTCCCGTCGTGGCTAACAAGTCATCAATAGAGAATAGAACACACTTAGCTACCAGCATTTCCTCGACCAGAGATTCTGGTGTCCCAACAACTCATCACTTGTCAGGTGAGCGGCGCACGGCACACGCAAGGCACGATTCTAATCAACGTCTCGAAACAGAACTGAGTTCGGAAAGTCTAAAGAGTAATCGTACGCGCAAAAAATAGATCGCGCGACCTACTCAATCACTCCATGCAGTGTGTTGCTCGATGATGTCATCGCATTAATTAGTCAAGTTAGAAACTTTAAAATGGTTTATCTCTTACAAAGAAAGTCCGGTTCCGATTCCATTTTCACTTGCATATATTTTAAACAATTATTTTACTAAGATAAGTTGCTACTATATTAATTACATAAATTGCTACAAATAATTTATTATACAAGTGCATATTATTAAACCATTTATATGTACAATTTGCTGCTCATATGTCAACTAAAGTCACTATCAAAATGAGTTATAGTAATTTCTATTGAAATTTACTACAATATAAATTATTGACAAATTTAGTTTCATGTTTCTATAGCAACCTACATGGTGTAATAATCTTTTTAACATGCTTTGATAGCTACTAATGTAAGATATAGAGTGTTGTCTTTCATATGCTATGTAATACCAATTTATGTGTGATATATTATGTTACAAAATTATATTTTTATGATAGCAACTTATGTATATACTAAGTTTATACACAAATTGATACTCCTGTATCTACATAAGTGGCTACTACTATAATAACAAAAGGGCTATTCGATTCAAGTCGTTGAGAAAATTTGTTCTTATTGTACTTTTAAAATTATCAGTGTGCTTATAACATAAGTTCCTATTATCCATACCACACAAGTTGATACACTCCTTTACTTTACAAGGTAACAACCTATGTTATAGACCTGGTAGTAACTTATGCAATACTGTAGCATATGTAGAAAAAATTTAGAACGTATGTAAGTAAAATCTAGTTTTGTTCGTCTCGTCGTGTAGAGTGCAACGGTGAAAACGAAATCAAAAAACATCATATAAGTGAAATATGACTTTTTAAAATTTTTGTATCGTCTAATAAATGTGATAGACGTCAACAGACTGAGGACCACTCAAGCACACTTGATTCTTTCTGGTTAGACTGTTTTTAAGACACGTGGTAAAGTCTGGCTAGATGTAATATTCTTGCACGTACGGACAAAGAGGACGCACGATCGCTATATGCGCGACGGATCGCCCAATAACCGGACCCAACTGAATTGTAGAGTGATATTTAACGCAAGAAGAAGATACGTGTGATAAAAAAAATGCCAAGGGGAGGATGCGCTCACTGATAAGCACTAGGAACTGAGGTGAGCTGGAGGATCCATAAGTCCTGGATGTAATAACTTGAATTGTTCTATATCAGTTACAATATACACAAAAACACCATATACTTCCCCTCCTGATGATTTAAAACTCAATATAGATCGCATATTTCATCTATACGAAGCCCAGAACTGCATAGCTCTTGTTTCATGACAAGCTGTCATTTCCTCGAGCTAAATTGCATTGAGTATAGGAACCAAATAATCCACATTGGTGAAATAAGAACAAGATATGCCTGCAGTTTGAAGGAAAACTCTTGTGATATGTGAAAGAATTCTAGGAAAACCCACATAGTTAGAAATACGCACCAAGAAAAATGTAACTGGCTCATTTGCTAAACCTCTGCTATAACTATTGGATATCATTGTATTTTGGATAAACACTTGGACCTGCAAAAACAATCGATTAATTAGTCTGACATCCACACCAGATTGGTGAAGTAATCAACAGATGATTTGAACGCAACAAGGGATACATGGTTTTTAATGACACTTGTATTACATGATGATTAACACAGCAACATATCCAATATAAAATATTTATTATCAGATACATGCCGATCAGCGGCCATACCAATCTTAAACAGGAGAAACTACGCTACATGACCATGTCAGTGCAGCACAAGTGCCCACTATATCTCGAAGTTCATGATCCTTCAATGTCATTAAATTTTCCTTCAACACTAAAAAAATCATCTATAGCAGACTTTTAGACATAAAATAATGCCATCAATCATAGTTTCACACAACTGACTTATCACAAAACTATAGTGTGAAGAACCGTTGGGAGTTTGCAGCTGGCTCGAGGCCCATCATGAAAACTTCTTATAAATGGCTGTGCAGCTAAATGCTTCAATAGTCTGCATATTATACTTCTATGCTTCCTCACTACTCATTGAAAAATAAGGGTGAAACAAGGGGGGAAAAATGCTCGGTGATTGAGCCACGACCTTGCAGTGTCCACTTTATTGTTAACTAAGCTATGTTATTACAGTTTTCTGTATAAAATAGAACCAGAACATTCAAAACAACAAAATTAATCAGACATACCAGGAGCAAAGGGAAATTAAAAAACACTAAATAACACCTACATTTTGTTTAAATAGAAGATAATGAAAGATATGCACCTTAAGATGAAACTTTTGTGCTGATGACATGAAATTCTTGAATTGCTTATAAGGAAGAGAAATGCATGATCTCTTTGAAATAGAACCACCCAAGAAGAAGACATCGGCTCTGTCAGTATCAGGGATTGACTGGCGACGGATTGCTTTGCGGAACCGAGTAACCTATAAAAGGGGAGAGAAAACTTATCAAAATCAAGAAAAAGTTTTGCTACAAGACATTGGTTACTGCCATGACTTCTAGAGAAGTAATAGAATAAATTTGTGACTGCGTGAATTAAAGAAAACTGCTAAACAGCATCAGAGAGTGGTTCACGTATTTATTTGCCACCATTTAACCATTTCATATGCTTTATAATGCTGGCACATTTTTTCTTTGTTTGATACAACTAGAAGAGCACATGTGTTTTGCACTTCTTGCTTAGAAATGTCAATGATATAAGATATGAGGTAGTACCAGGTACCTCATGGTAGAATCTGTTCATTGCTTGTGCAAAACTCCTGGAGTGTTGATACATGTGAGAAAAGCAGGACCTTGCATATGATGCCCCTCTAAGAAAAATACCATTGAGATCAACATTATTGACATACTGCAGATGCAAACATTGCAACATTACTGTTAGAACTGCAAAAGGGACTCTAGGTCACATACACAAGGAACTAGAGATGTGCAGAGTGAATATCATGCGCAAAACGAATGTTCCTGATTTGTATGTACCATAATAATCCTCTATGATTTTTTTTCTGTTTAGCAGAGCTCTTTATGATATAAAAGGGGGGATAATTCTACACTACTGAAATTTAAAAAGCCATAAATACTTAGTGTTCCTAACTATGAAAACTTGCTACACATTATAGTAGCGTAATTGAAATGATGGCTTTGATACATCAGGGTAGATAAAACATAAAAGCTGGAAAACATGCTAAAAACAGATGAGGGCAATGGAAAGGTGCCACAAATCAGAACATAAGTTGGGGTGAGAGAATATTAGGTAGAGATCCTTTGCTTGATAATCAGGATAGCCCCCTTTTTGTGGGATATGCTAAACTATCTAACCATATCTCCAATCCATCAAGGGATCGGACTGGAATCAATATAACCAAATTAACTACAAGTACACTTATCTCAGTTTTCCAAAAAGTGCTAGGCACTAGGGGAATGCTACCACTATAGTGGCTTAAGCGGCTGCTCTTTAGGATTGTGCTTGTTATTATTAGACTTCAACTTCTTATTCTTTCTGGACTCCTTTTCAACTAACAGTGAACTAATGCGCCAGTATATTTATGCTTTTGCAATTGGAGGCGCCAAGTTACCTTAAGAATTGTGTCTTTTCCAGGCCACTTGTAGACCGTCTTTGATGGCTTACTTCTTTCATGAACTTTTGATGTCATCATCTGCGTTCATTTCATTGGATAAAGAACTGTTCTGCATAATGTATAGTAAACTATATGAATGATGGATTACCTTAGTCAAAACAAATGCTTGTTCAAATTGTCGAATTTGGATCCATTGCTCTGCAATTATATCCTCCATCTGATATGGAAATTGTAAAATTAGCACAGTAATATTTTCGTAGTTAATAGTTTCATGAATTGTAGTGCCACAAATGACAATCAGATCAATCATGATGGTTTGTTTGTTGCCTAAGAGTATATTTCACAAACCTGCAACTATTTGCACTTCTGCAACAGAGAACAACGTTTCCGACCTATTTCACAGAACTACATATGCCCTTGTAACGTAAAACCACAACTCTTTGACTCGGTCCCACTCATCAGCCATAAATTTCAGCAGAAAAGTGAGATCACTCCGAAAAGATAGTTTTACCAAGGTCACAAGTAGTCATAGTTTACTGAAATAGGTCTCAAATTGTAGTTCTTTCTTACAATGGTACAAATAGTTTCGTTGTAGGTTTGTGAAATTAACATGTTTCCTAAATCCTAATAATGTCCAGCAGTTAATTTCAAGAAAATCTTTTTTATTTGCGAGTGAGTAGTTCTGCCACTGAAAAAGTGATTACTCCTCTACCATCCTGTCCCGCAAATCTGTTTCCAATATAAAATGCACTGCAGCCACTGTCATGTCAGATGCACCATCATTGTTCTTCTCCTTCCACCGAAGCACCTCCATCTTACCACTAATAAACTCCACTTAATTCCCCACCGCTTTCTCCTCCCTGCCCTTTAGAATTGTAGCTGTCAACTTGAATATTGCATTGCTACTTGCTTAGCCTCTTTGGTCCAGATGAATTAATCATCGCTCTAGTAGACAGGGAATCACACATGGTCATCTGCCTTTCACCTCCACCGTATCGTCAACAAAGCACCCGGCTTGCCCTATGCCCCTAAAATTTTGAGGGTTCCCATCACCAATGCAACTGTCTACACCATCAATCTAGTTTTCACTCCAACTCCAGTTCTGCCAATGCCAAGTAGCAAATAGTTTGATGATGATAGATACAGTTGATTGATCGCATTGGTGCAAATTTTGGGCAGGATTTGAGCCATCAATTTCAAGCAATTTGGTCGTTCTTTACATTGCCATGAACTTGATCAACAATACAGGATTTGTGGACACAACAAGTACACAGCAATTTCTAAATTCAAAAGAAAAGTGATATGTTAACCCCGTGTGCTTATGGACAGGCAGACATGATAGCAGGCATGGAGGGAACAAATCTTGGGAACAACAAGCATATAAGGAACAAGCATTTTATGTAGTGGCAAGTCCTGGAAATCAGTGGCAATAAGTTTTTTTTTCTTCAATGTGTATCAGACTAATTCTTATAAAGATTTTTCTGCCTAGCTCCATGTTATAACAGACTTTCATTATTCAGGTAATAATCACCATAGTCAAAATCTGCTTCAAAAATTCCCCATAACATTGTAGCATCTGGGATGCTCCCCATCACAATACTTAACCAAAATGGTATCAAAATATATTAAGAGGCTCAAAACATACCTTTTTGACCTCTGAGCTCAAAGCTTCAACCCTTTTCTCAGCATCACGTGCTAACGATTCTATGGTGTAAGCGTTGCTGTTTATTTTACTGACTTCCTGCTGGAGCTGCTGTACCTACACGGCATTCATACCATGAGTTCCATGACTGCCTCTTCAATATGCATTTGATGAGCATGGCTTTTTATGCATTTCACTAGTATAAATTATCACACTGAAAAGATAAATATACTTTCACCACCTTCTCACCCAGGTGTTCAATGGAATAGATACAGAAACAAGTCCTTATGTTACTATCCATTTAAAGATATAGATGACCTTGTATCATCAATATAGTACATACATGTTTCCGATAAACGAAAAGTATAGTATAAGGTCATGAACTACCAATTGTGTAAAGAGCAAAGGATTATGTAATATTTCCCCAATAGAATTATGCATACAAGTAAAATGAAAACTCGAGTAGGACTGCATAAATACTATAGAAACAATGTGGAGTGATATTTAGTCACTTTTGCCAAAAAAAACAAAATGACGAATCATGTGCACAGGTTTGGAGTGTTTTGACTTTAGAAAAGCACTTAGCACACTAGTGCCATCCACGACGTCACAGGGGTTACCTCATCTTCCATATCCTTAATGTTGTCTGCCGAGTATGATTTGCTTAGTGTATTCTGCAAGTGTAGAGAGCTAGCATAACTAAGTTCAAGAAAAGAATTTTGCTAAACAATATGTTATAAACAGGTTCTGGAGCAACAAAATTTTTATCATAAGATGACTAATTAATAGTTCCGAATCAATTAGTTCGTCTAATGATCTCAATTCAGGTCCATAACCAAAAGGCAAATATAAGTATGTAACAAATTTGTTATACTTCAAGAGAGAGAAAAATCAAAAATTAAATAAAATTCAATATCTATTCGCCTTGCTACCTTTCATCTCCAAAAAAAATATACATATATTACAGAGTTACACCAGCCCTAAACTGATTTCTTTCTCTATTTCTGCCACTAACTAATGCAAAACCTATGGCTCTTCCCCAAGATAGGTATAGACCACTGAAAATGCAAATCCAGATTCTATCCATGAAACCGGCATCTACTCAGCATCCTACGAAAGAAAAAGAAAACATTTTTCTATTTATATAGATAGTAACAATTCCAGAGCTAATAAATTGAACTTTTGTACAGTACAAATGAATGTTTATTTACATAGACTGAGATGTCTGATGGGATTTTAACTGTTTTGTTGAAGGCAATGCAATGCCTCATTATTCTTGCTGATCTAACTCCATACCTTTGTAGTCTCTTGCCCGTTCATCAAAAGCTGGATGTCACGCTCCATTCCTGCAATTAGTTTGCTGCCTTCCTCCAAAATACTTGCTTTACTGTTCAAAGCTTTTGTATTTTCCTCCAACATGGATTCTGTTGACGAAATGGATTTCATAAATACTACTGAGGTACATTGAGTCGACCAAGTAAAATGCACAAGTATATCTGAAGTTTGCTCACACCACAACAAAGTGCCGCAGGTACCTATTCCATTTGCTTGTCTATTACTAACACAACGAAATTTCAAACCTACTGCTAATCTGAAGTTTTGACTGGTGAATATTTTTTTTTTTTGACTGGTTAATCTGAAGTTCTGAACTGTCACTAGTCTGATGTCTGACAGAGGGGAAAAGCCCGCAAGCATTGGAGAGACAGGAAGGGAGGAAGGCGTCTCACCCAGCCGCGCGACCTTGAGCCTGAGGGCCTCGACCTCCGACCGCAACGCGTCGGCGTCGGCATCGGCGGAGCCAGGACGCGTCCCGGCGTCGGGCACGGCGCAGATGGCGGTGACAAGCACGGCGACGGCGAACAGCCCAGCGGCGGAGCGGGTCCGGCGGGGCGATGAAACGTGGGCGGGGAGCGCGAGGGAGAGGAGGCGGAGAGGGAGGAGGAGCGCCACTGCCAGGAGGAGGACGGTCTCCGCGGCGGCGCGGGAAGCCATGGTTTAGGGTTTAAGGCGGGGAATGGAAGGAGGAGAGATCCAGCGGAATGCGAATGCGGATTGCGGGCGCCCAAATATGAGCGGGACGGAGGTGGCTGTGCTGTGCACGACGCTGCTGGGACCTTCCAAGGCGTTGACCTTTCACCTCGAGGGATGTTTTTCTTTCAGCTAATTTTTTATTAAAAAAGTCAACGATTCAAGGGTGTAATGCGTGGTTGAAAATACAAAGCTGTATAATTTCCATTAGAAATTATATGCCAAAGGAGCTTAAACTCGATTGTAGTTGAATGAAATGTAAAGCATATTTTGAGTATTTCGTACGAAAGTTTTGTCATATCATTTTAAAAAATCCAATAGGTATGTTAGAAAACATTTTATTAATTTTATTTAGTATTAGTTCGAATGAGCGTGTTGCCTGATCTACTAGCAAACAAAATATGTCTCTAGAGAAAATTGCATATAAACATCACTAGCATATGTGAAACGTAGAAAAACAAGTTTGTATCACCCAAGTCATGATTCTACGGATTGACAACCATTTTAACTAAAGTTCATTAATTTATTAAATAATGGATTTATTCCATGGAATTCAATTTTTTCGGCTAAAATTTTTGGAGGAAAGCGAAGGCAAAATGTTAAGGCTTCCGTTTATGCACCTCCTTTTCATGACCGCTTAAAAGAAGGCGCATGACTAGAAGGAAAAAATGTAAGATGTAAAGGGACTTGAATGAAAAAGATCCGCATGCTTTTGTTTTGTTGGTTAAGGCTTCAACTATACCAGTATAGTTTGTGAGAAGAAAAATCATACTTGCTTCGTCATGCGATGTTTTTTTTTTTGGGGGGGAGGGGAGGGGGGGGGATTGTCTCGAAGGAAAGATTGATGGTTCGAGGCCCTGCAGCTGATAACAAAATAAAACAGATATAATTGGCGCTTGGCACCCTCTTGATTTTCATTTTCTTTGAGCTTCATCACTGATTCATAACCTTTTATCACCAACTTTAGCCTTTTCATGGGATTGTATTTCACCATTGGCACACATTTACATGATCTTAGGCCCCGTTTGGATGGGCGAAACGATTCAGATTCTGGCATGAATCGGCTGGAACGGCACCAAACGGCAAAAAACTGAAACGATTCACTGCTGAATCGAAGCGAAACGATTCACCAAAATGGCCTACGGCCGAGAAACGGCAAAAAGGGTGTTTCGCACCGTTTCGCTCCTCCGATTACCCTTTGCCCCTTCCCGGTCGACTGTGTGCCTTTCGTCGCCGCCGCCGCACGGAGCTTCGCTGAGAATTCTCCTTCAATCTAACGTCAAAAATGGGTTGCTCTTTGTCCGCAGATCATTTCCCCCACTTTTCCTCCTCCGATTCGTCCCTGGAGCACCGCCGACCAACCCCGCTTGCCTCCATTGTCTCTCTTCCCTGTCGTTCTGTCCTGCGTTCGATGCGAGGAAGAAGAAGAACAGTCGGTGGGCTGGACCTGATGGGCTAAGACGTAGATAGAGTGTAGTGGACTGGGCCTTCTCGTGTTTTCCCTCATCTAAATTACCTGGATGATTAGTAAATGATTTTCTGTACTGTTCACATGCACATGACCTAGTGGCCATCATTTTTTTTTGGGATATACAAGCACACGGTCTATCACTACGATTTTATATGCTTGCTAAATGTGATAGTTATATATTGCTACGTGCCCCATGGAGACTATACTAGCATAGTAGATTTGTTGAAATAAGGGTATATTCGTCAATCCAATTCTTCTCCCTCTTTGTTGAATCTGAATCTAGAAAAATTGCCAAACGGTTTCAGAAGTGATTCTGTTTCAGTTTGTGAAACGTTTCTCAGGAGAAACTGAAACGTTTCTGTTTCTGAGAGAATCTGGAACCGTACCAAACGGACCCTTAATATAGATAGGAATAAAACATAGCAGAGGCAAATATAAAGTAAACACTACAAACTAAAAGTCAGCATTTCACGAACAGAGCTTGGAGGTGATTCATTGTACTGCAAACTTTAATCTTATTTCCCAGGTAACTCAAAAGTTCCACATTTAATTTGGAATACAATGGAAAGCATTGGAATTGAGCTGCAACTTTGATCTCAGGTACATTTAAAAGCCATTAAGCAAATTCTTCTTCTTGTGCCTTTCACAAAAAGACTTGATCCTCTTAAGACCATCTTGAAGAGAAGATGAATCAATTGCGAAAGTTATGCGGACCCAGTTTTCCATTCCAAGGACACTCCCTACGTTGGAGAAAAGAGAAGTAAGTCAAAAATAAATTGTGAATATTTTACATTTATTAATGTAAAGCTCCACCTAAAGCTTTGACTGCTCACAATCATAGCCTTATGATATTATATTCAGCATGATTAACAATCTTTGTTACTGTTGTACTACATCACCTCAATTGACGGCAGTTATAACATGGAGTTAGTTAAAACATTTGGCAATAGCTACCATAATATTGAAGTTGACGACTACGCCAATCAGTTAGTGCAAAACATAATGTATATTTTGAGATGCACAAAATGAGCTTCTTCAGATGTAGCCTTTTTAGGTTCAGACGCTTCCTTACCTGGGCATAAAATTACCGACTCTTCTTTTGCCAACTGACAGCAAAAATCAACATCGTCATGTATTCCCTCTAAAAGATACAAGTTCAATTTCACCTGTATATGAACACAAAATAAGAAGACTGAATAAGAAGGCTGTAGATATTCAGCTTCTAGAATACATGCACATTTTGCAATTTGCATAGAGCAACTAATTTGATAGCAACCTTCACTATACATTTAATTTGTAAAAATGGGAATATTAATTACTAAAATGAAGAAAACCAGAACATGTAATCATTTATATGAGCTGGGTGGGTTAATAAAATCGTAAATTTTCTGGCTTCCCAGATTACTTCATTTCATCCTAGAAACTCCCATATCATACTCTAAAAATGGCTTACCATCACAAACATGGATCCTTCTGGCTTGTGAGGACAAGTAATGCATTTGATGTCCTTTATTTCTCTGTAGCATATCTCTGATGTTTCCTTTAGCAGATCATGGATCCTATTGAAAAAATCTTCCTTTGTGTTCTCCAGAATGTTTGGAAGTGCCGCCTATATAATCAATCAGGCAATATATGTTAGTTCCATGTGTCAAAATGCATAACACGACAGTGCAAGTAAATGAAACAAAGAACTGGGTTCAGCGTGTGCCTACAAAGTGTGGTAATGCTCCATTTTTTTACTCTCGTAATAAGAATTTAAAATGTTGATCGATGGATAATTATTTCTTATATGAAGAATGTATATGCTTATGTGCACCGACTTTAAATTATTGGAAAATAATAGCTACAATAGAAAACTAGAGTGTAACAAGCAGCCAAATACTAACCTGAATGAAAGTTGCCGGATCAGTTGAAACATTTAGGAAGTTTGTAATTGACGTAGTAATCTGCAAAACAGATCAAGATCAGTATATAGCTATAGTTAGTACTTCATCGATAGAGACACGTATGTATGAGTAATGACTTGCGCACCTTAGATGTTTGCAGAATCTTGTTGGGGTCACATGCTGCAACCCAACCAAGACGCCATCCAGGCACTATCCACCTCTTGGACAGAGATCCAATGGTCAACACAGGGGCAATGTGCGCAAAGACACCCATGGGGATAAACGGGGAGCTCCCAAAAACCAGGTTGCCGTATACTTCATCGGAAATGATTAATATTCCGAGCTTCCTTGCTACCTCCGCAACCTAAAGCAACATATCATGATTAGCACACAATGCAAGCCGGACACTATATATGAAAACTACCTAATTAAGAGTATTACACACATTACGATAGATAAAATTTGGATGAAATAATAAAGGGAAAGCAACCATGCATACCTTAGCTAAGTGTTGGTGGCTGTAGACACTCCCACAAGGGTTGTTTGGGTTTATGAGGACCATAGCGGTGGTGTTCTCGTCGGCGATGGACTCCAGGGAGTCGACGTCAATCTCCCAGCCTCTCTCGGGAACCAGATCGAAATGTCGAACCTCCAAGTAGTTGAACGCGGCGCGCGCCTCGTAGTTCGGGTAGCCTGGCTTGGGGAGCAGAATGTTGGTGCCCGGTTGGGCGAGGACCGAGATGACGACCTCGATGGCTTGCGTGCCGCCGGCGGTGAGGAAGATGTCGTCGGATGATAGCTTGTACGGGAGGTCGCGTGACAGGTGCTCTGCCAGAGCACTGTTTTTTTTTTTTTTTTTTGAGACAAAGATCAGAGTTAGTTAGCGGATGGATAAAAGAAAAGACAATTAGGTCACGGTCAACAGCCCAGGAAAAGTTATTTAGCGGATCGAACAAAAGTTTGCCCAGGAGAAAGTTGGACATAAGAGAGAGTACGTCCTATTCCGGTAGACAAGGATATAACAAGAGAAAGAACACGAGCACCGTTCCATGAGCCACGTTATTGTTGATAACAATGATCAGTGTAATCACCAAAACCGTCAGAATGTGGAGACAGCTACGTTCACTACTTCCGCGCGCTGCACGCGGAACCACCCACCATAGACCAGACGGACCATGCAATCAACATCAAAACAACATGTCCTTTTTCAAAAGATATACTAGCCCTCTGTAGTACTACGAATAAAGAAAAGGAAAAGTCTAACCGGCTACTGGTTGCTACATCGTCGGACATGGCGACCACCGGAGTGCCGGAGGCGGCGGGTGTGCAGGCGGTGCGGCGAGGCGGCGCGGCGCCGCCGGCCGCCGGTGGTGAGGAGCCCGAGTTAGGGTTGTTCGGGTTTCTGGGGGGCTTCTTCTCCCCTCGACCATCGATCCATGGCGGTAGGCCAGCCAGGCGGTGGGCTGCGGTTGGCGGGCGGGCGGTGAGGCGGCGAGGTCGCCGCCTGCCGCGGAGGTGGTGGAGGGCGGTGGGCAGGGACGGTGTGGGGGCGTCACACCGATGGGATTAGCGGCGGGCGGGGCTGGAGCGGCGGCGGTGGAGCGGGCGGGCGGTGCGGCGAGGCGGCGAGGCGCCGCCGGCCGCGGGAGGCGGAGGAGGGCGGCGGAAGGGGCTGAGGGGCGGGCGACGAGGGCGCCGGGAGGCGCCGGAGTCGTGGGTGGCTGGCCGGCAGGGCGGGGGCGGAGGTCGATGGGCGATGGGCCGGAGGAAGAAGATGACCACGGGGGCTGTACCTGGACTGGTCGCTAGCTAACATGATCTGGCTACTAGTAGCCGATTAGTCGTGTCCTAAAGAAAAACCAAATTAACGCCCCTTTATATTCGTTGCCCAAAACGTGCCTCACGCGCGCAGCTAGCGGAACAACCCGGGCTGACGTGTCGTGCCAGGTCGGATGCATGGAACTGACCCCTTCACCCGCTCACGGTCAAACAGCCCAGCAAAACTCGTGGCTGCCTGCTGCCCGGTTGTGCGATAACGCGGGCGACCGCGAGGCCGGACGAGGCGGGCCTCGTGGAATCACGGCGCGGGCACGTGCTGCATGCGCCTTCGCGTTAGCAGCTAGCGTTGCAATTGTCTCTCAAAAAAAAAAAAAACTAGCGTTGCAATTACAAAGAGAAACCAACTGCCAGTCGATCGCCAGCGTGATCGAACACTGCCTTGAGATTACAGTCGTAATGCGATTATTCAAACCTATTTGACTATTAAAAAAAATCAAACCTAGCAGTATTTTAACTCGACGAGGATCAATGTTCGTTGTTGGGTTGGCAGCAACCACGCACGCAAGGATTTCGATTTCTCAACAGCTATATATAGCTCACCGGCCCGTCTGAATCACGCTAGAGTTTTGCTTAATTAGGTCCCCAGATTTTGTATACTAATGTTTTCGCATTGAGCTGGAGATAATTAATCTATTTCTCCATTAACGTGTCGTGTTAATTTTCGGCATAAACGCGACCGATCGAGAGAGAACAAATTTATCGAACGGGGTAGAGATCGAAGAGAAGAAGAAACAGACGTATCACGTACCGGCGGGCGGCGGGGAGGCCGACGCCGGCGGGGTAGCAGTTGAAGTCGCCGGAGCGGAGCGCGGCGGCGACGGCGTCCTCGGCCTCGGCGGCTGTGCGGAAGGCCGGGAAGACGGAGGGGTCCCCGTGCGCGAGCGGCAGCACGGGCCGCGGCCCGAGATCCTCCACGCTGGCCATGATCTTGAACCGCACCGCGCGGATGCTCTGCTTCTCCCCCTGATCCGCCCCGTTATTATTGCCGGCCGCCCGGTGAGCGAACCTCCACCCCTTCGCCGGCGCCGCCGCGTGCCCGTTGCCTTTCTCGACATTGCCGCCGCGCGCCTTGCCGTTCTCGACGGCGGCGACGGCGGCGTGGCCGGTCTGCTGGGTCGGCGCCATATGGGGCACGGAAGAAGAACGAAGGAAGGAGAGATGTGTTTATCCGGTTTTGTGCTGTGTGCGCCGCGCTAGCTTAGCTGTGGACTCGATGAGGGTGGCCTCGGCGCCCTTATACATATATATGGGCGTCGCGTTTAGTTTCTCCGTCTGCCACGCACGGGTTGGTGGCATGGCATGGCACCACGAAGCATGATGCACGCTGCTGCTGTGGCCGGCCGGCCCGCTTGGTTAAAGCGTTTCCCGCGCATCCATTCCTCGGCACTTACCTTGTTTGCACTTGCGTCACTGGAGCGAGCGGCGTGCGCCCCCTCCTGTGCCGGTCCTGGCATGGAAACAGCGGGCTGCATGCATGCGGCGTGCATGAACCATGCTGCCCACGCCTGGATTATTGCCCTGCAGCGTGTACGTCCTGATTTCATCGATCAGTGATTGCTGAACCGTGACCAAAAAAAAAATTGTTTAGGCGTCGTTTGGTGGACCTTTTTTCACCAGCTTATATGCCACTGTTTACGCGCTATTCACGCACTATTCAGCGCAGTGAAAACTGTTCATTGAACAAAAAACTGGCCACGCCGGAGAAGCCGGTATTCTAGGATGAAAGTGACTTTTGTGCTGAACTGCTGATTTCATTTTTAGGAGAAGTGCTGCAATAGGTTACAACGTTGTATGTAGTCAGTCCCTTGAAATCATGAGCACTGCAACCGTTTGGAGAGAAAAAAAGACGAAGACTGGAGAATGATTCAACCACGAGCAATGCAAGCAACGAGACGAGATCCTACATTTTGGAAATTTGACCTCCTTGACTCAGACACCGGCCGTAGTTCCAATCTCTAGTGAGAATCTTCAATTTCATATTAATAACAAAGTTGATTACATATTGTATACTCCTCATGTCTTTGAATCGTTGTTGTTAGGACAAAAACTCTGATTCATTTTAAATTAGAGTTGCTGCTCTAGCCATTAACAACATGTGAGCTATAGTCTATAAGTACGTATATTGCGGTGGTTATAGGAAGTGGGCATTGGACGACTGGCCTTCTCCGGTGATACAATACAAATATTCCAATGGTATCATCATCCTTGGACCCCTAGCAGGACTGGCAGTTGGCGAATAATGGCTTTTTTATCGGCCACGATTTTGGCACGGGCTGCCAATGGCATGGAACTCGCCTTCCGGTACTAGGTTACAAAATGTGTTGATCCTCTGCTCACCCTGTGCTCATTGCCCCCTTCTGCGGGCGCTTGAAAAGGACCTTCCTCTGCTCCGGTCGCCTTCCGTCCGGGCCTGTTTTGCTCTACGTCCTCTTATACCAGATCCACGAGAGTAAACCACTGAAAGCAAAACATTCCTACGCTTTACACGTGGTCGCAGTTTTCTCGGCGTTAATTAAAGTGGTGACACGATGTGCTCATCATTTCCATCTTGGAAGAATGAACAACATTGACGCGAGTGCAGTTCTTCCCGCCGCCTGTTCAGAAAACTAGTGATGGCTCTCGCTCTCTTCAAGAAGCTCCTGCCCAAGCTCGCTTTGTTACTGACAACTGGGGGCTTCAAGAGAGAAGTGCTATAGGTGGGCCATCTGATGGAGTAATATCAATTCACGTCAAACACACACAGGGATGCAAAAAACGGCGAGATGCCCTAGTCCGACACAAGTCTAACACCGCGGTGTACCTATGGAATTTCTCCAAAACAAACATCACGAGGTTGGTTTGCTGGTACGTCACACGAGATGGCACAAGTTACTGCATAACCACTACCATCCCCAGCAGTATTATATACAACCATATATACACTATATTACATAGTAGTTACAGCAATGTCTGGGACAGACTGACCACAAGGTTCAGAGAAACTTTCACTAAGACTAAAATAAAAAATATATATACAGAGGGACACAGAGATCGGTTAGTGCCAGACAACTTATGCGCTAGTACAATACCAAGCGAACCATTATACTAGGATATTAGAACTCAACCACCTCCGGATAGTACAAATGGTAGGATACTACTCCACAACTCCGCTGCAAGTGCCGAGTATCAGTACTGCATCAGGTCCATGCCATTACCAATCTGTCCAGAATGGCACCTTTCTCTTTGTTTGCTTGAAACCCTGTATACATGATAAGCTGTCAGTACAATTGGAACCAAAACATGTTTATTTATATTTTTCTGAGGTTTTGATGTTCGTAAAGTTTCTGTGCGGGATTGTCACAAGTCCTGCTTGAAACCGGGAAAGTATTAAGTTTTCAGTGGGCATCCTTTCCAAAGCACAACACAAAATTTTATGTTCCAGCAGTATCTTGGGGGAAAAAACGGTTGTACTACTACAGAATTCCACTTTGCGAATATTTATTTTGTGCTATTTCACGCAACTCTACTCTCAGTTGGAATATATTCTTGACAAAGGCTATCTAACCAAGGCAAACTCCCTGCCAAGCAAATTTTTTACGACTTCGTTTGTATTCAGAACATGCAACTGCAGCATAGTAAGTAATATGGCACAGCTATCTAAAGAAACATTGCCCCACCAGTATATGCTCCAAAGCACATGAATATATATTTTTTTTCTCTCACTTCTTTTAATTTTGCAAACATAACATAAGAGTAGGCGCAAACTGAAAATATAAGACTGCCAATGCAAATTTTGTACTTTTTTAGAACAAATATAGTATAGGAAGCTGGTCTAAGAATTACTGTATACTAAGATTTTCTGGAAAAATAACAACTAAGTCTTCAACTACACTTAAAATCCAAATTCTACAGTAAAATAACCTGGGAAACCAGTGAAAAAGACGAAAAAATAATAGAATATATAAACTGCGAAACACAGAGGATACCTTGAACCAATGATAATCAAAATAAGCATACCTTTTTTATGTCTGAATATAGACCTTCAACCTTTTTCTCTGTATCTTTAGCGAATGACCACATTTTGTTAATCTTAGAGTTCATCTTCCCCCATCCATCAGTTATAACTTGAACCTACAGTCATTAAGAAGATGAGATGACCTGCTGAAAAACAAATAGTCTACAACTACAACAACATCATCTGGTCATGAAACATATCACCAATGGAAGCTTTGAAAGAAAGCTCGAGTGCCAAGGCAGCTACAACGCAACTGTGCACTAACAAACAAACACACACTTAAGTCAACATGAACATTTGCTTTGGTTTAACAAAAGATAATGAGTAACGCTTGAAACGCAATAATCCACAACCACAATCACATTTACTGTCCCAATGACCCAGACATGACATGGCCTGAACATCACCCATGAAAGATGTAAAAAAAAAGGCTCAAATTGTACTTACTAACAAGCATGTACATAAAGAAATAGTAGAAAAGGTCATGCAACCCCAAAAAACCTAGACATGACATGACCTGACCTGACAGATCTGAACATCACCCATGAAACATGTAAAAAAAAGCTCAAATTGTAATACTAACAAGTAAGTACATAAAGAGAAAGTAGAAAAAGGTCATGCAACTCATAATAACCTAGAGAAGGATACCTTCTTGATAACTGAATGTAGAGCTTCAACCCTTTCTGTTGTATCCTTCGCTAATGACTCCACATTGTAAATATCAGAGTTCAACTTTCTCCATTCATCCTTTAAAATTCGGACCTATTTCATCAAATAATAATTCATGAGATGAACAGCTGCAGCAGTTTTCAGAAAGCTAAACCCAATTGAACATAGAAGCATGAAAGGTTCAATGCAAGAGGAGAATGTTCGTCTGAAAAAAATATATTTTTGCCAGAGATAACAAAGCAATACAAGACAAGTGGAAAAAGAAACAAAAAAGACTAAATCAAGATATGGAAACTTAAGTTCATCAGTAAAATAAAGACATACATATGTACTCGTGTAATGTGGTACGCTGGTTTTGTAAATAACGTTCATGAAAAGTTGAAAACTAGACAATCATAATTGTAGTACGGTGAATTTCATAAAACTGTATCTATGAAGAAAGTGAAAATTTAAAAAGCATTTGGAATAGTGTCAATGCATATCCATCATATATAAGAGTACATATCAGGTGCACATGAAGCATTTGGTGAACATGTGCACAAAAGTTGTGGACCGTAAGATCTAATCTTGATGGGCTGACATATATGAAGTTTGGAAAGTCTCACCCATGATTTTAGCAACCATGAATCCAGGGGATGTTTCTCAAAACACAGTGTTTCATCAATGGAAATTCCCACCAAGATTTTAGTCATTCAGATGCAATCCAATGGCTCTCAATGAGTTTGTGCACATGTTCACCAAATACTTCATGTGCACCTGATATTTCCCCCATATATAAATATGAAAACTGAGCAGGATTCAAAGGCATGCTTCTAAAGAGTTTTGATCCTTAAGAAAAGATTACTAGAGTTTTCAGAATAAATACTTTGCCAAATTATTGTTTCAAATCCTCTGAGTGCCACTTAAAGAGATAATGTGGCATAAGACAACTTTCTGTTTTCCTCGGTGAATGTTTGTCCAAAAGCAGCAGTCCAATCTTAACAGGAAAACTGCAAAACATATAAGGCTACTCCAATGTTTTTTCTGAGTGAGAGAGGTACCTCATTTTCCATTGCTTTGATACTGTTATCGTATGAGCTGCATACTGATTCCTGCATGACAAAAAGGCACAAAATATCATAATATGCTGCATAATCTTCTGTTTCGTCTCTTTTCAGAATACAAAATTCAAAAGGGATACACTATGTGACAAGTAGGACAGTTACATTTTAGACATGAAAGAGTAATAAGCATTCTCAAATAAAACAGCATTAGTAAGGCCTCGTTTGGATACAAAGTTTTTTTAAGCTCTAACATCCAAACGGGCCTGAAGTTTCAAAAATAAGTGCATCGCTACGTTCAAAGACTTTCAGTACACTGTTGGAATTAACACTATCCCAGTGGATTATAAGGGTGCCAAAGCCCAGAGTCCCAGACTTTCCACAGATCACATAACCCCTTCAAGAAAAAAAAAGGGTACCATCACAGACACAGGTTTCATACTAGTTAGATGTGCCACTGGAAGCATACAAGTTTACCTAGCGGCTAACATGAGAACATCATTATTCTGACCAGTACATGTGCTGCCACGTTATCTATTTAATAACCCGTAAAAGGCTAAATTCCAATCAAAACGTCACACTCGGAAGACCCCGAATTTCAATTGTGGCGCTCCCACTTTCCAAAAAATGTCACCCCTAAGAAGTTTTTCCACTACTTGGCACCAGAATGTAGGAAAACGTATATAATTATACTTTATTGAATTTATACCAAAATGCTGAGCACATCATACACTCTTTCCCTCAATTGATCTCATCCTATTTTTGACCCAACATATTTAACTGCCAAGATCAAACATCGAGGGTGGTAGGTCATGCCCCGGTACATATATGAACCATATACATAACAGAAACACAGTATTCATTTTAAACTGGTAATGCAATCTGTAAAGCACAGATCAACTCCTGGAATTGAAACTGAAATGCGAAGAGAACCAACTCACCTGACGCAAACTCCATAACTTGATGTTTTCTTGTGCATCGATCAGAGACTGGATATCAAGTCCCAGTGCTCTCATAATTCGGCCGTCCTTCTCATCCAAATCATCACCTTTGTTATCCGACACTTTCAAACTGTTGTCCCGGAGAACTAAACAACATGAATGCAACAAACATCCAATTATACCTTATATTAGTTTATTTAATTTTAGAAAATAAAGCTTGCATAAGAAAAATGTTAACACCTTAATTAAATCTCACAAATTTTAAATTGTCCAAAAAGTTGAAAAATCAGGGTGTTAGAACAACTCTCATGAATCTAGCAATATGACAATCAAAGAAAAAGGTGTTGATGAATTGACTCGTCAAGATAACAAGAACAACATTTTAAATTTTCTTGCCATTGTCTTTTCACCTTATTACCTTTTGTTAGAACTACTCTCTTAATCAAGTACCATACGAAAAAAAATTATTTTCAGCGGCAATTTGAGTTTCCAGATAATATGGTTTGTGAGGGACACCTGGAGGTACCGAAAGAACTCCAGACATAAAGCAAAAAAAGGAAACTTTCTAGGGAAATAGGGTACAATACGAAGAAATAAACATAGAGACCTAATCAATCAAAAATCACAAGATCAGAGCACGGATAAATCAGCGCAGCTCTGACAGGATTAGCCCTATGGCAGGGAGAGAAAAGAGCAGCTAATGTCTGACGTACCAAGCCCGGCAATCAGGAGCTTTAGCTGCTCGACCTCCGCCCGCAGCTCCTCACGGAATCCAACCTCGTCATGTCCGCCGTCCGCGACGCCGGCCGGGGCCGCGCACTCCCTCGCGCGGTCGCGCGGGAGGGCGAAGATGGCGGCGAGGAGGACGGCTGTGAGGGCGAGGGTGGCGCAGGGACGGCGGAGGCCTCCGGCGCTGGGTCCGCGAGCGGAGGTCACGCGGAGGGCGAGGGAGACGAGGCGGAGAGGGAGGAGGAAGGCGACGACGACGGCGAGGATCGCCGCATCTACCGTCATGGTCGCCCGTGCTACACGGTACACGCACGGGAAAGGGGAAAGAGGTTTGAGCAGATGGGTTTTGCGGGCCGCTGCCGAAGTACGTGGCCGGTTCTTTGTCGTGATGAAAGATTAAAGGGCATGTTTTGCATGATTTATCACTAGTTTATGTAATGTGCACACTTCAAAAAAAAAAGTTTATGTAATGTGCACGCGGCAGCACGAAAGAGACGAAAGAATAAGCCTGAATAAATTATATTTTTTAGTTTTTTACTTATATCTATGTAATTTCAAATAAATCATAATTCATAAGCCATACCAAACGGAGCTTAAATAAGCTTTGAATATTTCTCGACTCCCAATGACTAAGGCTGTGTTTGAGTGCTGTAGTTTTTAGAAAAAACAAAATATTAATAAACTATAATTTTAGAGACGGTATCAAACAAAATTATAGTTTAGAAAAGAGAAGTCATGAGTGGAGTTTCTAAACCTCCAAAATAGTTGCACTTTTAGCAATACATGATTTCTAAACACAAAACACTTACGTACCTATCAAATTATAGTATTTTGTAAAATTGTAACATTTTTACAAACTTTAAAAATATTTTATATCCAAACAGGCCTAACATGCATCCAGCTTTTTGTAATATGTGTCTGTCCCTCTATAAAAAACTACTCCCTCTGTTCATATTTACATGTCGTTTGACTTTTTTTATCTCAAGTTTGACTGCTCGTCTTATTCAAAAAATTATGCAAAATATCATATTTTTGTTGTGGCTTGCTTTATTAATATAAGTTCTTCGAGAATGACTTAAATTTAACTATGGTTGCACAAATTTTTTGAATAAGACGAGCAGTCAAACTTGAGATGAAAAAAGTCAAACGACATGTAAATATGAACAGAGGGAGTACTTATTTGTGCTTGCTGTCTGCTGAAGTGCTGACTTGCTACGGGTTTTGTATATATTGTCAGATTTTGAGAAATACAAAGATGACTCAGAACTTATATACTCCGTCCGTTTTAAAATTAAATGTCATTCGAGCCTCGGGCACGAGAATTAAAGAGGAATGAAAAGTAAAGAGCGCACTAAAAACGATGAACAATAAGGGTGGAGAGAGATAGAGAGAAACTTGCATCAGGAAATGAGAATGACTTATTTTTAAAAAAACTAGGTACTGTTAAGTGACACTTAAATTGGAACGAAAAGAGTATATCTTATCATATTTCACATTGCACTCAATTTTCAAGTAAATTACTTATATAAATTTACCTGCAGAGCACATAATACAAATGCGACATTCTTCAACATGCCCATTTACTATAATTGAGAGTGTGATCTAATGGTAAGTCTGAAGACTACATAAAAGAGACGAGATGTTCACATCACACCTCATCTTTAAATATCTAAATTAGCTGTCTTAAACATCATATCTTGAAATGAGCATGCTATTTTAGTTGATGCTCGTGATCACCTGTCCTAGTTAACAACTCGCTCGCAGTTCGATTCATTTCAAAATTGTCTCACCACTCAAACAAGGGGAAACCACTGAATTTCGTATTTTTCTTTACCACCCAAAAACACCGGAAACTTTCAGAATTTTCTTTTCCCAGCACCAGCAGGAGGCCCTGGCATGTCTGTCGAGCAGCATCAGTCGGCAGGCAGGCGCCGACGTGGCACCTCCGTTCTGACGCGAGATCGAGACTCTCCCGTGAATCTCCCAGCACGAAAAATTCCCCGACCCAACCCCATCTCCCTCCCCGCCTCCGACGCCGTCGGCCACACCGGGGCAGCGGAATGGGCGTCGACTACTACAAGTTGCTGCAGGTGGAGCGCGGCGCCACCGACGACGAGCTCAAGAAGGCGTACCGGAAGCTGGCCATGAAGTGGCACCCGGACAAGAACCCCAGCAACAAGAAGGAGGCCGAGGCCAAGTTCAAACAGATCTCCGAGGCGTACGAGGTTCGCCCGCCCGCCCTCTCTCTTCCTCTCTGGCGCCATTGCGCCTCTGATCTGCGCCGGTGGTCGTAGTCGGTCGCCGAGAAACGAATGGACATTGTTTGATGCGCGTATGGGAAATGTTTCCGTTTCTACTTTTTTATTACTGATTCGGTAGCAGATTATAGCGTTGTGCTCGCCATTGTGTAGGCAAAGGTTCATTTGTGGGTAAAGATCTAGTTTTTCCGCATTCTCATGCGGATTCTGGTGCTGTTTAATCTGGATATTTGCAAATGAAAGATTAACGAGTTCTTTGCGTAATCAAACGACTACACTAAAGTTGGACACATAAATTGTCTCAGTTCGACATTGGCATTGCCATTTTTTGTGCTGTAGCGGTAGCTGATTATAGCTTAATAGCTGTCTGTGTACTCGCCAGTCGCCAATGTGTAGGCAAGGTTCATTTGTGGGTAAAGATCTAATTTTTCTGCATTCCATGTGGACTCTGTTGCTGTTTGATCTGGATATTATCCCGTGAAAAATTAATGAGTTTTTGTCGAATCAAACGAGTGCACGAAAGTTGGACACAAATTGTGTCATTTTGACGTTGGCATTGCCATCTTTTGTGCAGTTAGCACCATTCGTCTAGAATTTATCCACTTATTGTTCTTCTCGCTAAACCTGTGCTGTGATATCTTTTCCCTGTTTCAAGTGCATGAGGACTTATTTTATACCTGAGTCTTAATTGGGTTGTGTGGAAAGATCAATGTTCCTGCTCTTTCTGCTTGCAGGTGCTAAGTGACTCCCAGAAGCGGGCAGTCTATGACCAGTACGGAGAAGAGGGGCTCAAGGGGCAGGTGCCACCTCCTGGAGCAGGTGGTTCCAGTGGGTCTTCCTACTATGGCGGGGACTCATCGACATTCCGGTTCAACCCTCGCAGTGCAGATGATATTTTTGCAGAGTTCTTTGGATTCTCGAGCCCATTCTCAAGCATGGGTGGCATGGGCGGCATGGGTGGAGGTGTTGACAGGGGCATGAGGGGGTCCAGGTTTGGGATGTTTGGCGATGATATATTTGGTGGGTCTTACCCTCAGTTCCCTGGCGAGGCATCAATGCACGTTCCACAACGGCCACAGAAGGCTGCGCCAATTGAGAACCGACTGCCATGCAACCTTGCTGACTTGTACAAGGGTACCACCAGGAAGATGAAGATTTCGCGAGAGATATTAGATGCTGGCGGGTGAGTGACTATTATTATGTGTTTTAAAGTTAGTTGTTGCTCTTCTAATGTTGTAGCTAATAATGGATAACAGAGGAGGAACCGTATTTATTTTCAAAGTATGGTTTGTCTGTAGGTAGGTCACATGCCCTTTAGTTGTCATACTATGCCAATGTTTTACAATGTCACTGGGAACAACTAAAATCTGGAATGTATTGGCCATTACTACGGCAGAATCTTTTGAATTGCACAAGAATATTTTCCAATTTCCCAATTTGGGCCTGTAAATTAAAATGTTAGTTAAGCAGCAGAAAAAGGTTGTACTGCATGAGGATGAGCTAGTCAGGTTCCTGAGATTGCTTATTTATTTTGCCTTGAGAGACAAAATTAAAATTGTATCGCTAATTGATATCAGCCTCCTGAGTTTGGTACAAACATTCTGGTTTACACAATTCAGCCAAATAGTACAATTTATTCCAGAGGCATTCAAACTTGCACTAAGATGTGAGCACAATAGCATCACTTCTAGTTGGAAATAGATGTCCATGGACACTCATGTAGCCTCATGAGACTTTCATTATCTGTGGTAACCATCTTTAATCTATCTTCTTAGCTTCATTTTCTTTTCAGATGCCTATCTTGCATGTTAGAATGGATTTTCAGAATTTCAAGGCATGCCAGTGTTTTCTGTAATTGGTAGTCAGTGCTAAGCAATCCAAACTCAGCAAACAGCAAAAGGCAACATGCTACATGCCTCCTGCTGTCACTGATCACGCATCCCAGGCATCAGTGCTGCAGTTAAGCCAGCATGTCATAGGGGGAATCAACCTTGCTTCTGTGATGTCGGCATACAAGTTACTCAGCTACTTGCATTTGTGAATCTCTCTTTTTGTGTCACTTATGTATTCCCAATTTTCCTTGCCTATGAGATTCGCTGATATGGAAAACCTATGTAAGCTTAAGGACCTACCACGAATATGGAAGTCTAGGGACCATATGAGACAGGCAAACAAATTTTAGGGCCTATGTTGCACCTTACATTAGGAGCTTATAATTTGGCACCATGAATTCTGTTATTCTGAATAACTGCTTTTTCTTGAGTATTGATGCAACATTTGGAAGTCAGTCAAGTTCTATGGAGTGAGCGAACTAGCATGACATGCTACTTTGATAACAGTAGATCGGAATTGTGGTTGCATCATTTATGTATTCTTACTTTCATGACCTCTTATTGCTTCAGAATCAGATTAATATCATGCCAAAGTATTCTTTCACTAGGGAAGAAGTATAATGTGATTATAACCCTTGCATGACCAGTACTGTAGAGAAGGATGCTTCAAGGAGAGTAACTTGTAGCAGAAATAGATCTGAGTGATTTTTGATTAATCTGTCTTGCTATTATTCAAAAGGAAATATAAAAGGATATCAACGTACTAATTTGCAAGTTTGCCTGGGGATTTAGCTCAGTTACATAAAAGAACCAGGGCTAGGGGACATTTATATGTTTGATGAGTTTGATTAGCTCAGCTTTACACGGCTAGCCTGCTTGTGCTACATGGAGCAAAAAGCATGCCACCATTTGGTTCTATTCCTGTAGGCGTGGTTGCCAGCTAATATGCCTCTGCATGGCTCGCTTGATCTCACAGGAGAGCGAATTTGCCTCTCAGCCTGGGGCGAGCTTTTTCGTGCAGTCACAGGTGATGTTTGCCATAAGAAGCAAGTTATTTGCCAAACACCCGTCCTTGCTTTGCAAGGCCCGAGCTATCCTTTAGATCTAACCTTAATAACCCATATTACTTGCTCTTGATTAGTAACTTGATGTGATTTTCTTTTTTTTTTTTCTGCAATTTGGAATGTGGAAAGGGTGTTGTCATATGTTTCCCTTTATCCCTCGCCATGAAAATAACCTTATTTTTATAGTGCTGAGTCTCAACTGATGTAAACAAAAGTCCGTCCACATTGCCATAAAAAATCCCAACTGACATTTGTATGTACAAAGTGCTTACAATCTTATAGACAATTGTAACAATTGTGAAAGTATATAGTACTATATCCCACTATATATCCCAACACATTCCTCGAATCTATTTATTACAATCATCTACAGTTTATTGTCTGAATGCTATATCGCGTTCAGTAAACATTGTGAAAGTATTACGTCATATGATCTTAAAACAAATTGTCACCAATCTGATTTAGGATGTTTCCTGTGTGTATCTGTCTCTGTGTCATTTTGATAAGTTATAGTGCAATTTGCTAATTCGCTAACTTAGACGTGACACAGAAGCGTTCATGGATTAGAGGGTGCATCCGAATTACTCCTGGGTGAGTTGGAATGTGATCTAACAAGGATATATTTTTGTTCTCTAAGATACATTCTTATTATGTACTATGTTGTCTGAGCATGATCCTGTGGAACAAGATGACTCACGGATTTCTGTGTCTTGATGTGTTTCTCTTGCCTGAGGATCTTGTGAAGTATTTTGGCTGCCTTTCACTACTTTCCACATTGAGTACAAGTAGTTCCATATGTGATGCAGGGATGTTATGAAATAAGATCGTTCAGGCAACACGATCAATTGTTTTAAAGTTTTCTGTTTTGCTGCATGCATTTCTCGAGTTGTCTTCTTATTTGACTTGGCAGATTTGTGTAGTTTTTAATATGTTGATGATTTCATTTGGCCTCTTACTAGCAACTCTTTGTTTATTTTGCAGGAGAACTATGGTTGTTGAGGAGATCCTAACGATCGACATAAAACCTGGATGGAAAAAAGGGACAAAAATAACATTTCCTGAAAAGGGTAATGAGGCTCCGCACATTATCCCTGCAGATATTGTATTTGTAATCGATGAGAAGCCTCATGATATGTTCACAAGAGATGGGAACGATCTGGTCATGACTCAGAAGATTTCCTTGGCCGAAGCATTGACTGGATGCACCGTTAATGTAACAACACTGGATGGTCGGAGCTTGTCAGTTCCGATAAACAGCGTTATCTACCCTGGCTATGAAGAGGTCGTTCCCCGAGAAGGCATGCCAATACCGAAGGATCCTTCCAAGAAGGGAAATCTTAGGATCAAGTTCACCACCAAGTTCCCATCGAGACTTACCTCGGAGCAGAAAGCGGAAATCAAGAGACTACTAGGTTCTTGAAGAGATCATCAGGCCGGTTAGTTGTTTTGGCGATGCATTGGTGACTCCAGTGTACATTCAAATGTAGCTGTGAATACCAGGCAAAAGAATTGGTTTTCTTAAGCCGTTCTGTCCTTTTGATGTTTTGAGCTTGGAATGTTCATTTTTGGCAGAATAATTTCTTGAAAATAGACATTTCCTTGTGATCTCTTCTGTGATGATGTGCATTGTGCTCCTAGCAAATGCTAACATAGCAAATGCTAACATGGATGTTGTAGATTGACTATACGGATACTGGTTTTGCAAAACAAATCTGGACGGATATTTACTTGATGAGTGCCAACAAACATGTGCTCTGTATGTCTGGTTTACTGAGCGCAGTCTCTGAGAGATGATGCCAGACTAATATGTTGGGTTGGATGGTTGTTTGGTTGGATGGTCTACTGTTTTAAATTGTTCGTTCCATCTTGGAAAGAAATATTCTAATTTGACCAAATAGTATGCTTTGTTCATAACAGTAAAAACAGATGAACACTTCTAAAATAATAAAGGTGACAATGTTGTACAATTACAGGGTGCCGAGAACAGAGCATTTTTTTTTTTTAGAAAATAGGTTTCCCCTGCTTTATTCAAGCACCATGTTCAGTACATTGTTCCTATCCGGCACGCCAGCAAGTCTCAGCTCTACATTAGCCATATCTGTTACAAGCATATCTCTCGCAGCAGCTTCATTATCAAGTTCAGACAGACGCGGCTCCCATGTCAGCATAGGAGGGGCCGAAGCTTTTCTTTCCACAAGCACCACCACACCATCTAGCTTTGGTTTTTCTTCCTCTTTGCACAGCACCTTCCACGCCTTCAATGTCCTCGCAATTCTCCTCAGCAGCTCTCTGTCTCCTTCCCACTTTTTCCCCTGAAAACATAGATCATTCCTTAGTTTCCAAAGTGACCACAAAGCAGCTGAGGATACTATGTTCAGAATTTTATTTCTTCCATCACTGATCCAGAACCTAGCCACAGATTCAAAATCTGTTCCAATATTTTTCTGCACAATCTCAGAAATCTGAGACCACATCAACCTAGCAACACAACAATCGAAAAAAAGATGATTCACATTTTCCTCCTCCAAACAAAAGAGACACTTGTGATCATCTAGATTTTTCCTCTTAGCTAAATTATCCCTAGTTAAGGTTTTGTTGTTAGCTAGGAGCCACAAGAAAACATGAATTCGAGGTGGAACAGTCAACTTCCACATCACAGGAGTATAAACAGGGATGACCCCCCTAAAATTGATAACAGCATACAAAGATTGCACTGAATAGACTCCAGCTGAGTTGAATTGCCATATAATGGCATCCTCCTCATCTGTCAGCACCACAGAACTCATTATCTGTAATAACTCATACCATAGATACATCACTCTTTCACAAACTGTTCTTCTAAAAGAGAATTTCAAGTTCTCACCATCCCACGCCTCAGCTATACTACTACCCTGTTCATTGACAATACAATATAGATCCCAGAACTGGATGGCCAGGCTACAAGAGCCAAACCATTGATCTTCCCAAAACCTAATTTTCTGCCCGTTTCCCACCTTCCATTTATAGCCCATTTTAGCAGCTTGACATGCCCACCTCACACCTTTCCAAAAGGGGGATGAATTTCTGTCATTGCAGCAAAACAAGTTGGGGGCATGGGTATTGTACTTATGGTCCACTACTTTCCTCCACAGTTTATCTGCAGAGTTGTGGTATCTCTGCACCCAAGCAGCTAGAAGGCATTGATTCAGATTTCTCAAATCTGGTATGCCAAGCCCTCCATGCTCTTTTTTTTGTGTCAGACTCTGCCAATTGGAGAGATGAAACTTATGTTTCCCCTCCTGGTCATCCCAAAAGAAATTCGCCATTTGCGAGTTAATTGCTTCTAGAGCCCACTTTGGGAATTTAATCACTGATAACAAGTAGATCGGTATACTAGCCAAACAAGCTTTCAGAAGGGTCAGTCTTCCACCATAAGACAGAAGTCGACCCTTCCAGCCAGCTATCCTTCTAATGATCTTGTCCACCACAGGTTGGATGTCCTCCTTTTTAAGTTTTTCATAGTGGAGAGGGACCCCCAAATACTTAAAAGGAAAATTACCAATTTTGCAACTGAGGATCTTAGCAAAAGTATTAGTCTCCTCCTCATCTAGATTGATGGGATTCATATCACTTTTATGGTAATTTATTTTCATTCCAGACATCTGCTCAAAACAAACCAGCAACCATTTTAAATGTTTTGCCGCTTCAACATCATTTTCAAGAAAGAGTAAGGTATCATCAGCATACTGGAGGCTGATAATACCTTCAGGAAAGAGATCAGTCATAAAACCCTTAATATAGCCTTTCCCTGCTACTTTAACCAGCATTCTAGTAAAAACATCAGCAACCAGATTAAAAAGGAGAGGAGACAAAGGGTCTCCTTGCCTAAGACCTTTCCCAGGTTGGAAGAAATTGCTGTTTTCATCATTGATTCTTATGCATATGGAACCTTTTTTCACTAGGTTTAAAACCCAGCTGGTCCATTTGCAACCAAAACCTCTAGAAACTAGCATTTCCTCCAAAAACCCCCAGTTTACCCTGTCATAGGCCTTCTCATAATCTATCTTGAGAATAATACCTTTTTTCTTCCTCCTAACAGCATCATGAATGATCTCATGAGCTGTTACCACACTCTCTAAAATATACCTGCCTTTTATAAAGGCTGTTTGGTTGGCTGACAACAGCCTATCACTAATCTTAATAAGTCTGTTATTCAAAGCTTTTGAAAAGACTTTGAAACTACAATTTATCAAGCTGATAGGCCTGAATTTCTTCAGGTTTTTAGCCTCCTCTTCTTTTGGAATTAGGGTCACCATTGCATAATTAAGTCTAGATCCCCCTTCTCAAACTCCCTCACTAAAGCCATGAAATCGCCCTTTATGATCTCCCAGAATTTCTGGTAAAACATAAAGGAAAAGCCATCTGGGCCTGGAGCCCCCTCTGCATATGACCCAAAAATGGCTTCTCTGATTTCATCTTCGCTGAACTCAGCTTCTAGAGCCTCATTTTCCTGTTGGGTCACCTTCTCATCTTGCCCCCAGAAGTCAGTACCAAGGTGTATGTTCTTCTTCTCCTCTTCACCAAACAGATTAGCATAAAACTCTGCAGCGTGCTTAAGCATGCCAGGTGTGTCCTCGATTACACCACCAGGACCTTCTAGGCAGTTGATAGCCTTTTTCCTCCTCCTTTGATTAGCTAGAGCTTGGAAGTAGGCTGTATTTTTGTCCCCTTCTTTGACATCTCTGTCCCTTGATCTCTGCCTTGCCTTGATCTCTTCTATCCTCCAAATGTATTCCAGTTCATCCACTGCCTTTCTCCTTCTACTCCTCTCCTCACTAGAGAGATTTTGCTTCTCAGCTATCAGGTCCAACAAGTCAATCTCTGCTAGCAGAGCTGCCTTCTTCTTCCTGATATCTGCACCTATATTCCTACTCCATCCTCTAATCTTTTTCCTAAGAGATCTGATCTTAAACTGCCAGATCTCAATAGGATCTTTATATGGACACTCCCTTCTCCAGGTGTCTATCACCATAGAAGCAAAGTCCTCCACTTCCAACCACCACTTTTCGAATCTGAAAATGGGGTCCTTCCAGGTTTTTATACACCCAGAATCAAATAAGAGAGGATTATGATCACTAACACCCTTGGATAGCAACTTAGTTGATGTTAGAGGGTACTTATTGTCCCAACTAGTTGAAATAAAAATTCTGTCCAGGGTGGCCATGATGGGATTTTCTTGATTGTTGGACCAAGTAAATGATCTACTTGGGTCCTTTATCTCAATCATACCCCATCTATCAATCCAATTATTGAAACCTAGAGTAAAGGTGTTATTTATCACACCATTACTCTTGTCAGCTTGATATCTTACTAGATTAAAATCACCACCAATAACAGTAGGACCCCCCCCCAATTATTCATTACTTCATGGAGTTCTTCAATGAATTCCATTTTAGTTTCATCATAGGGGGACCCATACACTACAACCAGGCGCCAAACAAAATTATCTACATTGTTCTTGATCACCACTGATGCACAATATTTAAAATACTGCCATCTTAGAATCACCCCTGACTCTTCTTTAATGCCCACCAAGATACCCCCAGCAGTACCAGTGGCAGGTAAAAAATTCCACACAAAACCTTTTCCAGCTTTGTTTAAAAAGCTATCACTGAACACAGACTTTTTGGTTTCTTGAAAACCCACAAAGTCCAAATTATTCATTTTGATAAAATCTGTTATACATTCCAGCCTGCCTGTTTTATTCAGGCCCCCCGAGAACAGAGCATTCCAGCGAAAACAGAGGACGTCATCAGTTGCAAGACCTGGAGGGAACTGGTAGCTTGTACAAGATCACACTGGGCTCTGTTCGTCAAAGGCACCGTCCCACTCCCAGAAGGATGTAGCACCATCACCGGCTGGCATTCGGGGAGCCATGTCGTTGTTATCCTCGGGCAGTGGCACACTGCAGAAGGCGTCGAGATCATCCCACGGTGACGGCGATCCGTGATCCGTCATCGGCGGCATGGTGCCGGGCTCCTGCTGCAGCAGCGCTGCTCCGTCTGCCTCCCGCGCCGCCTCTGCCAGGCGTTTGGGTCACGGCGAGTGCTCTGGTCGCTTTTTTGATGTTTTAAGACCTAGTTTTGATATAGGTCATCACGTTAGCCTAAGTTGAGTAATTCCTATCCGTACCCCGCTTCAATTTTTTTTTAAAAAAACAACTCTGACGACGATCCCCCATTACATAATTTGAATTTGATCCGGTTATCATGAGCCAACTCATAAAAACTGGACCCACCTTCCATTCTCTAACCCTAGGCCACGGCCCACAAATTCGACCCATCATCACCGTTCGACGGCCCAAAGCCCACCAAATCACGTATAAATTCCGTTCCGCCTCCACCCACTCGCACGCCTCCGCAAAACCCTAGCACCCCGCAGCCGCAGCAGCGCGCACCTCCCTCCTTCCGCAGGACAGCGGCGGCGGCGAGAGGAAGGACGACGGCAGGATGGCGACCTCCACCGCGCGCACCGTCAAGGACGTGAACCCCCACGACTTCGTCAAGGCCTACTCCGCCCACCTCAAGCGCTCCGGCAAGGTAGCCACCGGTTCCTCCCTCCCTTCCTCATCCCCGCCGCGTTCCGTCAGATCTCGTGCCGGCGACGAGATCGCGCGGGGATATCGATAGAATCTCCGCATAATATAGCATCGGCTAGCGCGCAAGGGTCGCTTAGCGACGAAGTGGCGTCTGATCTGTTGGTTTTGTATGTATCGTGTTGCTTCGGTCTGGAATGGCAGCGAGCCGCCGCTTCTTGCCGCAACCTTCTATGCGTTTAGGGCTGGGCTTGGTCCTGGCACAGTGAAATTAGTCTGTTCTGTTTTTGTCCAGATCAGAGGTTACTCTGATTCTTGTTGTTACTGCCTGCCAGTTGATATAGCCTTTTAAGTGTCCTAGCAGGATGTGCGGCTCTGGTCTCTTGCCCAGTTCTTGTTTTTGTTTAGCTGCCAAGTTATTAGGTTCATCATTTCATCAGCCAGCGCTGATTGACGGCAAATGCTTTTTAGTTGAGGTAGTCTCCAGTCATTTCATTTATCATATCTAATGAATTTGATGGTTTGTGCGGCCAATTTAGCGACCATGTTATTTGTTGTGTAAGATAATTGATACAAACAAGCATCAGTGTTAGTTAATGCTTCTTTGCTGTGATAATTGTGGGTAGACACTTATTTCAAATAGCTTGATTATGCTGTTTGTTGTGTTGTTGCCAATTATCTTGAATCCAAGAGAAATTTAATTACTATTCTTGTTACCTATCAATATGGGTGCTAAAAAATTTCTGAATTTTTTAGATGAATGTTCTTGTCAGTTATTGTGCTCTATGTCCCTGAAAGAATTATGAATGATTTCTGTAACAATTGTGTTGTGCTTTGATTCTGATTTCTGTCCAGATTAGCTTCAGGAGAAGAATCATTCTCCCTGATTCCTGTTTAGTTTATGCTTAAAATGATTAATCCTTCACTTATTTAGCTTTGTGGAAATATTATATAGTTTTGTAGTATTGTTATTGTCTTCTATTAGTTGCTATAGTTGACATTTATCTAAAGGAAAGATCTCTTCTCTTGCAGATGGAGCTTCCTGAGTGGGTAGACATTGTCAAGACTGCTAGGTTCAAGGAGCTCCCGCCGTATGACCCTGACTGGTACTACATTCGTGCCGGTAAGGAATTGTGAACTCTCATCTTGTAAATGTACTTGTGACTAATCCTTTAAATTAGGATTTATGCTCTTTGATTTGACCTGACTTTTTGTGTGTTGCAGCCTCGATTGCGAGGAAGATCTACCTGAGGCAGGGCATTGGTGTGGGTGGCTTCCAGAAGATCTACGGTGGGCGCCAGAGGAACGGCTCACGCCCCCCGCATTTCTGCAAGAGCAGTGGTGCCATTTCTCGCAACATCCTGCAGCAGCTGCAGACGATGGGCATCATTGATGTCGATCCCAAGGGGTAATAATGCTGCTCTCATTCTCATATTTTCACTTTTGCCTGTCTTATTTTGTTGTTGCTGTTGCTTACGCTGTGGATGGGTGTTTTGTTACAGTGGAAGGCTCATCACCTCCCAGGGAAGGCGTGATCTTGACCAGGTTGCTGGAAGGGTTGCCGTTGCCGAATGAGCAGTTTCAGTTTAAATCCTCTCAACGTGGTCATGTTTGGTAGCAGAATTTCTCTACAGTTTTGAGTCAGGATATCTACCTTTGTTGGCTGAATGAACCCGATGTAGGATGCATCCAGTTATGCCTCTGTGCAATATTTTCTAAACTAAATTAACTGTCGGTTATGATTATTTTTGTGAACCCTTGTGATGAGGTCATGGTTCTGGAAGTATGCAATCATCGCTCTACTGGTTGCGTGTCATTTGTCTTGTGTTCTTCTAGTCTGCCAGGCGTGGGATTTTTTTGTCTTGCTGCGACGTACTTTACACGAAGTATGTTTAAATTCAAACGCAGGAGGTTAAATGTTCAAGTTCCTGTCAACTCGGGGGCGTTCTGTCATTGCTGGGAAGTATGTTAAGCACGAGAACTCGTCTCCATTGCAAATTAGAAAACACGGCTCGTCCAAAGACCCTATTTTGGTCCCATACTTTCGTGGGCTCCGTGCGTTATTGGGCTGAGCAGGCTTTGTGGAGTGTGGACGGCTGGTGCGTTTAGCGCGCACCGACTTCTCCCACACTTTGACCAGCGGCGGCTGTCCCGGAATGGCAGCTCGGCGGCGCCTCCGTCCAGTCTCCAGGCCAGCACGAGAACGCTCCTGTCAGCTCCCCGTCCTCCCTCGCAGCTGCGGGAAGCCGCCGTCGACGAAGAGAATGACAGTGCCACACGTACTCCGCGAGAATGACACTGCATGGCCAGACAAACATCCCGTAGTCGTCTTCAATATCATGCAGACTCAACCAAAAGCAGCTCTTCAGGACAGGGCAGCGCGCCATTGGGAAGCATAGCGATAGCAAGTAAAGCAGAAAAATCCCGTGTGGAATAGTGCAGTGCAAGAAGATGACAGTTGAAGTGTTGAGCAGACGATAGGCAAGAAACATATATACTACAAGCAAAGAAGAAATATCGAAGCCAAAAATGACCTCACATGACGGCCAAAGCCTTGCCACATTCCACCGAACGCTTGCCCTGCGTCAAACACCCACCGACTCTGCACCGCCACGTTACTTGTGCAGCATTAGAGTTGGAAAGAAACGCCCAGGCCCAGTGGAGCAGCGGTACCCTGCTGCCGCCGGCAAGATGTACCCGGGGCGACGAGAGAATCAGTGATCCGGCAAGATGTACCTCGATGATGTCCACGCGACCACCGAAGTATATAGTGCCGGGACACAGTGGTCATACGCGCGGGAGCAGCGGCGCTCCGGCCGCCGGAGGGGGCTCTTTCCGTGGCGACAGCCTCCGAGTCACGTTCTCTTCGCATCAGACTGCGAGGGAGGCGAAGGTACAGAACACGTTCTGGTGTAAAACACGTATAATTAAAACTAAATTAACTAGTTAACTCGTTGAGGGGATGTAGCTCAGATGGTAGAGCGCTCGCTTAGCATGCGAGAGGTACGGGGATCGATACCCCGCATCTCCATCTTTCTGTTTTTGCCATTCGCGAGTCGTGACGTTCATCAAGGACGGAGCTGGTAAATTTTTTTTTGTACAGTAAAATCGAAACCCGCAAATCGACGTGACCGCCGGATGGAGGGACGACGCCGCCCCCGCCGGCCGGACAACTCGGCTGCTAAGCCCTCCCCCTTACTCCTCCAGCGACCAGCAACGCTCGCTGGATGGCTCGGCCGTCCCTCTCCCTCGACGACGCGCTCTGGATGTTTAGTCCGCTGCTAGCCAATGCAGCACACCCATCCCAAAGTATGGGATGAGGTTCTTGATCTTTGTCCCAGTTACTATTCTTGATCCACGAACGTTGCCGTCGACTCGAGGCCTCGGACCAAGACGACGAGTTGGCTGGCCGCGCGCTTGCGGCGAATCTGAGTCGGACACTCAGGACTTTACTTAGTCGGAGTAGGAAACGATGCTGAATCGGAGATAGAGGAGGATCATGGTTGAATCAGAGTCGGGCTCAATCGGCTGCCTCCATCCATCCATAAATAGGGGCGCCCCGGCCCAATGCCCATATCCCCAGTTCCACACACGACCAATTAACTTCGTGCGACCAATGACCATGCCTTCGCCAGCGCCGGCACTAGAAGGGCTGCCGCCGGGCATGAGCTTCAACCCCGACGACGACGAGCTCGTGAAGCTGTACCTCCAGCCGCGCTCGCGCGGCCAGGCGGCGAAGATCGCCGGCGTGGTCATCGAGGACGACGCCACCAGCGCCGCGGTGCCGCCCTGGGAGGTGGTCTCGCGCCACGGCCGCACCAAGGAAAACGGGGCCTACTTCTTCGAGCACGCCGACGACCCCAAGGACGGCGGCGGCGGCGCGCGGCCGGACCGCCGCTGCGGTGGCAGATGGACGTGGGTCAGCCAGCGGCGCACGCCGGACAAGGCGCTCCGGCTGCCCGGCGGCGAGGAGGTCTTGTGGAACCGGAGGGCCCTCAACCTGCACCGCGGCCGCGGGAGGAGCGGGAGCACGGGCTGGGTCATGCACGAGTACACCATCGCCTCGCCGCCCTGCGCCTTCCCCGTCAAGCTCTGCCACGTCGCATTCACCGGCCACGGCCAGAAGCGCCAGCGGGAGCCCGACCCCGACCCCGACGGCGGCGTCCGCAACCACAAGCGCGCCGCCGCCGCTTCGTCGTCTTCGTCCGAGGAGTCGACGATAACGCTGGCCGATCTACCAGTACCGGGACAACAGGACCAGCAAGAACCCTTTCCGACTTGTTTGGGACCAAGCCAAGAGCCCTCCTTCGCGTTCGCGTCGCTTCTTCCGGAACAACAACAACTCCGCGTGCCGCTCGCTCATAATCCACATATGTCGCAAGACCACCTCGACTTCGACGCGTACTGCGCGCTGCTGGCATCAGACGACGGATCGCAGCTGCAGCAGCAGATGCGCCATCTTCTTGGCGGATTGCCGGCCAATGCCGAGGCCGCGCCGTACCATGCGCCGCACATCCAGATGCCGCCGGAGCAGCAGGAGCCAGGCACCATGCCGCCGATGACGGATCACGGATCGCCGGCGCCGTGGGATGATCTCGACGCCTTCTGCAGTGTGCCACAGCCCGAGGATAACAACGACATGGCTGCCGGAACGCCGGCCGATGATGGTGCTACTTCCTTTTCCTTCTGGGACCGGGACGGTGCCTTCGACGGACAGGGCCCAGTGTGATCTCTTAATCTATACTAGTAGCTACGAGTTCCCTCCCAATCTGGCAACTGATGGCACAGCGCTGTACCCTGTTTTCCTAGTGTGTACACTCTGTCTTCGCTGGAATGCTCTGTTCTCGGCACTATAGAAGGGCCCTGTAATGTTATGAAGAAAAACCCTTTTCATTGCGGTTGCTCTATATACGTAGTTGGAGATATTGATCTCCACATCAACGAAACGTATCTCCCACAAAATACTTTTTTGGTAGAGATAAATAACTTTTTTTTTCCTCTTCAATTCCCAACATCTATCGCAGTCGTCAGGCTAAAGTGTTACAAGACAGAACGAAAACCAACCTATCCAAACTAGCATTCCATGCTACATCACCCAGACGAAGCTCCTTTAGATCCTTACAATGCTGAGCCAAGTTACTTTCGTTGCGCTTCAAGCACCTTACCTTCATCCTTGTTGCAACTTCAAACGTGAAAGCCGACATCAGAGAACTACTAAATTTACAAACATTATGCACGTCTGTGCTGCCTACCTGTATGTAAAACACCCTCCTTCGCAAAGGGGCGTCCTCACCTATATTACATACAGGGTACAGAAGAACCAAAAGAAAAACAAAACAGCGCACTGGCTTAACGAATGAGAGGATACTTAGCTTTTATCCCGACCTCCATTTATTACTTCCGTTTGCCTAAACTTTTCTTCGCGAGATGCAAGGTACAACATTTCTGACAACAGCATACCAGAGGCACATAAATAAGCATTCACAAATGTACACAAACTAGCCAAAGACCTGGCGATGGTTCAGAGGGAATCCAGCACTCAACTTGTCAACCTAGTACAAAATATACAGGCCTAATGTCATAATACAATCAGCAAGCTAGAAAATACACAACCCTAGTCACCCTAACCAATCAGCAGGATCAAGTGCCCCCAAAACAATTAGGCATCAGTTTGGACTATCCTAGACTAGTCGGGACTTAATGTACACTCAAACTAAAACCAATTACTTCACACGGTTCAAAGCACACCAACAAAATCACTTTGCAGACAGTGACTCTTTTTACTCGCCCAAAACAAGCTTCTTATAAAGAGCAAGTATATCCTTCTTGGCAGGATTCTTTAGCTCTAGCAACTGTGCACCAAATCCATGCTTAGTCAGCTCCTCTTTCAGTTTGGCGATGGTGAACTTCTTATAGCCACCTGCATTGCCATCTTTGATATCTGTACTAACTGTGACACTGTCGTCCCCCATATGAACAGAACCACCATCCTCAGTTTGAACATGCTTTAACGGGCTAGTGTTGCTCTTGGTTCTTTTTCTGCTCCTCTCGGGCTGGTCAATGTCCATATCTTGGACAGACTCCATACCTACTTCATTCTCTCTCAACCGCTTACCCTTAGTGGTGGTCCTAAGCTTGCCATCCAGTGCAGTCTCAACAAGTCGGATTGATGTCAGCTCCTGATGGAGTATATCAAGTTTACCTTGGGTGGATTGTAGCTGTAGTGATAAGGCTTCTGCACGCTTGTTAGCTTCAGCTCTAGCTGTGCGTTCTGTTGCCAAAAGGCTCTCAAGGACATGCACAGTACTGGACCTTTGTTCATTGCTACGGTTCAGTAAATCGTCCATTTCTTTCTCCCTCTCAGCAACCCTACTCTCGAGCAAGGTAACCTTGGACCAAGCCTCAGATTCAGAACTACGCATCCTCTGAACTTCACCTAACAGATTTACTTTCTCCTGTTCTAATCTGTCAACCTGTCTTTGAATTCTCTCAATAACTGCTACTTTTTCCATTGACAACCGTTGTGCCTCATCCTTCTCTTTCTGGCATGCGATAGCCTCAGTTCGAGCTGCATCCGCCAACTCCATAGCTTTCTTTGCATCCCTTTCTGCAGACTTGCATCTTTCTTCTGCCTCATCATATTTCTTACATTCAGATAAGAACTTCTCCTGAAGATGGTTTTTTTCTTGTTCAAGCATTCTAGCTTGCTTTTCATATGAAACAGCTCTATCTCTTAGAAATTCTAATTTGCTTGTTATTTCTTTGATTTCATCCTTCAAGGTCGCAGTTTCCTTGTTATGGCTCTGTGCTTTTGATTCCGCAACCTGAAAATGTATTCAAGCGTTAGAGAACCATAATTCAATTAAAATGAAACACATCGATCCAAGGGAAGACTGAAACGCAAATTACAATGCTGTTAGTACCTGCAAGCGCTCAACCAATACACTTTCTTCACCCTCCGCATGTCTAATCTTTGAGTTTAATCTCCTTATTTCCTCTTCCTGCCAGTAATAAGATGTTTCAGATACATGCAAGATCATAATAATAAGCATCAAACAAATATAAAAGAGACTGGACCTTTTCTTCCAAATGCGTAGCAAATTCGGCCCTTATAGAACTTTCCCTTTCTTGCGCGATTTTATTTATTTGTTCTTGCACCAATGCTAATCTCTCTAGAGCAGTTTTGGCCTGCACAGCAGCTGATTCGTATTTCTTCCTCCATTCTGCTGCTTCGTCTTGAGCAGCCGCCGCTTGTTCACGAGCTGCACTTAACTTCCCCTCTGCAGAGCTATATCTAGACTCAAGAGATGCCAACCGAGCAACATATCTATCTTGTTCAGCCTTATTCTGAGAAACAGATTGCTCATGTTTTGACCTCCAATCAGTGCATTCATGACGGACACGATCAAGTTCTTTAGATATGCTAACACAGCGTTCTTCTAATGTGCTACACTTGGTCCTCAGGTTTGCAAGATGACCACTAAGATCAACAGAGGCCTTTTGCTTTTCATTTATAGCAGCTTCATAACGCTTCAGGTATTCAGATTTTTGTGCCTCACTAGCTTCGAGTTGCTTCTTCAGAAGTTCCAGTTGATCTTCGTTTGACCGATATCTTAGAGCAAAGGAACTCCTCGCTGACTCAGCTTCATTAATTAGCTTCAAGCAGAGGTCCAATATAGGCCCTTCCAAACTGGAGGCATCATGTAATCAGACTCTTAGATATGCCAAGACATCAGTAAGATGAAATTCAAAAACTAAAGTAAAAAACTTGAGAATCGTTTACCCGAAATAACAAATTCAGAAGAGAGAATGAACCAAACAAATCAGTAAGATGCTAAGAAAGTTCTCAACAATGGCTACAGCTGCATTGCATTTGTCTTGTGAAATTACAATAACCAGTTACAGAAAACATATGCAACAGTCTGATCACAGAGCATCTACCATAACATCAACCAGGCCCAACATGCAATACAAATTGAGATCCTAAGGCCCACCACGAACTGTAAATATGCACAGAACTATCATTTACATATATTGTGAATTTGTCGCTTCTGGTGTTATCTAGCATACATATAACAGAAGGTAAAGTCCTCCAATAAAAGAAATTATCGATAGAAACTCAGCGAAATAAGTGCCAACGACACTTAGAAAAAGAGAAAACTGAAAACGAAAACATTGGCAATTTTCATCTCTGATTTTATATTCTGAAAGCACCAAAATCGATTCAAGACTATGGTATGAGCAAGAGAATTTAAAGGCTCAGAGTCAGGGACAAACCATAGTCTTAAAAAGGATGCAAGCATTCTCCATTTTCCTGGGCCAGAACAAGAAGTTTCATATTCAGCAAGTGAAGTTTCTAGAACCTGCAGAAAAAAGTATGTGTCATCTCAACATCAAAGAAGATAATGAGCCAAAGTCGTAAACAGTACATTGAATAATAGTGATGCAATAAATCCTTTTCAGAGGCCATAACTCCATTCTACAGATGTTGCCATCCTACATTTATAATGTGATTGTGTGTTCTTTGCTTTTCCCATATGAACATAATAAGGCTCTATTTTTATGTTTTGAAATTTTGCTGCGGGGACCTCCTGATCAGTTTCCCTTTTTCTCTCATTTAGCCAAAACTCAAGTCAAAAGTGCTCATCCAAACAAATAAATGTTGAATGAAAATAAACAGAAAATATCCATCACACTTGATGGTTACCAACAATGAGATTATGGCAAGATGTCAACTGAAAACTCGAGGATTCACGCATGTCATAATGAAGGACTACCTGAATCACACCAGAAACTTTGACACCGGGTGCAGAGCATGCCGCTCGGATCTTCTTCTCCATGTTTTTTATTGCAGCTGAGCAGTGCTTATCAGCCTCCAAAAAGGCAGTCTTTTTGTAATCCTAAATAAATGGAAACAGTTGTAAGTCCACGACAGCCAAAAGAATCCACAACGATGGCAACCAAAAAATTAGTAAATATACCATAGGTGAAAACATAAACTAGAATAGCGATTTTCCTACTCGAGATGGCAATTATGGAGCCAAGGCTTATCATCATTGTTAGTAAGGTGTAACCGTGTAAATCCAATGTATAGGTGTCCAGCGCATGGGAAATGAGCACCTAGCATCCAGGGTGATGACATATGTGCAAAAGCCTATAATATCGAGGAGAAAGAAAAAAGAATGAAGAAAAGGAAGAGAATAAGAGGTAGGCCAGAAGCCAGATCAGGGACCGATCCAATTTCACCCTCACATAAAGAACAGGGAGACAGGGACTGATCCAACCTCGCCCTCACACCAGCCAATCTAATCCTCAATACCCTACTGCAAGAAGTCAGCCGCCGCCACCTTCCAGAAGCAAGCCACTTTCTGCTCCCCTTAGATTCCCTTATCTTGTTCTGGATGGACCCCTCTAAGTGGAGAGAGGCAATTTGCAGGCGCATCCATTGGACAAGGGCCAACAACAAG
The DNA here is from genome assembly GCA_012490785.1 of Eragrostis nindensis. Lineage (NCBI taxonomy): Eukaryota > Viridiplantae > Streptophyta > Magnoliopsida > Poales > Poaceae > Eragrostis > Eragrostis nindensis. The sequence continues at coordinate 326,567 of JAAXCT010000446.1, forward strand.
GGGGCTCTGTGACAGCACGGGAGCAGCTATAGACAAGCAGGAATGGCACCAGATCAGAAAGTGCTGATCCCCAGATAGCTGCTCTGCTTCCTCCAATTACCTTCATACAGCCTATTGCCCTTGCAAGGGCAGGTGGCCTGGATGTTTCAGCAATGCCTAATTGATGCTGAGGTCACACCTCAACAAATGGTGCTTGATTGAGTGATACAATTTATGATCAAACAGAAGGAAGCATAAAACTATAAGAAACATTATTAAAAAATTCATATATATTGCATTGTCAATTCAATGGGGAATATATAATCAGGTCATACACACTGAACTAAGTGAATTCTGTGTTCTCAACTCACTGGTAGGTATAAAGACGTGAATGTATCATAAAACAAAAAGAGTTAGTATGCCAACAGGAATCAGATGGATAACAAAGCTTGTGCTACGCTAATTATTATGATGTTATAAGGTCCACATACGCACCCTCGCTGAATTAAAACTAAGCACATAAATTCCAGCTGAAAACCTTGGTACAATACTTTCCATATTATTTCATGTTAAGCAACTAAGGGTCACACAAAATGAAACAGGCCATATGGTGAAATATTTAAATAAAGCCCGGGTTCTCTTTGGCGTCAATCAAGCAATATGAATGATCTCACTAGTCATTAAATAAAAGAAAATCACATTCCTCAAAATGATTTACAAGCAGGCGCACCTGAAATGCCTTTCTGCAGAAGTTGTTAAGAACTTTCTCATAATGGGCACGTGAAGTACCAGTTCCAACAGCAGCATTATTGTATGCATCAAGTGCCTTTCTTAGAGCAGCTTCATGTGCATCCCTTAAAGTATCCTAAATTTACAAGGTTAGCATGCTATAATTTTGAGCACACACATGTCTTAACTGAAATTTTTACTTACTTCATCAGCTAATTTGCTGCCGTCAAAAGATGACATGTAAATCTCAGTAGCAGAATCATATGCCCTGCGGCATTCTGCTTCTTCAACGCTCTGTAGTTAAATATAAGCAGCAGCTAAGTGTTAAACTCAAGATGGCATAAATAGATTCTTAAAAAAAAACACCTTCAGATGATTTCAACCACCCAATACAGACCACATCTCCAGTGACATTCTCATATTTTCTTAATACTCTTATTATCTAATAACCTTTAGTGATATACTACAGAGGGTCAGCAGCAAAGTATTAATAATATCTAATTGACTTTATTCTGATTCACCACCAGATACAGGGAAGCCAAGGATAGAAAATGTTCAATTGCAGTGAACAGATTTGGTTTATGTTGCATAGATCTAGTTCTGATTGACATCTGAGTCTATTTCTTGGAAATTTTGGTCCATCGAATCTCATGCGCATAAGCATGCTGGCTGGCACTAATTTTTTTTTTGGGCAAATTCTACTATAACAGTACTATTTTGTAATTTTCTGACATTACAAATAGTTAAGCAACTGTTCATACAGAAAATTGTATTTAGATATAAAATATAACATCAATGTAAATAGAAACGACACAATTCCCCTATTACTTTAGATTAACATGCCGTTGACAGATTGTTTCGTGTTCCGAATGAGGGCGATCAATATGGTATGATCAATGATGATGCTAGTGCCCTTGGTATGATCAATGAACAAAATACCTGCCAAGATGATGATATGGTAGGCACAGCTCCATTGTTTATTGCATCCAGGAAAGACTGTGTAACACCAGCTAGTACCGGTCCTGTCATGATAGTACCAGCAACTTGCTTAGGCCTTGTCCTCTCAAAAATGAACCTTGTTAATTCATCCAGTCCAGCTTGAAATTCAGGCCGCAGTTTCTCCAGCTGCAAAAAATATTCTCAGTTTAAAATGTGCCGAATGAGATAGGAAACACTCTTTTCAGTATGCATCATTCCATAATGAATATAAAAGAATAGCTTACAGGAATTTGATCGAGATGTTGAAGGTCATTTTCATTGTTTAATGGCCGCACCAGGGTGAAACATTCTCTATCAGGAAAGAGGGCACGGATGGACTCACGGATCTGAAACAATTTGCACAAACAATTGACGTCGTAAGCAAGAAGTAAACTCAACAAAGAAAGATACATAAATGCATCCTATAGAATTTTTGGGAACTTAGATGCTACCATACGAACAAGAAAACAATAAGGATATATAGTTATAGATACCTCATTCTTAGAAGCTAGATCCTTTCCTCTGCCTTCAAGAGGCCTCAACGCAATTTCCAGGTAATCACGTGGAGTTATTTTCCTATCATTCTCTACTAAATCAAGATAGAAATCCTAACAAAATGATAACTTTATTAGGCTGGGAAAATCTTGTCAGCTTACTAAAGGCTTTCTCAATAGAAATTTCACAGGGAGCCAATTACCCTCAGTAGCCAGATGAATATAGGAGAAAATTGCCCAAGCTCAGATGCAGTAGTTCGTCCACCATTTGCCCTCACACGGATATGCTTGGTCATTTCAGTAACAAGTGAAAGGCGATCAAGGGCTGCCTCGTCTATACCACCCATCTGCAAGGAACAAGATATCTATGTGCTCACATCATCACATACTTCAAACTTGAATGTATGCATCAGCATCATAAGCAAGAGTTTCTTTACTTTATCGACCTATCTTTGTGTACATGAATCATCCTACACCTTATATTGCCTACATCAAACGTCTCATATTTATCCTGAACCAAGACATTGACCTTTGCAATCAAATGATCTTTATCTATTTCCAACCCTCTCAGCAAGAAACACCATAGTAACCTATTATTTTCTATTTCACATTGTTTTGGTACACACTAGTGGTAATCCTCCGATGCATTACTCAATCATACTTAAAGTTAGGCAATCACACTATGCAGCAGTATGCACTTCCAAAAATAAGTTGAAACTGAAACCTCTGACTTATTCAATAACAAATATTTGCATGATACTAGAGACAGGTGATTCTCTTGATGCAAAGTCCTTTCTAGCATAAGATGGATTCCACGGGCCACTGACTTTGCTTAGGAGGTTCCAAAAGTACAACACAAACCTGTGAACTAATTCAGATTACTATAGCAAAAATTAGTAGCTAAGCGTATAGGATAAAAAATAGTACACAGATATTTCTGAGTTCATAACGTGATCCTAGTATCGTATGATTCAAGAATCCTATCAAAGCATACACAGTAACTATAGAATTCCCATCAAAAGAATACGTTGCAAAACCGATGAATACATTTTTTGTTAATTTATTTGTTGTCAACCTACTTTACAATAAATAGTTGATCGGCAGGGCATAAAAGTTTTTTAAGCTTTTTGCAGGTACAAATAAAGTCTCACTTCAGCTGATTCTGCTAATGTTAGAATTGTAGTGGCCGTATGGATCAATCAGTTCAAGTTCAAGAAATACCAACAGTATTAGGGGCGAAACCCAGACAAACCCTTAAAAATAATAGTTGGAAAGAAGAAACCATTGTAGACCTGATTATATATGAACATGCTCGATAGTAGGACTGCCAAGGAGAATATCTGAACACTGTAGGTGCCCTATCAATCAAAGAGGAAAAATGTCAATAACGGTTGTAGTGTTTTCCCTTTTGTGTCGCCCAGCATGAAGATAACACATGATTAAACACATGGATGGAGACAGGAGAATTCAGCATAAGGTAAAAACTAACAGAAACATCAATGGAAATATATAAAATTTATAGAGCTGTTGAAAGATAAGACAGAGATATTTCATACCGTCTGATCATAGGCATCAATGCCCTCACTGTCAAGTAGCAAGAGGCTATACTCAGTTCCATCAAGGGCCGTTCTCTTTATTGGGGCACTCCACATCCAAAGGCCCTTGGTGCAGGGCCGATGGGTACTTGCAACTTTAAATCCGCTGCTCCTTCCGAGAAGCTATCACAAACAATAATATAAGCTGCAGTCCTCTTTGACAGGACATTTAGCAAACTATAACACATATTGGCGTTCAAATGAATGTACCAGACTTAAAACTCTAGATGTATCAAGTGGCAAGTTTGAACCACAAACTACTGATAATCCAATTACCAAGGCAGATATGTTCTGTCAAAAATCAGAAGCCTGAAAAAAAAAAACGCTACAGCTCGACATGAAGGAAATCCCATTCCATTTTACACTGTAACAAGAAACCATGGTCCAAGGAATTTTTAAATCCACTGTTGAATTTCCTACGTCTGTAACTTAAATCTCCCTTAGCCCAATGACAAAGTCGTCCACAATCTTACTCGGCCTGAATATGAGGGTAAAGTTCATCATGGCAACCCACAGCACATATAGCCAGAAAGAAAATACTATTCCCAAATAATTATCATTTCCATCATTCGTTATTGTGTAATTATCAGAGGAGCTGCATAACCCCCAACAAAATCATCTTTGCTTTCCTTTCGTAATTAGTAGGACAAGGTGCAAGGGCTGGATAATAAGAGCTTAATTGGTGTTGCTCTTAGAAATCTAGTTAAATCCAGCTCTGTATCACCCAGAAGAAATGTCTAACCTTGCGCCTGGAAAATTGCCCCTTCTAGTTCTGACTAGTGCACCATTTATTCGACACAGTGACAAGTAAGCATCCCATGGTGAGCAGTTCTCGAAACCAACCAACAAGCCAAGATGAGTAGGGCGAGGCGGGCGGACCTGGTTGAGGATGAAGCTCTTTCCCTGGCGCGCGCGGCCGCAGACGGAGACGACCCCGACGGGTCCCTTGACGAGCTGCAGCGCGGCGACGGCCTCCGGGTCCATCCGGAACCGGCCGCGCTCGTCGCAGTAGACCAGCCGCAGCGGCCGCCCGCCGCCGCCTGCGCCGTCCGTCGAGAACGGCGACCGCGGCGTGGACGCCGACGACGGGGTCCACGGCGAGCGCGGGGTTCCCGACGCCGCCGCCGGCGACGACGGCGACGCGTCGCCGGCCGCCCCGGCCCCGCGGCCCCGCTCCTTGGAGGCGGAGCCGCGGAGGCCCAGCATCTGCATCATCGCGGCCTCCCGGCGGGCCTGGAGAATCCCTCGTCGTCTAGGGTTTGGGGATTTTGGAGAGCGGGAGGGGGGATTTGGGTGCGGGGGAGTTGAGGGGCGGCGGTGCTCCTCGCGCTTCTTCCCCCCGAAACAGCAGCAGCGAAGGGAGAGGGGTTTCGCGTTTCTTGGCTTTGCGCGTTGCCTTTTCTGTGGGGACGGTTTCCTTTTTCGTTGGAAGGGAGGCGCGGGCGCACGGGTGACGGGCCCACGGACGGTTGATGGCTCGCTTCGCTTCGCCTTCCTTGAAGGGGCACGGCTTTGGCCGGTGCCTGTGCTTTTTCTGCCTTTGTTTACCTGGCGCTGGCTGTGCGCCTGCCTGTATGGTCGGTCACTCATCAATCCTCGTGCCACGGCCACGGTTGACCTTGGTTTGAACTGCTCTACCGCTCGCTCGTCCCATCGAAATGGTTTTGATACACAAGTAGCAAGATTAACACTGAGAGAGATTATTTTTAGTGAACCCTAGCAAGTACACAGTACTACTCCCGTTTAGAGACAAAAAGATGGCACATGAAAACAAGTTCAATTAGGGCCATGCATTTCACTCAATAATTTTAAACTTCACAAAAGAGAAAACAAGTGGAGTAAATTCATTTAGTGGTGTATATACGATTATCATATATGCTCATCTTTTTGATGCTTTTTGAAACCCACATCGAACTCTAATGATCGATACTTCGTAACACAAGCAATCGAGTTAATTCACAAAACAAATCAGCTAGAGTTACGCACTAAGTGCGAATACCAAGGGATGGGTGCTCAAGCCCCCCTAACTACGATCTCTGCAGAGAAAACAGAAGGAGAGGAGGGAGAGATACATGGCTATACGCCCGTCTACATACACACACCAAGAGTCATCAATCATCAATTCCCACCATACCAAATGTTTAATGTTTAAATGGAGCCTCCGCCGCAATCTCCGCCTAAGCTTGCCACGAAAGAGACGCCCTTGACAAGGCAAGGCGCGAGCCAAATGTGCGTTGATGACTCTGTGAGTACCTGTTATTGTTAGTTTTGAAAATAATAATATAATATATGTCATTTTAGTATATATTTATTTTCTTATTATAAAGAACTAAAAGTGATTTTAACATTGGCATTTGCGTTTTATTCCATTATATATATCTGGTTAGAGGATTTTATCATATAAAATTATATTTGTCCAAGAAACGTGGATACCGACTTTCTCTATGTGTTTGCTCTAAGCCTCTAAGGTGGCATCCGTTTTAGTCGCCCAAATAATGTCATAGTTGAATATTTTGTATTAGTTTAATATTTGTGTTTTTATTAATATTTATGTAAACAAATAAATATATTAGTAAGTTTAAAATTTTGTTATAGATCTAATAATACTCATTTTATTTTATGCATTTCTTTTTGTTAAACTTTAGCCTCAGACTTGGCATGATTGTAGATTTACGACTATTTATTTTTTCAGTAAGAGTCGACGTCTTCGTCAACAGTGAGACACATGTGGTGATCAGCCAGTTCAGTCTTTCGGAGACCCTCAAAGAAGAATGGCCTGTTTATAAGGATGAGTACTCGTGCGTATTTACGAGTGTCTGCATCTGTAATGTGTTTTTTTTTTAAAAAAAAGTCTCATATATTTCACAACGGAGGGAGTAGGATTCAGTCCATTCTTGTTCAAATCTAGTACTACCTTTTAGTACGTTTTTAGTCCTTAGACTGACTTCAACAGCCGTTGCAAAAGGGATTGCAAACCCAAAAATGCTTCTCGATGGACACTGTGCGCCCTGAAAACAGCCTCCAACAGAAGAGGCAAAGCGCGAGCCATTTATGCCGTTGAGGAGAGAGACGATGTAAAAATACATCGTCTCTCTCCTCGAAGCGCATCTCCTGCAGGCGCGGCCAAGCCGCGGATTCCGTCGCGAGCGCCCTGCACCAGCGCCGTGCCGCCCCGCGGGGCCTGCGCACCCCTCCACCGAGCACGCCGGCACCGCCTGCTGCGCCTGCCTGGCCCGCGGCCGCTTCGCCGGCGCGGAGGACGACGGAGGCGACAACGAAGCCATCGTGGCCAGCGCCTTCCAGCTCGTCGGGCCGCCGAGCTTGACGAGAGCAGATGCAGCATCCACACGGCCTTGGCCGCGCGCAGGAACTCGCCGTAGAACGGTCGGCGGCGCGTAGGGCGAGCGGCGGCGGCGCACAGGCCCCGCAGGATAAGTTCGCGTGACCATCAAAATGGATGCTTCGGGAGATTCAGAAGCCAAATGTGTGATCAATTTGATCAAATTGTTGGCATATGTCACGAATTTTTGGATTTTGCTGATAGGGTTTGAAAAGAGAGAAAAAAGAAAATTGAGGAAGAGCGGCAGGGGAAGGGCAGGCGGCGCGGCGCGCGGAGGCGGCACGGGGCCGGGGCACGGCGGAGACGAGCCGCGCGTGGCGCAGCGCGCGGAGGTGGCGCGGGCCGGGCAGCGGCATAACTTGGGCCGGCAGCGGCTCGCGGCGCGCGGCGACGCGGAGGCGACGGCGGTGGGCCCTGCCGCGGCGTGCGCGTCGGCGTGCGCGCTGGAGGAGGCGGGGCAGGGAGGAGGGAGGCCGGCCGGCGCGGGAGAGCGCGTGCGCGGGGGGAGACGACGTGGGGCCTGCGCGTGCGCGCCGCGCGGCGGGAATTTTCGCGGGGGCTCGCGCGGCGTCGCGGGCGAGCTTCGCACGGCGGCGGGCGCGCGTGACTCGCGGCGGGGGCGCGTGGCTCGAATCGCGGTCCGGGCGCGGGCTCGGGCGTCGCGGTCGCGGGCGCGTGCTCGGGGCGACTGGCGCGCTTGGCTCGCGGCGTGGCGGGCGCTGGCGAGAGCTGCAACGGCGTGGCAGAGGAGGCGAGCGCGCGCGGATGGGCGGTGGGCGTGCGCGGAGAAATGCGATGCCAAAGAAATGCGATGGCTGTTGGAGAGGGCGTCGAGTGAAGGAAAAACAAACTACTATTCACACCACGCAAATGTCCTTTTGCATCGCCAAACTATCTATGCTTGTTGGAGTCAGTCTTAGATTTTTCTTGACATGTCATCATGACTTTTTAGTACTTTTTCATTTTTTCAAAGGGACTTTTTTCTTTCAAAATGTGAATAGAAGTAGGAGGGAAAATCCGTTAAAGTGTTTCTCTAACAAATTTCTCGTCCAGAAATTTTCCGCTCCATTATCCTCACTCCCAACGAGCCGGAGTCCGCGGACTCCACTACCACTACGCTTCACTCCCCACCATGATGCTGCTCCACTGCTCCCCGCGTCTCCTCCTCCGCCTCTCCCCATCTCACCGCCTCGCCGCCGCCCCATTCACTTTCTCCACCCGCCGCCTCCGTGGCTCCACAGCAATCCGCGCGGAGCCGGAACCGCCGCCAACCTCTGCGGCGGAGGCCCCTGACACTGTTGCCGGCACCAGCGGAGGCGACGGTGACGGCGAGGGGCCCGTGGAGCTCCGCGCCCCGACGCTCTTCTCCGTCGACGACAACCCCACCACGCTCCAGACGGCCACCAGCGTCCTCCTCACCGGCGCCATCTCTGTCTTCCTCTTCCGCTCCCTCCGCCGCCGCGCTCGCCGCGCAAAGGAGCTTGTAATCCCTCCGCCGCTTCCCTCCTTCCTATCTACTCGACCCCTTCATCTCTCTCTAGCAGATAATCTGATGCGTTTCTCGGTGTGGTCGATTGCCTGCTGTAGAGGGTGCGGTCGAGCGGGGTGCAGAAGAAGCCCAACAATCTTACCGATGAGGCCCTGGAGGGCCTAAGGCTGATGAGCGCCTCGCCGATCGAGACCGACAAGCCGCCCTCGCCTGTCCAGGCCCTGCTCGGCGGGATTGCGGCCGGGGTCATTGCGGTCATCCTTTACAAATTCACCACCACCATCGAGGCCTCGCTCAACCGGCAGACAATCTCCGACAGCTTCTCGGTAAGCTCATCACAATCCTGCCATTTATTCGTTTGTATAATGGCATCGCCATTATCATTGTCGATCTGATGTCGGAATTGGGTTATCCTTTGCTTGCAATAGTAGAACAGGCAGTAAGCAGGAATAGGGAAAATTGGACTAGTTGTGACCTCTGTAGTTTTCTTTCTTTTTGGGGTGCTTGTCATGTCCCTGGGTGATTTGGGAAAATTTCCAAGCCAGATAACTTATGATTTTCGTGTTTCCATTGTTACACTTCCTGTGCAATAGCGTTTCAACTACTAGCGTTAGTGGAGTCACTGAAGTCGTGAAGGATTGCTTCATGTTGTTTTGTAGTATCGCAAATGAGAAACAACGTACTGCAGCCCAATTTCTTCTGCTTCAGTTTTGTCGATCTTGTCGAAATCAGTGTTCTTACTCTCCTGAATTGGGTGGTCCTGTTAATATGCTAGTACCAGGCAACTGAATTAGTATATGCAGAAACGTCATCTATCTAGCACTGAACACGTGTCTCAGTTTATCATGTTGATGTATGTTATTAGCACGTAAACTAAGTAGTATGCATAGAGATATCATCATGTTACACACTGTATCAGTTTATTTGAAGTTTTGCCTTTTGAAACAAGTAGCGCTTTTCCTCTCACACACAATCACGTGCACCGTATGGGACACAATGCAGTGTCATTTGTTTGCATGCTGTAGTTTTCAATACGCTTAACCGAAGTATAGGGTTTGTTATAGCTACATTACAGCTATCAAATTTCTAATTGATGCCTTATCCCTTTTTTTCAGGTTCGTCAGATAACGATAACAATAAGGTGCATATCCATCCATCCATTTGCCTTCCTTTATTTTCCCAATTAGCTTGTCTCTCCTTACTCTAAATTCTAAAATAAACTATGTTTCTCCCATTTCAGAACAATTATCACTGGGGTGTGCTACCTAGCAACTTCTGTGTTTGGAATCAATGCAGTGGGGTTGACGTTGTATTCCCTCCAGCTCACTTTTGCATCTATCATGGACGATGACCCCAGAGGATCGGCAGGGAATGCTAGCGAGCAGTCTAACACAACGGCATCATCGGATAGCTCCACAAGTAACAGTGAATCTGCCAGTAGTGACTTGCAGCGGATGTCTGACAAGAGTAAAAACTCAACAGAGTAGCATAGTTGACTGCAATGCATTAGGCAAAATCTGAAGTGCAAATGATCAGATAATAATGTTTGCGAGCATTCCTTTTTCTCATCTTAGTACCAGGTACAAATATCAGAGTGTGGGAAACAGGAATGTCTAAGGAGCCATCAATTGAAAGCTGGGTGTTCCCAAGAAGTCCAGTTGTAGCTAGAACTACACAAGCAATTGAGTTGTCTCAATCTGAGTCTTTCTTTCATCTAGTATTCACATATTAGCAAAGGAGCTAGCAGCTGGTTTATTGATCTTCCTCCGGCTGTAAGCTGAAGGGTGCTGCATGCATCCTCAAACATAAACACCTCCAAGTAGCCATTTGTTGTTCAATTTATGTAAATTTCTTCTGTATATTTGCACATGTATTCCATCTATATACAAAGGTCTCCATGTTCTTTGCATTTTAAAATTTTTACTGGAATGGTAAAGGGTGGCACCTTTTTATATTCCCTCCAATAATTGGCAAAGTACATGAGAGAGTATCTATTCAAGAAAAATACAGCACATGATGATGTTGATTGCATTTTACCTCATGTGATTTCGCATATAAGAAAACTTGTAAAAGCCAAAAGGGGATTGTGCCAAGCAATTTTTTTGTACTCAGGATTGATCTTTGTCCTTAAGGACCTTAACTTCATATCTGAGAGCATGCATGAATACATTATGTAGTTGATTATGCATCAAACGTACATGAATTACCTCCAGCCGTTAGAGCAACTCCTGAACTCGGGATGCAAATTTGAATACGGCATGTTACATTGCGAGGAAACATCAGCAGCACTGTGAAATAGATTTTCAGGGATCATGCTTCAGGCACATACATAAGGACCAGCACAAATGACATCGTAGAAATCCAGACAGGCAAGCCCATATAAGAGTGAACCAATTTCAACGAGAATTTAGCAATTGAGAACCGACAAACTAACATCTTGACACCCAAAATATCCTTCTGGCAATTGTTTGTTGCGACATAACTCGCCAACCAAACCAGCATGCAACTATGGAACCATATCGTCCATGCTGATCGTGCGAAAACCTGTAGTGATCAACTCAAAAGACCCTGCTAGTATAATGCATAAAAAAAAGTAAATGCTAGCAAAACACAGACGTTGCCGAATGCCGACCCTCGCTTGCTGGCTAAGCGACGGGGGCGCCAGGACGTACGATGTTCACTCGGCGGCACGGCGACGCTTGCCGGCACCAGCGCCTTTGCCGCCGCCTTCAGCCTTGAGCACATGGGTCCCGAGCTGGCGCTCGAACGCCAGCGCTTGGCGCGCCTCGGCGAGCTCCCTCTTCTTCGCCTTGTCCAGCTCCTGCTCCAGCTTGCTGATCTTGCCCTTGGCCTGCGCGAGAGCTCTCTCCTTCGCCTCCAGCTCTGAACGAAGCACGCCACCGCTGCTGCTGCTGCTGTTGCCACCACAAGCAGAGGCAGCAGCTGGTGCCTTCCTCTTCTTGGCTGCGGGCTCTGGCTGGCCGCGGGAGGAAGCCTCCGTCCCTGCACCTGCAAATTTTAATAGTTACATTTCATTCGTGCACCAAAAATTTGTTCCCAGAATGTGCTGTACACGGATGCGATCGTTACGTACCGATGCACGCGGGCGCGCGGCTGATCTTGGCGGCGACGAGGTTGCTCTCGGACAGGTACGTCTTGAGGTCGACGACGCCGTGTCCCTGCGCCAGTCGGCGCGCCACGGCCGCCTCCCCCTCGGTGAGCACGGGGTCGCTCATGGCCTCCTTGGACGGAGCGCCCCAGCGCACGGGGCACCGCCACGGCGCGCCGGGCGGCGGGGACACGAGCAGGAACTCCTCCTTCCACGCCTTGTTGGAGGTGGGCAGGCCCGCGAAGAGCGCCGGCACGGTCTCCCTGCCGCGGAACGAGTACCACCCTTTCCCCTTGGGCAGCGGCGACAGCGCGAAGAAGTGGCGGAACACGGGCAGCGACGGCGCCCCGGCGCCGCGGAAGTGGCAGAGCACGGCGAACGCGGAGAGCACGCGCCACCCGTTGGGCGCCAGCTGCGACGGCGCGATGCCGTAGTGGGCCAGCGCGGCGGACACGAACGGGTGCAGCGGCAGGCGCATCCCGGCCGCGAACGCCTGCGCGTACACGCAGATCGGCACCGCCGCCGCGCCACGCCCACCCGCGCCGCCGCGCGGCGGGTCGCATGCGGCCTGGGAGGCGCCCGCGAGGAGCAGGCCGAACCCGTCGGGGATGCCGTACCTGGCGCGGAGGTCGGCGAGGGACTCCGGCGTGCGGAGCGTGGAGCGGAACTGCTCGGGCACGGGCCAGATGAGCGCCGTCCCGTAGTCGCCGCCGTCGTGCACGCGGCGCCCTCCCAGCGCCCCTCCGCCCAGCTGCTTCTTCGCCGGCTTGACGTCCTCCTCCTCCACGCGGTGCCCTCCGTAGGAGACGTCGCGGCGCCAGTGCTCCACCACCGACGGCTTGACGTCGTCGTACTCGTCGTCGTAGTAGGGGCGGGGATCGTAGGAGACGGCGTAGCGGTTGGTGGAGGACGACGAGGAGGAGTACCACGCCATGGTGGCGGCGGCGGAGACGCGGAGTGGAGTGGAGTGGAGAGGAGAGTAGTGGGGAGAATGGGAGGCGATTTCGGAGGTTAACTTGCGGTAGTGCGAGGCGGTTGGGTTTTTGGCGTTGCTTCCAGGGGAAGATTGGTGCGGTTTTTGGAAACGGATCGGTGCACGGTCTGGCGTACAGGGGAAGACTGACGTGCGTATCCTTTCTTTACCCCTACTTTTTTGTGAAAGAAAGATCCTCTTTTTCGAAATTCGAACGTACTCCAGAGAAGATATTTTCCTTTCGAACTTTGAAACTTGAATTTTTGTTGCTTGCCGATTGTTTAGAACCGTATATCAGGCAACGTCATTCACAACCAAGGCCGCTATTGGTGGCCTAACGGGCCATTTTTCGTTGGCTCTTTGTTCTTTTATTTTTTACTTTTTTTTTCAATATGTATCTGTATTACTTAGATAAGGAAAACGTGCAAGTACGAAAACAAAAACATACTACAAAGATACAAAGACATCTGTTTCAACCAAACTACATAGAGGATCTTAGAAGAAAGCACGAATTACAAAAGAGGAGCCTCTAGATCCTATGTTTGCCGTCGATGCCCGAAATCCCCATCGCCGCCGCCACCGACAAGGATGCCGGGCACGCCCATGGTTTTTTACTTTTTTTTGTGAGATTGTGTTGTAATTTTCTTTTTCATATTTGTTGAGGTGTCGATGCATTATATTGCCATTTTAAGTTAATTTTCTTTTTTTAATGTATACTCGTTTGATGCATATTTCTACAATTGACGTACTCATTATTGTGTTTTACTTTTTTTTAGGGCAAGTCGCAAGAATTTATATTGAATCAGCAGGATTACAATCATTGGCGAGCGTGCTCAGTAGAAAGTCTGAGGGCGCAGATCTACCAATGCAATACAACGATCATATACCGTGTCTGCAAACTTTGCACAGCAATGAGCTGCCATATGGCATCCCCATCGCACAAACTTTGTATATTTACTAACGTGATGCACATGCACACTCTACCTTGTTTCTCGCACTTTCTCCCACCCATTGGGCGGTTCTGACGTGACGGGGCAACCGGGGGGGGGGGGGGGGGGGGGGGGGGGGGGGGGGGGGCCTCGAGCCCCCTACTCCCTGCTGCAGTAATGGCATGTGTAAGTCTTAAATTTCAATATACCTTTTAACATGTGTTCAAACATCACGATTTTTCTTTTTCTTATAAATATATAGATCTTCAAACATTGCTGACATATTTTTCAGACTCGAGGAGTATTGTGAAAGCTAATATATTGCACGTTAAAGGAGATTGAAAGCATTAGCAATGACAAAACCATTCAAATAATAGTACTATTGATCCTTGATCCTATCGCTAAGTACGCCACGCCTTCTTTAAAATGCTAGCGCCACCAATCTCCACCAGCTTTGGGAGATATCTCTATCTCTCCTCACCTCATGGAAACACTCCTCTCTCCACCCTTTGAGCTGTCTTCGCTCTCAAATCGACCTTGTTCATCTCCTTCTCCCATCGGTGAGTACGTAAGATGGAGCATGCATGGTGTGGAGAGGCTCCAGGTCCACAATCGCCGTCTGCGTCTGCTCATCACGGCAACGCATTGACTGCATGTCTAACGTCATTGAAGGTCCAACTCGCGAAATCCATGCCCAGCCCAATCAGCTAGACTATGGCGTCGTCGGCGGGATGGCGGCCTGGTTGTCGACCTTAGTCCACTAGTGGCCCACCAAGCATGGCTGTCAACGTCAGCGGCAACGCCGGTGAGCGTCATGGACGAGGCTCGGCTTCAGCAACCGACGACATAGCGCGGCGGCGGCACTAAATAGGGCGACATGCTGGCAAAGGTGACGTGTTTGTTTCTGCTTGTGGTCACGGACCCAACGAATGTTGTGGTGAGCGCAAGGCCAAGCGCCTTTTGCTTTACACTATATACTGTAGCAATTTGCCCCCTTGACATATTTGTTGACGTTCCAACGTTGTGTGATTCAGCTCCTCTACAAATTTTGTCAGATCCACCACTGATAGATTATTGTTTGCTGAACTTATACACGGTGGAGCTACTACATGAAAAAGGGCTGATTCGGATATGCCAAAATACAGTCAGGAATGGGATGGGACATGTGGGTTTTCAAATGACTCAATAATTGAACATGCGTCGTATCTCAACATTTTAGCCTATTTATCTTTTATGTGACCGGAAAATACAGTTGCTTTATAACCTGCAATGCACGCAATGCAGTAGGCCTACCTCCCCCTGTCTAAACTTCGTAAATCTCGTCGCCAAGGCCCAAGGGCACCACGAGTACGTCTATGTTCGGGAAAGAAATCGGCCAGGTCCGTCCATGTGCCCAAGGAAACGGCGACCGCGCCCGCCGCTTCATCGACGTGCGCCGTGCGATGCCGATCTGGCGACAGAAATCAAACCCGTAGTATCGCGGTTCGAGGAACCGCTGCACGCGGCCGCAAAAATACACGCGCGCGCGCGGAAACCGCCGCCTCCGCCCGATCCGTCGCGTCCGCTCCCCGTCCCGGGTCGAACCGCCGCGCCGCTTCGCGGTGTATATGTATACTCCGCTCACCGCGGCCTGTCCAACCAACCCATCCTCTTGCCAGTTACTCACTAGCTTCTTCGCTTCGCCCTGCCATTCCGGTCTCGCTCTTCGACGCCACCACACACCACCCTCCCGGCAAGTAACCGCGCGCGTTCGCCGCCATGTCCGACGACGCGTACGACGCGGACGGCGACGTCGGCCGCTACCTGCTGCACAGCCCGCTGCCGGAGCCTGATCACACGCCCGCCGTGCCTGATGAGGATCCCGTCGTTGGGCCGCAGTATGTGCCTCCGGCCGACGATCACGCTCTACATGCCCCGATGATGATGGATCCGGCGCCGGCGCCAGGGTTCCCTGCGCCGGCGATCGACGTTGCCGAGCGTTTCCCTGATCCGGCCACCGACGTCGAGAATTACCATGCGGTGACCATGGACATCCAACCGCCGCAAATGGTGCAGGCCCCTGACCCTGAGCAAGCGTATGCCTTCCCGGAGGCGCCGGCGGCACCGCTCGCAGCGGCAGTCACCGGAGCCGACGACGACTCGTCCGAGGGCATGTTCCATGGCGACCCTGCAATCCAGGCACTCTACGAACAGTTCATGAGTGGGGAGGACGATCTTGCTGCTTTCGATGCCGCGTCGGCGGTCGCCGGAGTCTTCGACGACTCATTCGAGGGCATGTTCAATGGAGACCCTGCAAGCCAGGCACTCTACCAACAGTTGATGATGAGTGGCGAGGACGACCTTGCTGCTTTCGATGTCGGCAGCAATGCTACGGGTCTCGAGGTAGCGGCCACCGGAGTCGACGACGCCCTGCCGTCGTTCGAGGGCATGTTCCGTGGACATCCAGGAAGCCAGCCACCCAACGACCAGTTCATGAACGATGGAGAGGACGGGCTCGCTGCGATCTTCAGGGGCACGGATGCCGGAAATGCCAGGGGCGGCGCCGCGGTGGAAGCCGACGATGTGCGCCCCATCGAGGAGCACCCCGTCTTCGTGCCTTTCGTCCGCGGCCAACTGGACTGCACCAACTGCGACGCCGTCTGGGAGGCTCTCCATGAAAATGGTAAGGAAACACACATTATCCTATCATCCTATGTATACGCGCAACGCACACATCTTGCTTAGATAGTTAGATTCTCTGTATATGTGTACTTGCAAATGTACTTCGAAGGTCTTCCAAGAAAAAAAATGTACTTCAAAGAACTTAATACTTCGCTTAAAGACTTTACCAGTAATATAGTTTTTTTGTGGCACTTCTTTTTTTTTTTTGAGAGAATAGGAGGGGCAAAGCCCCTACTGATTAAGTTTATTTATTATTCAAAGTACGGTACACTTACAAGATAATTTATGAAAAGGCAAAAAGAAAGTAGGCAGTTCTAAAAAAGGAGATCAAAGACTGTCAATCCATTGCTTGATGTGTGGGAAGTATTTCATCTTTGCCCTATGGATAACCATGGCAAATTCACGCTTGAATTTTTCGATGTTTTTTTTGTGTGACACTTTTGCAGCAAATCACAAGTTATATCTGGTCCTGCACGGCACTGGCCTTGGAACTTTCCATCACTTGATCACTGATCGCATGTACATTGGTGGCGATGGCCAATCCACAACGAGCGAGCAGATGTACCTTGAGTAAGTGACTTCCTACGTACGTACCATGCAAATTTCTCACTGTATATAATCATAATGCATAGAATATCCGTCATCACACACACACACACGCACACACACACAACACACACACACACGTACTAATTCTGCCTTGTTAAATTCTTGTTTTAGTCTCGAGCAGCGAAAGTACGATTGGGTGCGGAGATTCATCGCAAACCTCGAGGAGGCACTCTGTGATGACAGCAGTGGACGACTGAAACACTCTTGGTTAACATCCTGCGCAGTAGCCAGCACCAGCAGTAGCACAACACCTCCAGTGGACAATGACGCGCACAGGCAGCTGGAGCTTGATATGCTAAAGCAGATACTAAATGCCCCTGCGACAACTGGTAATGAACTTATATTCAAGCAATTCGTCGTGAGCATACGGCATAGTGAAATCCTGAAACATATATATTACATGTGCAGATGAAGCAGTAGCCGTACAACAAACTGATCCAGATCAAGCTCCTCATCAGCCGATCATTCAGCAGGCAGTGGAAAACTCGCAGGACGATGACATGTTTGACGGTACTAGTTGGCATGGGCATAATCCTCCCACACTGGATTCTTCTGCCATCAGTGTTCAAGGCGGAGAGTCTAGTGCTGCTGAGTACCCAAGCCTGCTCGCCGAGCAACGCAAGAGGCTCTCCAACATGTCTATGAGGGACACATTAAACCTCCTGCACTTGAATAAAGAAGATGCCGCCAAACAGCTGAAGATCTCATCATCTTCACTCCAGCGGCTTTTTCGCAAGAATGATGCTGGCCGCTGGCCAGGCCGCACGGTATATATCTTGAGGAGTTTTATGGTGCCCCATACTAGTGATATAATACCACCAGTATTCTAAAAGGTCCCACTAGTGTCGTAAATACTAGTAGTATTAGAGGTGAGAAAGGAAACAAAATCTAAACCATTGAATCATAAATGCCACTATATAGTATATACTGGCGGCATTATATCACTAGTATGGGGCACCGTAAAAGTTCTTCTTATAAAGTTTTCATTTATGCAATGGATTTGTATTCATGCATGTGTGCCATTTGGATGTTTGCCCAGATTAATGCGCTCACCAGCAAGATCAAGAAGCTGGAGCAGGCTGCTCTGAGAAATGTCGGCACCAAAGGATTGCTGGAAATCAAGGAGAGGATAGACAAGCTTAAGTTAAAGAGGGCACAGCTTTATAAATCCTTCATGAAGCAAATCCGGGAGGATGAGATGAAGAAGGGTGCTGGTTCTTCCGGCAGCAAGTAGTCGTTGACAAGGTATAACTGAAAACAAAATGCAATGCAATATGCCAGCTGGTACTGCAGTCGCTGAACGAACGACGCCCATTGGTTCTGTTGCTCAGTTTGGATAACATCAGGGTGCTGCTTTCTTGCAGGGTAATATCATTCCGGAAGCCGCAGGAGGACTACTGTTTCTGAAATGGCGCAGCAGTGGAAACATCACCGTCGTCGCAAAGCATGATGATTTATTTTCAGCTATCATTTTATGTCAGCTTCTTTGTCCAAAGACAAATTGGGTCTATTATATTATTATATTTGCGTGTGAAAACAAAGCATGTAAGCGATAACCTATTGTGCTCAACACTATATTGGCGTGAGAAAATTGTTTATAGCATTCTATATAAGACCGAGGTCACTTTGAAGTCTTGCAAATAATTTTTGGCCGTCCAAGATCAAAGGCAACAATAATTGGCGCAGTTTGCTAGGGCTTTGATATTAAAGGCCCTTTATACTGTTAACACACCACTTCAATTCAAAATTCAAAATAACTCTTTGAATAATTGCCGAGAATGAAATGTCCAGAGTTTACTTCAGGGGAAAACCACTCTTTTCACCATCCATCTCACGAATCAGTGGCTCACATTCTCCCACATCTCATGCGGACCCTGCTAGCACGAATCATGAAGCGAATCCAACAGTGAGTATATATCCGATGCGTTTCATGGAAGGCACCTTCGGTTTGGTATTTGCCTATAATTGTCAATAATTTTGGAGCCTCCGTCAATGAGGATCACTCAACAATAATGGGCGCAAACAGTTTCGCGAGGGGTTTGGAAAGGGATATCGCCCATTTTTACTGTCTGTTTGCACATCGCTGCAATTTCTAGTACACAGAACCCGATCGTTATGATCACTGCAGGTTCTACGCATGATCACTTCATCATCAGTGCTGGTTCGAAATACACTACCTGGACAAAGTTATATTGGCATGTCTCATCATATATATGTTTGCTTTGTACATACGTTTTTGTCGATCCGTTTCCCTGCAACTACTACATCTGGACACCGCCAGAGATGCGCGTCCTACAGTAGTACAGGAGTTGTACCCGGAGTTGAGCACCGAGGTCGAGGAGCACAAAAACACGGGTCGAGGAAGCCATGAACTTTTTTTTTTTTGCGAAAGGAAGCCATGAACTTGATGGTAGGGACTAGGTAGGTACTAGGTAGGGTGCTCGAGCCGGCGGATCGATATATATCAGGAGGGCAGAGGATGGCCGGAACGCTTCAGCTGGCTGCGGTGCCGGACGCGAGCTTGATTGCCTGGAGCCGAACGTATACGATGTGCGAGCGGCAATGCCGAGCGTGTCGTCTGGGAGGCGCGCGATCGAGTGCTGGAGCTAGCTAGACGTGCGGGAACCATGCAAGCATCTGGCTGGCGTAGGTTGGGGTACACGTCCACGCGGTACGCATCCGGAGGGTACGTTGCTGTATGCCGAGGGTGTCGTCATTCGTCAATCAGGCCCGACCGAAAATCCTCAAGGAAATAGGCAAACCACACAGCCGGCGACCACGCGACGGGCTTGCCAAGGAAAGCGGCATGAGCAGCTGCATCGACGTGCGCCATGCGAAGCGATGCCGATCTGACAACAAACACGAAACCCGTTACCAATCCACCGAACCGTCGCGTCCGCTCTCTCGAAACTAGATTTTTCAGAGAAGATATTTTCTCTTTTGAAACTTGATTTTTGGTTGCTTGCCGTGGTTTAGAACGGTAGTCGTTCGTCATTGACAATCAAGGCCGCTACTCTTTTTCCTTTTTAATACAGTACAGACGCAGACACTTACAAACACACACAGGTATTCACCTCTATGAACACACGCACGCAACTCCTACCCCTATAATTAAGTGCCTCCTAAATACAGAGTCAGTTGATCTTGAGATTCACGAAGTCAACACAGGCGTCTCGCCGTCGACGGCCGGGGAGTCGGGGACGTCGTCTCCCAATGAAAGCATAACGCCGTTAAATCTTAGAAAATTCACTCCAACGGAAAGTCGAACCTAGGACCTGAGGAGGCTCTTATAACTACTAGTCTACAGTTCCTTTCGCAAGGCCGCTACTGATGGTCTAACGAGACATTTTTTTTGTTGGCGTATTATTTGTTTGTTCTTTTACTTTACCTTTTTGTGAGAGTGTGCTGTATTTGGTGGTCATATTTATGGAGGTGAAAATGCATTATATTACCATTATAAGTTAATTTTCTTTAGTTAGTGTATACAGCGTATTTTCTCATTGATGCACTCGTTATTGTGTTTTACTAATGTGATGCACATGCACCCCTCTTGTTGCTCGCACTTTCTCTCACCCACAATCATCATCAGTTGCAGGGGCGGATCTAACGGAGCTCGATTCCCCAAACACACTCTGCTGCAGAAGTAATGGATGTGCACAGTGGCAGATCCATACGAAAATCATAGCTAGGGGGCTGAAGATTTTTGGCTAACCCATATACCATGCATGGAAAATACATTATTTTCAAGGAAAATAAATAAATAATACATTATTGATGATAATTAATTATTTTGAAAAAAATACTGTTATCTCAAATTTGAAGCCATTACTAATGTATTATTCGAAAGTATAGTTATTCCATGCCCATATACCAGTTAGACTGTGGCATGGCTGGGAGGGTAGCCTGGTTGTGTACCTCAATCCACTAGTGATGTACCGAGCATGGCGGCCCATGTGAGCGGCGAGCGTCATGGCCCAGCAAACCAACGTGGCGGCGCTAAACAGGGCGACATGCTAGAACCAGTGGGTGGCCATGATGTCCAAAGGTGACGTGCTCGTTTCTGCTTGTGGCCACAGAGCCTCGAATGTTGTGGTGGGCGTGAAGCTTTGCGCTTTTAGCTTTAGACTATATACACTGTAGCAATCGACCTCTTGCTATATTTATTAATGCTCTGTCGTCATGTGATTCTTCAGCCCCTCCACAATTTCAGGCTGGATCCATCACTGATCGATTGCTCTGTGCTGAATTATCACTACAGAAAACCCATGTTTCCCGAGTGCTAGAAGCACTCGGCAAACTTTTTGCCGAGTGTAGCACTCAGTAAAGAACCCACGGCTTACCAAGTGTCGGCAAAGGGCTCTTTGCCGAGTGCTATATGTCGGGCATTCGGCAAACATTTTGCCGAGTGCCGACGTGGCACACGGCACAAAAGGTTATTCGTTAGTCCTGACCATCAGGAACGGCTCGGCAAACACTTTGCCGAGTGCCGACGTGACACATGGTACAAAAGGTTATTCGTGAGTCCTAACCGTCAGGAATGACCGGGGACATCAGGATAGGTTCAGCGTGGTTTTTCAAATGACTCATTTAACATGTGTTAGTGTATCGATCTATATTTTAGCATATTTACCTTTTATCAGACAGGAAGAATACAGTTGCTTTTGTAACCAGCATGCATGTATGTGGGCAGCACTATATCACGCGCGCGCGCGAGCGCAGCTCCTAGCGCACCAGCCAGACAGCATGTCTACTTTCCTTTTTCGGAAAGTTTTATTTCCACCAACTTTCCATTTTAGGAAAGTTTTGGTGCAATTTTTCTGAAAAATTTTTGTCTCAAAAAGTTTCGTTGCAACTTTCTGAAAACTTTGTCTCAAAAAGTTTCGATGCAACTTTTCTGGAGACTTTTGTGTCAAAAAGTTGCAACAAAACTTTTTACCTCCTACCTTTTCCCCACCTCCGGGCCCACCCATGTGCGGGTGGCCTGCGCGTCCCTCCACGCGCGCTGCGCGACGTGCGCACGCGCATAGAATAGGGAAATCGCATGTATGTGCAGTAGTACGTACGTACCGTATTTACCTCCTCCTGTCTAAACTTCGTAAACTCATCGCCAAGGCGTGAGGGTGAGAGTCTACGAGAAATAAACCGACCAGGTCCATATGCCCAAAGGAAATTGGCGACCGCGCGTGGCGCCAACCGCTTCATCGCGCCAACCGCTTCATCGACGTGCGCCGTGCGATGCCGATTTGAGGACAGACACGAAACCCATATCGCGGTTCCCACGTGGGAGTGGAAATCCGCACGGAAAAACAGGTGCTCGCGCTCGCGCGCGCAAACCGCCGCCTCCGCCCGAATGGTCGCGTCCGCTCGCCGGCACGCGCAACTCCCCCGATTCGGTCGAACCGCCGCACCGCTTCGCTCTGTATGTATGTATACCCCCTCACCGCCCCGACCACACCATTCTCTTGCCAGTTACACACACTTCGCTAAGTTCGCTTCGCCTGCCATTCCGTTCTCGATCGCTCTGCGCCGCCACCACACCACCCTCCATCGATCCCCTCCGGACAATAACCGCGCGCGCTCGATCGCCGCCATGTCCGACGACGCGTACGGAGACGTCGGCCGCTACCTCCTGGACAGCCCGCTGCCGGAGCCTGATCACATGCACGCCGTGCCTGATGAGGATCCGGTCGTCGATGAGCCGGTCGACGATCACGCTCTACAGGCGCCGATTATGCTGGATCCGGCGCCGGCGACAGGCTTCCATGCTCCAGCCAACGACGCCGTCGAGCGCTACCAAGGCCCAGCGCCGGCCACCGACGTAATTGAGCGTTACCATGGGGCGGCCATGGAGATGCAACCGTCGGAAATGGTGGCCCCTGGCCCTGACCAAGCGTATGGCTTCCCGGCGACGCCGGCGCCGGCGCCACCGCTCGCCGCGGCGGAGGGCACCGGACTCGACGACTCGTTCGAGCGCATGATCCATGGAGACCCTGTAGGCCAGGCATTCTACCAACAGTACTTGAGTGGAGAGGATGATCTTGCTGCTTTTCAGGCGGCGGCCACCGGAGTCGACGATGACGTGCACGCTCTACAGGCGCCGATGAGGCTGGATCCGGCGCCGGAGATGGTGGCCCCTGACCCTGAGCAAGCGTCGACGGAGGAGGCGCAACCGCTCGCCGCGGCGGCCACCGCAGTCGACGACGACTCGTTCGAGGGCATGTTCCTTGGAGTTGGAGACCCTATAGGCCGGTCACTCTACGAACAGTATTTGAGTGGGGAGGACGATCTCGCTGCTTTCGATGTCGGCAGCAGTGATGATACTGATCTCGAGGAGGCAGCGGCCACCGGAGTCGACGACGCCCTGCCCTCGTTCCACCAGTTCATGAGCGACGGAGAAGACGGGCACGCTGCTATCTTCAGGGGCGCAGATCTCGGCCACGCCACTGGCGGCGCCGCCGCGGTGGAACCTGATCATGTGCGCCCCGTCGAGCAGCACCCCGTCTTCATGCCTTTCGACCGCGGCCAACTGGACTGCACCAACTGCCGTACCGTCGGGGAGTATCTCCATCCAAGTGGTAAGAAACATACATTATCCAATGTATAAACTTCGCTTCAAGCTAGACTTTACCCGTAATATATTTTTGTGCGTATATGCATCGATCTTTCGAAGTTTCCTATACATGCATAGTTCCATTAATTAATACTTCTCTCCAAGACTTAACCGGCCTGTAATAAATTTTGTGGCACTTCTGCAGCAAATCACAGTCTATATCTCGTCGTGCACGGCAATGGCCTTGGAAATTTCCA
The DNA here is from genome assembly GCA_012490785.1 of Eragrostis nindensis. Lineage (NCBI taxonomy): Eukaryota > Viridiplantae > Streptophyta > Magnoliopsida > Poales > Poaceae > Eragrostis > Eragrostis nindensis. The sequence goes on from JAAXCT010000446.1 coordinate 350,259, forward strand.
TCACTTGATCACTGATCGCATGTACACTGGTGCTGATGGCCAAACCACAACGAGCGAGCAGATGTACCTTGAGTAAGTGCAGACTTTAATTTCTACGTACCATGCAAATTTCTCAATGTATATAATCATAAATTCTTAATGCATAGAATATCCGTCATCACACGCAGGCACCTCACACACACACCACACACACACACACACACACACACACACACACACACACACACACACACACACACACACACACACAAAGGCACGCGCGCGCGAGTGGAAGCAGTACTAATTCTTACTCGTTGAATTATTCTTGTTTTAGTCTCCAGCAATGCACACACGATTGGGCGCAGAGCTTCATTGCAAACCTCTCGGAGGCACTCCAAAATGAAGCAGTAGCCGTACCACAAACTGATCCAGATCAAGTTCCTCATCAGCCGATCATTCAGCATACATTGGACGGTACTGCTAGTTGGCATGGCTTAATCCTCCCACTGACCCTTCTGATAATAGTGTTCAAGGTGGAGAGTCTAGTGCTGCCAAGTACCCATACCCAAGCCTGCTCGCGGAGCAACGCAAGAGGGTCTCCAGCTTGTCGATGGCGGACATAATACACGTCCTGCACTTGAGCAAAAACGAGGCCGCCAAACAGCTGAAGATCTCAGAAGCATCACTCCAGCGATTTTGTCGGAAGTGCGACGCTGGCCGCTGGCCAGGCCGCAGGGTATATATATATATATATATATATCTTATTAAATTTTCATTTGTAGAGGTATATATGCAATGGATTTGTACTCATGTGCGCCATTTGTATGTTTGCCCAGATCGCTGCGCTCAACAGCAAGATCGAGAAGCTGGAGCAGGATGCTCTGGGAAATGTCAGCATCGGAGTATTGTTGGAAATCGAGGAGAAGCTGAACAATCTTAAGTCAAAAAGGGAACGGATTTATGAACCCTACATCAAGCAAATCCGGGAGGATGAGATGAAGAAGGGTGCTGGTTCTTCCGGCAGCAAGTAGTCCTTGACAAGGTATAACTGAATAGACGTCGCTGAATGAACGATGCCCATTCATGGCTCGGCTGCTTAGTTGGGATAACATGGGTGCTGCTTTCTTGCAGGGTAATATCATTTCGACAGCCGCAGGAAGACTAATTCTAAATTAGCTAGCGCAGCAGTGGAAACATCACCGTCGTCGCAAAGCATGATGATTTTTTTTTCAATTATCATTTTATGTCAGGTTCTTGTAACTATAAGACAAAACTAGGTCTACTAATATATTTTTATTTTTGTGTGTGAAATAGCTGCTTACTTAACAAAGCGCACGAAACAAGGAGTGCAATACTATATTGACGTGAGAAGTTGTTAATAACATTCTACTGTTAATACGGATAGTTCACTTTAAAGTCTTTGCAAATAATTTTTTGGCGTCCAAGATCGAGGTCAACAGTAATTGGCGCCGATTTAATAGGGCTTTTGTATTAAAGGGATATGGCCCCATTTATACTGTTAAGAGTTAACACATCACTTCTTCAAAACAAAACCAGATAATGATCGATATCACTTCATTATTACTGCAGACCCGTACTATTATGAACTGGCAGTGATAAGTACTAGTACCATAGCAATGACGCCCGTTCCCATCAGACAAATTAAAACAATTTGATACGACATGGTAATTAAACTGGCATCCATTTTTGAATCTCTAAAGTCCCCAGTACACCTTCCAGCTGATGACTCCGTTGCCGTACGTCTAGGATAATGCATAGTGCGCCAAAGCATTTCGTACGGCACGTGCTTCCGCGCATATGTTCATACGTATACTGTACCAGGTAGCTGCATAGCTAGACAAAACTATATAAGCCCATGCACGGCTGACTTGGAAGTTGAAACAATCAAGCCAACCAACGCACAGGAAATCCGGAATTGTAGAGAAAGGAAGGCAAAATGACAATGGCCTCTGCTTCGGGTCTAGCGGCAATGGCGCTCTTCGTCCTGATCGCCCTCTCGACTACGCACGTCGCGTCCTCCCTCCGCCCCGGCACCCGCCTCATCGGCGTGTGCCGCGCAAGCGGGTTACCTCCCGGGCCGGTCCGGCAACTGCGTGAATAACAACGACTCGGACTGCTGCGTCGACGGCAGGCAGTACCCGTGCAGTACCATTGCTCGCCGCCGGTGACCGCGAGCACGAGGGTGGTGGCGCTCTCCACGGGCTGGTTCAGCGACATGGCGCGCTGCGGCCACCGCATCAAGATCACGGCCAACGGCAACTCCGTGTACGCCAAGGTGGTGGACGAGTGCGACTCCGTGCACGGCTGCGACGAGAACCACAACTTCGAGGCGCCATGCGCGAACAACATCGTCGAGACGTCGACGTCTCGCCAGCGGTGTGGGAAGCCTTGGGGCTCGACCAGAGCATTGGAGAGCAGAATATCACCTGGTCGGACGGCGACGAGTGACAACAGTAGTTATATTGGCATGTATCTTCCTGTATATTATTTTTTTTTTTTGCATACGCTTTTGTCGTTTCCATTCACCTTGCGCATATTCCAATAAAAATTATTGAAGTGCTAATTCATAGTTAACACATATAACAACACTCTTCAGTGTAAATGTTGTGAATGTTTTTTTTTTTGGCGAATAAAATGTTGTGAATGTTATATGCTGCTTGGACAAGTTACCGATATGCTCGTGTGACGTGCGGAAAGAGGACTTGCAATGTAGTTGACTCGTGCTATTCACACGTGCTACGTCCCATGGCCTCATTACCTGGTCCTGGAGGAAGGGAAGGACCACTTATATTTCACTAGATACCACCAAACTTTCACTCAATGCAGTTGTATCTTAAAACCGTAGTGAATCCGCTTCCTTCCAAATCTCGTGGCCATACCACGCTCACGGTGCTCCCCTTCAAAACCGCACCATGTCACCACCTCAGTCTGGCACAGTGGCACACTCTACTCTCGCTAGCTTCCACATTACTCTTAGCTAAGACACAATGGCAATGGCCTCTCACACCTTCCTGCTCCTCCTCCTCCTCCTCCCATTCCTCTTCGCCATCACAGCCGCCGCCGCCGAAGTCGACGTCGCCCAAGGCCCAACTCCACAATTATCCGAGGCCAACCTGACCCGCATCCTGGAGAAGGGCGAGCAGTACACGACGCTGCTCCGCCTGCTCAACACCACCCGCGTCCTCGACCAGCTCGGCGGCCAGCTCAGGGACTCGTACGACGGCCTGACATTCTTCGCCCCGACCGACAGCGCCTTCGCCAAGCTGCGGCCCGGCGCGCTGAACGCGCTCGCCGACCAGCAGCAGACGCAGCTGGTGCTCTACCACGTGCTTCCCCGCTACTACAGCCTCTCCACGTTCCAGACGGCGAGCAACCCGCTGCGCACCGAGGCGTCGGGACCCGGCGGCGCATACAGCGTCAACGTCACCGCCGGCACCGCCGCCGGCAGCCTGGTCCACGTCTCCACCGGCGTCGTCGCCGTGCCCATCAGCAACACGCTCCTCGCGGAGTTCCCGCTAGCCGTCTACTCCCTCGACGAGGTGCTGCTGCCAGAGCAGCTGTTCGGCGGCGGCGGCAAGGCCAGCGGCGAGCAGGCGTCCGCGCCGGCGCCGGCGCAGGCTGCTGGGAAGGCAACGGCGGCGCGGAGGAAGGGTGCCGCGCCGAAGAGCGACGTGGCAGCGGGGCCGTCGGCGGAGGCGCCGGGAACGGAGGAAGACGATACCAACGCCGCGGCTGGAAGAGGGAGCACTGTTGCTGCTTTGGCTCTCATGGCCGTTGTTGTCAACATAGTCGTCGCTTGAGAATCGCGTGCTTGTGTTTCTTTTGTTGTCCTCGTTCGCTGCCGTCTTTGAATTCCCCATCATTAATTTATCTTGGTTCTGTATGTAATACTACATTTATTCTCGATGATAATTTACTCTTGTACTTACTACTAGCAAAGTATCAATGATATCCTATTGAAAGCCATTATTAACTTCATTTTTGAACTACCAAACGCAGTCAACAAAAAAAATGATTACGCTTACTCATTTGTTCCATGACTGGGCTCGTTGCCACCAAGTATATATATCCAAATTTTTGACATTGTTCATATGGCTTGGATCAAATTAAGCAATGTCATGAATTTAAGAATGGAGAGGTTAATTAGTATCACAGACTAACACAGTTGAATTTAACAAAGAAGGAAAATATCTAATTAATAAAGACGGTGCATTTGTGTGTGGCTGAGATTAGCATTTGACAGAAGGTATAGATGCTTGGGTTAGAATGTTGAAAGTTCATTTCAATACTGCGTACTCCCTCTGTTTTGTCAAATGATGAAGTAATTATGAGAAGCTTAGGGTGTGTTTGGCCGGACTTCTCTAGAAAATAGCTTTTTTTGAAGTGTTTGGCAAAACAACTTCTCTTATAGAACCAATGCAAAGATAGGTGGGAGAAGTCATGAGAAGCTATGATTTTTTTTAGCTTTTGAATTTTAGTACAAAGTTGAAGCGCTTCTTGAGTGGAGAAGCAGAATCTGTTTTTTTTATATTGTTTGGCTAGCTTCTCGTAGAATCTGAAGCAGCATCACTTTGAAAAGTCCTGCCAAACAGGCTCAGTGTTTCTTCGTTTGTACTAATTGTAAATGCATGCACGTATGAAAATGCCATTCCTGTTTGTAACTTGTAAGTCCACAATATGAAAATGCCATTCCTGCGAAAGTGCAGAATATTTAAAGTGCAGAATGCCTTTTCTGCAAACGAAAAATGTGTGTAGCCACGTACATCTTTGTTGCACCAAACAGAGCATATACATTGCTGATCCAAAAAAAAAAAAAAAATCAACATTGCTGCTCGCAGTATGCCACACAAGATCTACTTCGAGCCACGCATCCGACAACAGTACCTGCACTACTGACAATATAAAGCCATTTCTTCAGTTATTTCGTCATCTACCTCTAGCTGTATCAGGACCAGTACAAAACGAAACGGAACAAGGAATACTACAAGGTGGATCTGATGAAACGTGAATGACCGGGGATGACGACGCCGGTGAGATAGCTACACTTGCGCTGCCGCAGCCATGCAGCACCGGCCAAACGCGGCATAACTTCACTGTATATGGACCACGTACAAAGCAACGAATGAAGGTGCAGCCCCGTCGATGGAGCCATGCCATGCAAACAAGTAAAGCAGAGACATCAGCAGTACCCTGGAAACGTCCGTCGTCCCGTGTTCTCTCTACCGATAGCCCAGTATAAGTCCAGCCGGTCAGGTACGCGGGCGCCATCTCGGGCTCAACTGTTTTGTCACACTCACATCTTCATACACACTAGCCGCTCGAGGTCCGAGACGACATGTTGACGATAGTATCTCTGGCACCGTACCGAGGGAAATGGCATACCGGCGCACGAGAGGCAAAGGATAGAAGCATAGAAAAACGACCCTTTCTAAAAAAAATGTGTCTTTTTTTCCTCTCATAAAAAAAGACACATAAGACTAAAATTTTGTATTCAAAATCCTTCATAATTTGACTAAAAAATATTGGATGGTACGAGAAGGACACGTAGGATCTTTTTTTTTAATGAAAACTGGAGGGGTCTCCTCCTACAGTGATTTATTTATTAAAAGAATAAAAGGTCTTAAGTACAATCGAAAAGTGAAAACAAAGAAAGGAAAAAAAAGAGCTAATGATTTGTATCTATCCATTCCTTGATCTTGTCAGCTTTCTTTGAGCTAGCTCTACGGATAACCATGTCGAGCTCCTTGAAAAAATATTCTTTGCAGTTCTGGATTGTTGGATCCACATTATTAAAAATCCAATTGTTTCTTTTTTTTGGAGAACGTGCTGAGCACGTTTTTTATTAAGAAGAAGAGAAGTTTGTTACAACTGGTCAGGGCTAAATCCCCTAAGGAACTTAGCAAAAACCAACAACAAAGTAGTGAAAAGCTAGAAACACAAAAGCGAAGGACAAAATAGACCCTTACAACCCAAAACAAACAGAAGAGAAGCGGGAACAAGCTCCCAAAACTAAAAGAAAACACTAAGCCCACCTAGGGAGGAGCAGCTTCCTTAGCTTGGAGAACCATACATCTACCTGAAGGTGAGTCTCGTCGATGATTTCCTGCGACAATGCGACCAGTTGGAGCGCTTAGAATTCGAAGACCCTATTATTCCATTTCTTCCACAACCTCCATAGACCTGGTTGTAGCGCCTGGATCCTCAACGTAGACCCCTTGATCGTGTTCTTTGTAAGTCACGGCTTCGGGTGGGAAGAATCCTCAACGGAGACCCCTTGATCACCCCCACCGCTTGTTACATTGAACAATAATTAGGGGAGTCCACCGCTAGCACAACAGTCAAAACGTAGAACAGTCAGAACCCTCGCAGACAACTAGCCATGAGTAGCAAAGCAACACCAGATAAGCACGCCAAAGATGTTCCCAAGACTTGCTCGATGAGAGTGACTAGTTAGAGCGCTTGGAAGTGGGGCTTTCCAAAGCCTCCATGCGACCAAAAAAGGCGAGTCAGCAAAGCGATAGAGGTGCTCGAGGCAACAAGACCAAGAAGGAAGAGGGAACCACGCCCATATGAGGGCAACCACGACCATGTCATCCACGTCCAGACGGCAGCGACCATGACCCCTTGTTCTGTGTCCAGACAACCGCAGTGGCGATCACGACCACGTGTTGCACTTTTTTACAACGACGACCACGACCACGTGTTTCGCATCCAGGCGTCGGCGACCACAACCACGTGTTCCGTGTCCAGACGACGGCGATGACGATCACGACCACGACCAAGCGACCACGACCACGTGTTCTGCGTCCAGACGACGACAGTGGTGACCACGACCACGAGTTCCATGCCCAAACGGCGGCGATCACGACCACATGTTCCGCGTCCAGATGACGACAGTGACGACCACGACCAAGCGACCATGACCGCATGTTCCGCGTCCAAACGACGGCAATGGCAACCACAACCACGCAAGACCACATATTCCGCGTCCATACGACGACGACCAGAACCATGTGTTCCACGTCCAGGCGACGACAAACCTGATGGCGACCACGACCAGACGGCTACGTGTTCCACGTTCGGACAGCGGCGACCACGACCTGATGGCGACCACGACCAGACGACCATGTGTTCCACTTCGAGGTGAGGAATGGTTGAGGCCATTCTAACAGCGACCACAACCAGGCGACGGCGATCACGACCAAGCGATGATGAACGTGAGTTCTGCGTCCAGGCGGCGGCGACCATGACCAGGCGACGACGACGACGACCACAAGTTTCGCGTCTAGTCGGCGACGACCACGACCAAGCAACGACAACCACGATTTCCGCGTCCAGGCGGCTGCGACCATGACCACACGAATCCAACTTTCCGCCCTAGAGGCGGTGACGACCACGACCACGCGATTCCGACGTTCTGTCAAACGAAAGCGACCTTTTACGACTCATGGGGAATGGCGCACAAGGCATGACTACGGAAGAGGTTAGCGACCTGTGAAGAACTATCGCAGAGGTGTACCCAGCAACAACCCTCGCGAGGACTCAACATTCAAAGACGACCTGGGTGTGCTCCAACGCGCACACAGCACAAGAACACAAGAGCATCACCTAAAAGGGCTCAGTATCACCACCTTGATGCCACGAGAACACAAGGGCTTAGTGCCAAGATCAGAAGGACATAACGTGACGAAATGCCACGACCATGACATAACAGAAGTGGAGAAGGAAGGTGCGCAACAACAGCCAGCTCGACCGCTACATCCACTAATAAAAGCTCAGTACCACCACCTCGATGCCAAGATCAGGAGGACAAAGTGCGACCGAAAAGAGCTTCGAGCCTTCGACATGGCATATACCCAAATAGCTTGTGTTTGTCCAGCGACCAAGAACTAGAAGGCCTTGAAGGCATGACCATGGCAACCTTAGAGGCCTTCGACGACCTGCGACCTTGCGTGGAATCACCACCACATACAGAATTGGACGCGCCCTGCACCACTGAGACGCACCAACAACGACCATTTCAGCTGTCAATGACCTGCAACCTTGCGCTGATCCTCCGCCATCACGTCAGTGTGGCCATTGTTGCGCGGATCTAGTCGGCACCAAGGAAACCCGCCCTGCACGGCGACCAAGACTGGCCCTTTCACACCACGAACAAGGTGGAGATCCAGCAGAGCTACTGCCCGTGCACGAAACCCCGGTCCTTGAGAGGGTAGGGGGGCGGGGGGGAGGGGCCGGATCCGCACGCTCCTTGCCGTATCCGCGCAGCCCCCTCCACGTGGTGGCGCGCAGGGACTCAGCCGCGCCGGATCTGTGAACTGGGTCGATGCTACAGCCGGATCCGCGCGGCCCCCGCCTCGTGGTGGCGCACAGGAACGCAGCCGCGCCGGATCCGCGCACAGGGTCGACGCCGCTGCTGGATCCGCGCATAGGGTCGACGCCCTCCGGATCCGGACCGGGGAAGAGGGAGGGACACCACCATGGTCGGGGAGCCGTCGCGTCGGGGTAGAGGGAGGGGCGCTGCGCCGGGGGAGAAGGAGGGGAGCCGCCGCGCCGGGGTGAGGGTCGTCTTCTTGTTGTGGAGGAGCGGGCGGTGCTTGTTGCCCGGCTTGTCGTCGCTGCTGACACCGGCGTCGACCTTGGGGCCGACGATTTAGACGGCGTGGAGGACGACATCGACCCTGCCGTGGAGGTCCGGGCTTTCGTCTCCTGCTCGTAGCGCGCCGGGGCGGCGATGTCGTTGAGCGTCGATTGGCCGCCGCGCTGGCCGAGCGGCACGAGCTCGGGGCGGCGGCATCGTGGATCCGGGGCGGCGCACTCGGGACAGGGCGGCGGCGTCTTGGATCCGGGGCGGCGGGGTCGTGGTTGGGCGGCGGCGCCGTGGATCTGGGGGCGGCGGCCGCCGCGTTTCGCCCGCGAGTCGCGAGAGGGCCGCGGATGCTGCTAATCTTGGGAGTGCCTGCAGAAAATCCAATTGTTTATGGTCACCCAAATACTCCAGCACATCAGAATAAACTAGGTTAACTACTCTATGTGCACTATTTCCTATTCCTCTTCAAACCATGTTGCAAGACTTACTACTGTGCAATGGGACTTTCTTTCTAGTGGAAAAAGAAGAGAAAACAACAATGTGTGCTATCTTTTAGGCATGCTTCGCTCAAGAATAGAAACAGTGTGTGCAGCTAGCACGAACGACTGTCTAACCTCGTAGAAAGATTGAGTGTTCAACCTAACACTACGCACAACGTTTTTTTTTAATTATTTTAACCATCAAAATAGTGACGGAACTGGGGGCGAATGCCCCCCTCCCCCCACCGCATGCTTTGCCCACCCTTTGTTTTACAAGTTGAATCATTTGTCCACCCTTATTGATACATAAAAATTTACCAAATGTTTATATCTACCTATAGCTCTCTGAATAAAAAATTATTACTATTTGGTCCCCTATTATTTCATTTTTTTATATCTACCACTGCATCCAAACGGCATCACGGGTGCAAGAAACACCACCTACAAGATACAACGTACAGCCACGTTACGTGAGTTTGCAACAAAACATCACATACAAAACCGAGAGTACGAAACTGCTACAGTGTAGTTTACATACAACAGTGCGCATACATCGGATTAGTCTGCTACTTGGTTGTTCAACAATTGCTGCTCCCACCTGCTAGAACCATCGACTTCTTTCAAAAGAAAGGAAAAATTCTCGCATCTCTCCCTCCAGTGCATGCCAAACCGACGAAATATGTGGTACCTCATGCAATGCACCGCGAGGGGCCCGCCTCGTGTCCCCAGTCTAGACAACATGGGACCTACAATGGAGGCGTCGACGACTTGCCCCACTCCGTTCAGCCTGGGAGCTTACGCCAGTCTCAGTGCTAGATTTCATTGTGTGGTTTCCAAGAGTGACATGTCATCTAAAGAGTTTTGAGTTGAGAATGAAACTAAGACTCACAATGCAAAATTTTATTTTCATTATTTCATATGTTACCGTAGCACTTAAATACTTCATCTAAGTGGCCAATGAGAATAAATGAATGTGTGAAGATGAAACCTAAACACTCTCAGTGGAGTGTCATTCTGATTTCAAAGTTTTGGTAACCGTGTACACTATGTTTCATCCCCATGAAACTCAATTCTTATCTTTCCTCATAAATTTGGTGCCATATCATCTTTTTTTACTTATGTGGCATGCTATTTAATGTGAATGAAACTTGGAAGAATGGTCTTACACGCAGCTGACCCGCGACGAACACACACTTTTTTGATGGGACGCGCACGGTAATGATGATGTTAGTCATCTTCCGAGCTAGGAGGCAACAGGTAGGCACTGTGGTGAACATATATGAGTCGAGGACGCCCGTGGCCGGGAGCAGCGCGGCCGATCGTGTACCGGAGCACGCACGCGTCGTGCGCCGTGGGCGCGCTCACGTTCCGGCTGCCGAAGCACGCACGCATGACGAAGCTGGGGGGCATGCATGCGTGTTACGGCATCCACTTCGCAGGCGTAACTCCAGTGTGCAGACGAACGCGCCGCACCATGTTGTCAACTCAAGCAGCTGAGCGCCGCTCTCGTTGGAAACCGTGCCATCCCATGCACGCAGGCCGCGCTGGGTTGGTGGTGGTCTCGAACGTCACGAAGCTGTGGTACCTGCGACTGCGCCTGCGCGTCCATCCCGTTCAGCGTGCCGAGCCTCAGCCCCGCGAACGCCGCGTCGGTCGGGGCCAGCACCGTCACGCCGTCACCTGCGAGGTCACCTCCGTGTCCTTGAGGAGGCGCGTGAACGCGTTGTACTTTACGGCCTTCCTGAGGTTCTCGGTCAGGTTCAGAGGCCCCGCCGGCCGCCGGAGCCGGGCTTGGCGCGGCGACGTCGTCGACGGCCCCTGCTGTCGTGGATACAAACAATGGCGGCAAAGATAGCTAGGATTTTCTCGAAAAAAAAAAAGATAGCTAGGATTGCCACAACAAGAGACGGCATCGTTGCAGTTCGGATTCTTCGGAACCAGGCCATCTCACAATGTTTGTGGCTACGTTTGCACGAAGAATGAAACGCGGTGCATGCAGAGCTCTGCGCAATGGATGAGCAATCGAGAGTAGGAAGAGGGCGGCTGTCTTGCAGTAAAATACTAACTGCCACGCAGTTGGTTCCGCCATCTTTTCCTGCCTGCAGGAGAAGATGCCATTCAGGGTTTCAAGAGCTCTGTTTCGGTTAGTCGGGTGGAACATGTGCACATCTAATAAACAGGGGACCAGTAACGTTGTGGCTGGGGATTCTTGCAGGCATTGGCGGCTAAATCCAATTGTACGAGCGCTTATGCCCAAGACTACGAAACGATCAGATCACATATATAGTATTGTTTCTAGTTATATCACTGCTTTCGCATAAGACATATCAGAAGCAGAAATTACTTAGAAACCAAACACGACCAGTTTCACCATATTCAAACTGATAGTGCTACTGCTACCCTGGAAGCACGAGCCAATTATTCAAACTGACCGTACTAACTTCTAACACAAACTTAACGCTAGCTTCACGACCGATATAAACGCAGGACATTCAGGACATAAAAGCAGGGTAGCTAGCTCCTCCATTGGGAGAAGATTCAGGGCCTCTCGCCGCGGATCCTCCTGGCCAGATGAACATCCTTGGACATGATGGTGACACGCTTGGCATGGATGGCGCACAGGTTGGTGTCCTCGAACAGACCCACCAGATATGCTTCTGCCGCCTCCTGCAGAGCGAGCAACGCGTGGCTCTGGAAGCGCAGGTCGTTCTGCATGCACAGCCAGCCACCACCAGGTAAAGCGTAAGGCTCTTAATTTGAACGAGTTAAAAAGAACAACTAAAAATGCAGCTATGAGATGGGCCGAAAGAAGAACCATACGTGAGAAAGCTGGGCGATCTCCCTGACGAGCCTCTGGAAGGGAATCTTCCTTATGAGCAGCTCGGTGCTCTTCTGATACTTGCGTATTTCGCTACAAAAGTAGAGAGGAGATTAAGCAGTTTAATTATTGAAGCTTTTGTTAACGCGGAAGACTCAACATATGCTGCTGTACTGCTGCACTTACCGAAGTGCTACCGTTCCAGGGCGGTACCGGCGAGGCTTCTTCACTCCGCCGGTTGCTGGGACTGTCTTACGAGCAGCAACCTACGGTTGACAAACAAGTTGTCATGAACAAACCTATATACCAGCACTAAAGTTAAGTAGAAATACTAGTAGTAACGTTGAATAACGTACAAAGACACTTGCAACGAGTTGCTTTCTAGGGGCCTTTCCTCCAGTCGACTTACGAGCTGTCATCTTGGTACGAGCCATCTTGCAATAAATCATGTAGAAAAGAATATACAACAAGATATTATCATTTGGACTTGACATCCTTGTAAGGCATACGAAGCAAACCCTTGTCTTTCTATCAGTAATCTGCATCTAAAGTTGTGCATGGAAGGATTTGGGGGAGAGGGGATTTGAATGTGTACCAGGATCTGTATACATTAATATTTCAGAACTATGAGTGGAGATGTGACTGTTTGATTTACACTTTTTTGGGGGACGTTTGATTTACATATATTGATACAGTACAATGAACGCTCAGATAATTAGGACTCAGGAGGCCTTAGCTTGTAGAGGATTAGTGCACTGGAAAGGGAAGATAAAAATTCTGCAGGGAAGTAAACCTATTCTCATCAGATCATTGGAGGGAACTACAGTCTGATTCAGTATACGCACATTACACAGTATAGGATAGGAGTGCACATTGGAAACAATGTCACACATGAATAAAATTGTGTATACAAAAGTATCTAACAGTGAGAGTTATCACGCCTAGCTAGCTTAATCATGCTAAGATTCGCAACACAACATTTTTCTCAAGACGGAAACCCTAGAACTGCACTAAAAGGGAAAAGCAAGGCGCAAATCAGCTGAACCATGTGGAGATTATATATAAATTAAGCACATATCAATGACCACAATTCAGTATACGTGGACAACAAAAGCAAGAATATCTCTCCATGACATAGCAAGAATATATAAGGCAACTGATTTCTTCAGACGGATCAATCTAAACAGAGAAGTTGATCGGAGAAAGGAGACAGTATGTTTACCTTCTCTTGCTGAAACTGCTACTCTGCAAGACTGCAAGCTGGGTCGGAGAACCGTCACTTGTTGCGTGCCCTAATGATCTGCCTTCTCTTTTTTTCTGGTGTGGTAAAAAGTGTAACATCCCAAATTTCAAATCAAAATTAAAATGGAATAAAAATCACTCCGATTTTGAATTTTGTTTATTTCTTTCCTTCTCATCAAATTTTAGAAATAAAATTAACTCAAGTAATCCAAACTTAGTTGAATATGAAGTTTTAAAGTATAAAAATTTATGCTCAAGTGCTTGTCTACATTTAATATCCACTAAAATTTGAACTTTTGGAGATTTGCAACAAATAAAAATAACTAGATGTTGAACCATAGCAAATTCACCTCGAATTTAAAATCTGGAGTTTCAAATTTGCACAAAATATCACCATTTGCATTCTTGGAGTTTTGTTCGATTTCTGTGTTGATGTTTTTCATTCCTTTCTCTCAAATTTGAATCCATTTCAAATTTGAGCCAAATTTGTTAAACCTGAAAATAGAAAAAAAAACTTTCTAATCGCCAGTGGGCCGAATTCCCTCTTTCTAGCCCAGCCCGCCAGCCATTTTCTTTTCTTCCTTTTTCTTTTTCCCCGTCGCGGGCCTCCTCCTCCCTTTCTCCTCGGCCCGCTTCGGCCTGTCGCGGCCTGGCCCAGCCCAGCTACCGCGTCGTCTTCCTCCTCCTCCGGTCTCTCTCTCTCTCTCGCGAACTCTCCCGTCGGCAACGCGTCGCCGTCACCGTGTTTCACGCCGGCTTCATCTCCAGCTCACCCATGCGCGTCACTGTGGCCATGCCGCCATGGCATCACCCCTGCCAAGCTCCGCGACCCGAGGCCACAGTGTTGCGGGCGCCGCAATCTCCCCGTGTTCTCCGCTCTCACGCTACACCGCCGGAGCTCGTCGTCGCCGTCCAGGTGTCGAAGAGCGTGAATCACCGCCGTTCGACTCGCGGCGCCGACCTGACGCGCTCCATGTGCACCGCAAACCTTAGCCGCTACGCAAGCTCCTCGCCTTCAATGCACTCGAAAAATCTTCGCCGGCCGGAAATATCGTTGCCGGCGATATTTCCCGGCCAAGCCGCCTCCTCCGGTCTATAAATAGACCCGTCATCCTCTTCTCTACCTCCACAACACCACTGCTCCGTCAATCGAGCACAATAGCCTCCCAATCGCCGGAATACCCTTTCTTCCCCAACTCCGGTCGCGGCGCCGATCTCCGTGCTCCGGTGAGCCGCTCTTCCTCTCTTTGCTTCTACCGCTCTCTGCTCCCCTATCTAGCCTACCCCGAGCCTAAACCCGAGCCCTTTCGGGCTGAAACCTAGCGCGCACCGCGCGCCTCCCTTCGCCGCCGCGCGAGCTCGGCAACAGCCCTCCTCCCGGCCTCGCCTGGCGCATCTCGCGCGCGCGCCACCTCCGTCACAGCAGCGCGCACCCGCCCGGCAGCACGCACTCGCGAAAACGCGCACGCACGCGCGTTTCCCTCACACGCCGCCGCCTCCCCAGCTCCGGCGACCCTGCGCCGCCGTCCTAGAGCCTGCTGTCGTCAACGAGCTCCCGTCCCAGCTCCGCCTACACGCGCTATATCCCGACGACTTGCTCCCGTCGCCCCTCCGCCATCGTAGCCGTCGCCGGTTAGGGTTCCGGCCAAGCGCCGCCGCGGCGCACTGCTCCGGCTGACCGTGAACCGAGGCGTGAACCCGGTCCACGCCACCGTGGACCGAGTCCACCACTTTTCCAATAGCAAAATAATTCCAGAAATCTAGGAAATCCCCAGCACTGTACACTTTGCAGGAAAACCCCTAAACTTTTTAGTATTTCTGTTTAGGTCCTGTCTTTTTACAGAAACACCCCTATACTTTTCTATAATTACCTTGTAGTCCTTGCCTTTTTACATCAAGGTCCCTCAACTTTTCCATAAGTACATATAGGTCCCTGGAACCTTTCTGTTTCTACAGATAAGTCCCTAGAAACTTTTCTATACTCGCAAACAAGCCCCTAGAATCTTTAAATGCCTATATCTTTTCCATCCGAGCTCCGTTTTGAGCGATTCTTGCGCTCACGCGTTCGTAGAAACGCATAGTATCTTTTGGTACTGTCCGTGGAGCTCCACCCCACATCCGCAAGACATCAAATACCCCATGTTTTCCCTTCGCCCGATAAATCCTATCTCGACAAATCATTCTTCGCTGATCTCGCATAGCGCAACTGTTCTTTCACCTGTTAGTGATGAACCTAACCCCTCTTGTTGAACCATTCCACCTCTTCTCGTCGTACCGTCCCACCTCAAGTATAGTAACCTCTTTTCATCACGACCCGGCTTTAACCCTAGCCTAGCTCAGTTATCGCCTAATCAAACCTGATCCAATGTTGTCCTCGCCATTTATCTAGTTTATTGATTTATTCACCTCCTTTATTCGATGTCAGTTATTTGAGAATTTTATTGGTATTTCATTCGCCGTTATCTGAGGCTATTCTTTACTATTTATTGCCTTCGTAGTGCATGTCATGACTAGACCATGCATTTAATCTTGCACCCTCGTGCATTAAAGCATATGCAAATCTTTTAAATAAACAACCCTTTTGTTTCAGTAAGCTTATCAGCATCGTAAAACAAAGTTTATTTGATAAATTCCTACCTGCTGCATGTTGCATACAGCATTGCATGCATGAGCTGCACGAGTACATTAATGCCTGCATGCAATCATGATAGATTTCAATGAATAACTTTAGTTATGTTAATAAATTCATCAATGCTTGCAAGATAAAGTATAATCTTTAAACCATAGGTTGTGTAACCCATACAGCATTGCATGCTTGTCTAAATTTATATACATATTTGCATTTGCATATCCTCTCCTCAAAACCACTCATGTTCTTTAATAGAAATAACTTAAGTTTTATATAATAGATATGCACGCAATCACCATCAGTAAAGCATGTGCATCTCATCGTCCTCACCCTAAGGTTTTCAATAAGTAAAGTTTTATGCAAAGCCCTGCACCCTTACTTCTTTTAAGAGAAACAGAATAACTAATATTTTGTCTAGGTGAATATGGCCTTTACAAGGCCAAGAACATAACCTGTAACGTATAACCTTTCATAAATAGAATATGCTGCATCATGTATGATTCATGCCCCTTGTTCTACATTGGTGTTCCATCGGTTCTTCTTATTGGAGTTAATTGGATCTTATTGGTTCTTTCCGACCTTTAATTCTTTTGCGGTAGTTGTTTATACGTAATGTTTCTATACACTAGCTTACACGAAATTCGAGGAAGAGCCAGAAGAATTCAAGGAAGATCTAGAAGATCCAAGCTTCGAGGATGAGTTGAAGAATCCAAGCCCGAGGACGAGTCAGAAGATACAAGCTTAAGAGGAGGACTCGAAGACATCAACTTCGACAGAAGATCTGAGGACCAAGAATCGGAAGATTAGGATAGCGTTTTCAGGCAAGCTCTACTTCTCCTTGATCATGATTAAACCTACTGTTTTCGCAATGCACCTATATGGCCTGCTCTCGTATTTGCATTACTTGTTACTTTACTGATTGTGTAGTTATGGACCTACTTACTTATTGATATTGATGTCTGTTACTTAGGCATTGATATCTGAATCCTTGTTAACCATTGTTTACCTGTCACCTTGATAACCCTAGGGTAGTCCCATCACTTCTATGATGGCGCTTTTCCTTGCTACTAGACTGCTTAGGACCCCTCGCAATGTTTCTACATTGCCACACCTTACTCACTTATACACTTTTGCAAATGCGTGAAATGAGTTTGGTGGTGTGCGTGATATTTGGGGTTGGGAGTAGCACAACTGTGTTAGGTGATGATGGAGACAGTGATGGGATGGTTGGATTGCGGGCAAGGCCATTAGTAAGTGAATGATGATGTGATGGATTATGTGATAGTCCCCTAGTGTGGGAGACATGGTGCTTGCCCGGCCACATAAGGACCGGTTCATTTAACCTTTAACAAGATGATTCTCGTACAACCACGGAACCTGTATGGGAAGGACTTATCCTACCTTCTTGGTACTCTTGCAAATTCCATCTGGAGGCCAGTAGAGGCGACGGAAGCTCAGGAGAAGATCCGGGAAACGTACCCGTGATCCGGCTCGCGGAACCTGTTGTCAGCTCACGGGAGTGCCGCATGTCCCGTATATGTTACAGGATCCTGCCATCAGTTACAGGAGCACGACATACCCTGCTATCTACTACAGGTGTACTGTGCCATTATGTGACCTTTCATGTCACAAGCCCCTGAGTGTGATTTCGTGGTGGACTTGTGAGACTACTCGGAGGAGATGGAATAAGCGTTGCGTACCCCCTTGCAAAGGGTGCGTAGCTCGTGGGAAAAGATGTACAACCTCTGCAGAGTATAAAATTCATCCGGATGGACGTTGTCACGGCATATGACGCATCTATGTTGAGTTCGATATGATTAGCCACCTCTCTTTCCTTGAAGTGTGAGTGAGCGGTAGTCTGCTCGTGTTTTGGAAGTGATGGCAAGTGTGCCGGGTCGTTATGACCAATGGAGGTCAGAAGGCCCAACTAAAACTTGGGAACTGGCGGGAATGATTCATACTCCCCCAGGGCCAACCAACTAAAATATTGACAGTTACTTCCGTTTTATCTAAAGAACTCCTTCACCTGCTTTAGTGAACCTTGCATAAAAATTTGCTTGCTGCAAATGAACCCTACGGCCAATTCCTTGCTAAGACCAAATATTCATGTATATATACCTTGTGTAGTGTAGGGCTTGCTGAGTACCTTATGTACTCACATGTTTGCAACTGTTGGTTTAGTAGGAGAAGACTTCGTAGAGAACGACGACGATTGGGTTTTCGGTTCTGCTTCTCAAGTTTGCTTGTGGCGTTGGGCCATGGTTTCCGCTGTCTGCTTCACCGTTAGTTGGTCGTATTGACTTGGATAGTTTTGAATCCTTGTCGTACCGCCACTAAAGGTCTTTTATCAGGTATCTTACTTATTTATCTATTCGAAGTATGCTTTTGATTATCATATCTGTGTTCTTGTGCGTATCAGCTACTGATCCAGGGACTGATACAGGATGCACAGCAGATTCCAGAAATGGGGTCTGACAGAGTGGTATCAGAGCATTACTTGACCGTAGAACGAAAACCTAGGATTTGTCACGTTCAGAAATGACTATTTTCAAAACTAGTCACAAAATCTTCCATAGTACCTCTTCTTCATCTTTTTCAACAATCCCGTTCTTCTCCCGACCAATGGCAAGAAGACATACCTCAACTCCCATGTCTGTGTGCAGGAATGCTCAACTCGATAGAGAACCAAGACTACGTGACCGTAGAAGTGTATAATAGAGTGTTCGAGGTTTATCGTCTGCCTGATGTGGTTCCCAAAGGAAAGAGCACTATCAATGTCGCCAAGGGCACTAAATCACAGAAGACATGTCTCTATTGCCACAACCCAGGACACAAGATTGCCAATTGCGCCTACTACAAAGCATGCCTTGAAGAAGAAACTGCAGCGACCCACATGAAGAATGATGTGCTGAAACATACATCAGACATTCAATCTGTAGAACAGGAAAACCAACAAGAGCAAGAAGTTTGGAATAACAGGGGTGGCACGTACCTAATGTCACTTGCTAGCATCGCTAGTGCGGTTGAAAGGTTGAGTAACCTAGAGGAGTCCATAAAGAAGATAGGTGAAGAAATTGCGGATCTCGCAAAGCTGCTGCGACCCAAAGATGTCAACAAGAACTGTGGCAAGAAGAGGAAGTCTAATGTGCACGGATCTGGTCAGAATGCATCAGAGGGTCTCAAGAAGTCAAAGGATTCGTTGCCCATTCCACGTCCTATAGTGGGACCTAGTCTTCAGCAACCAGTCGTCATACGTCAGTCGACAAGCAACACAAGCCAACCACAAGAGGTTCACTCAAAAGCAACCAAGAGCAACACTACCAAAAAGCAAAGAGTTTGCTTCCACTGTAAGGACCCAGGACATATGATAGCTAGTTGTCCCTACAGACAAGGCACCTTGTAATCATGTTGAAAGGAATTGTACTTCTGTTCATGAGCAATAAAAGAATCAGTATCTGTCTTATGGAAACGTGGAATGATTTTACAACCAATGTTTAAACATGAGTTGAAATGGATAAGTAAAAGCCCAACCTCATATGGAGCACAATGGTAGTGCAACACCAACGCGAGCAACGTCAGACATCAAGACGATGAAGCCCTGTTGATGCGAAAATGTGAGCAATGGTTTTTCTTTATCTGACTAAGTCATATGACCCTCTCGATTTCTTTTGGTCAACGGACTATTGGTCGAGTTTTGAGGACGATCAAAAATCGATAGTCATCCTACCTATAAGCCTTAAACGCCGTTATAGCGCATACACATAAGACCTCAACAAATAAATTACATTGTTTGTGTGATTCGATGATTTTGTTGACTTTGGCTCTTCTTCTATGTGTGTGCTCTTAATTAAGTTAAATAACATAATAACAATAATAACAGTTTAATAAGTAGAATAGCAGCTTGACAACAGCTTAAGAACATAAACCCTTTCCCAAACCTAGCCTAAATCTTTTCTGGTGTAACCAGGATGCCGCCAAAGAAATCTGCCAGGTTTCAGACCCGTCAGAAGCGCAAGGCAAAAGTTCTTGAAGATCATGACACAGCTGGACGAACTGCAAGAGGTGAAACTAACAAGAGGAAGAAGCCAACCACTCAGCAACAACACCAAGCGAGCACCAGAAGACCCTCCGCAACCCAAAGTGAGGAACATGAGGCGTCTCACCACAATGAAGAAGAAGGCAATCAAGAGACCAATAGTAACAATAACCATGGTTCTAATGAGGTGCCTCAAGAACCATCGCCGCCACTGGTCAACCTCACAGAAGTGATGGCCAAACAGACTCAATTGTTGGAAGTAATTTCTCGGGAACAACAGAGCAATCATGGATATGGAATTACTTCTAGGATAACGGAATTTATGAAGCTCAGGCCACCTGTCTACGACAGCACTGATGATGACCCCTTAGCTGCTGATGATTGGCTCAAAGGTGTTACCAAGAAGTTTGATGTAATCGCAGCCAATGATAGAGAGAAAGTATTGTTATCCACTCATCAACTAATTGGAGTTGCTGGAGAATGGTGGGATAACTTCAAGGAAACAGTTGCAGAGCCAGATGGTATTACATGGGATGAATTCCAACAAGCCTTTCGTGAATACCATATTCCCACAGGAATCATGGACATCAAAGCAGATGAATTCCGTGCCCTTAAGCAAGAATCTATGACAGTGAATGAGTACATTCGAAAGTTTACAAAGTTGGCCAGATACGCCCCAGATGAGATCAATACTGATCAGAAGAAGCAAAACCGCTTCAGAAAAGGTCTTAACCATAAGCTGAGAATACATCTGGTTACTCACAACTACCCGGACTTCAGCACCCTGATGAATAAAGCCATTTTGCTTGAAGAAGCATTGATAGATCAAGAAAACGACAAAAGTCACGAGGTCCAGCCATGTGGGCCAAAAGGAAAATGTGAAGTACAGGAATGGAAATCTTACCGGAAGCAGAAATACCGAAGGGTGAAGAAGAACAAACCACGTGCGGTCCTTTCTGGTTCTAAGACTCCCAGTACTTATAGGCAAAACTGTGAAAGCAAGCCACAAGGAAAGAAGGTACCGCGTAGAAATCAGAAGTGCTACCTGTGCCGCAATCGTGGGCACTTCGCAGCAAACTGCCCTGAGGCTGTCGGACAAGGAGACAATGAGTAACAAGCATGATCAAAGCTCCAATCTATCACATCAGTAGCTTGGACATCAAGGTTTACCGAAACCTTATGTAAGAGCGTTGCAACATAAGTAACCTGTTGTACTCTCTACTTTGGAATATCAATAAAATGTCGTATCAGGTGTTGTGTAGTGACGAAATATATGGTCTATCAGTCCTGGTCAAGGTCAGACCTCAAGCTACATCGATAGCGATGTACTTACCTTCTGAATCTGGTAAAAGTTCTTAGCAAACCCACCTATGAGGATAAGTGGAAAAGGCATTTGGAAAAGCCACCCATGGAACAATGAGAAACGCCTTAATCCTTTGGATAAGATATCACCTATGAACATCTGCTGCTTATTTGAGAGCGTTCTGTACTTGTCTATTGGCTCCCGCGCATCAGGATTGAGGTGGGCCTATTGTGTTTCTGTGATTGCATCTCAGAACGAGCTTCAAGTTAAAATCCTTTTTAAGTGGGGTAGGACCCCTCTTGCACCTTGAAGAAAGGACCTCTGCTACATAGGTAGTGCCAAAGATCACAAGATAGAAAGAATCCTCTATCGAAGCTCGCAGTATCAAGAAGCATCCGATAAAATTTTGGATGTTACCACCGTCAAGCAAGAAGACGCGCGAGAAGTTCTACACCATCCCAGTGGACCGCTTGAATCTCGAGGACGAGATTCCTTTAAGTGGGGTAGATCTGTAACATCCCAAATTTCAAATCAAAATTAAAATGGAATAAAAATCACTCCGATTTTGAATTTTGTTTATTTCTTTCCTTCTCATCAAATTTTAGAA
The DNA here is from genome assembly GCA_012490785.1 of Eragrostis nindensis. Classification (NCBI taxonomy): domain Eukaryota; kingdom Viridiplantae; phylum Streptophyta; class Magnoliopsida; order Poales; family Poaceae; genus Eragrostis; species Eragrostis nindensis. The sequence continues at coordinate 371,963 of JAAXCT010000446.1, forward strand.
ATAAAATTAACTCAAGTAATCCAAACTTAGTTGAATATGAAGTTTTAAAGTATAAAAATTTATGCTCAAGTGCTTGTCTACATTTAATATCCACTAAAATTTGAACTTTTGGAGATTTGCAACAAATAAAAATAACTAGATGTTGAACCATAGCAAATTCACCTCGAATTTAAAATCTGGAGTTTCAAATTTGCACAAAATATCACCATTTGCATTCTTGGAGTTTTGTTCGATTTCTGTGTTGATGTTTTTCATTCCTTTCTCTCAAATTTGAATCCATTTCAAATTTGAGCCAAATTTGTTAAACCTGAAAATAGAAAAAAAAAACTTTCTAATCGCCAGTGGGCCGAATTCCCTCTTTCTAGCCCAGCCCGCCAGCCATTTTCTTTTCTTCCTTTTTCTTTTTCCCCGTCGCGGGCCTCCTCCTCCCTTTCTCCTCGGCCCGCTTCGGCCTGTCGCGGCCTGGCCCAGCCCAGCTACCGCGTCGTCTTCCTCCTCCTCCGGTCTCTCTCTCTCTCTCGCGAACTCTCCCGTCGGCAACGCGTCGCCGTCACCGTGTTTCACGCCGGCTTCATCTCCAGCTCACCCATGCGCGTCACTGTGGCCATGCCGCCATGGCATCACCCCTGCCAAGCTCCGCGACCCGAGGCCACAGTGTTGCGGGCGCCGCAATCTCCCCGCGTTCTCCGCTCTCACGCTACACCGCCGGAGCTCGTCGTCGCCGTCCAGGTGTCGAAGAGCGTGAATCACCGCCGTTCGACTCGCGGCGCCGACCTGACGCGCTCCATGTGCACCGCAAACCTTAGCCGCTACGCAAGCTCCTCGCCTTCAATGCACTCGAAAAATCTTCGCCGGCCGGAAATATCGTTGCCGGCGATATTTCCCGGCCAAGCCGCCTCCTCCGGTCTATAAATAGACCCGTCATCCTCTTCTCTACCTCCACAACACCACTGCTCCGTCAATCGAGCACAATAGCCTCCCAATCGCCGGAATACCCTTTCTTCCCCAACTCCGGTCGCGGCGCCGATCTCCGTGCTCCGGTGAGCCGCTCTTCCTCTCTTTGCTTCTACCGCTCTCTGCTCCCCTATCTAGCCTACCCCGAGCCTAAACCCGAGCCCTTTCGGGCTGAAACCTAGCGCGCACCGCGCGCCTCCCTTCGCCGCCGCGCGAGCTCGGCAACAGCCCTCCTCCCGGCCTCGCCTGGCGCATCTCGCGCGCGCGCCACCTCCGTCACAGCAGCGCGCACCCGCCCGGCAGCACGCACTCGCGAAAACGCGCACGCACGCGCGTTTCCCTCACACGCCGCCGCCTCCCCAGCTCCGGCGACCCTGCGCCGCCGTCCTAGAGCCTGCTGTCGTCAACGAGCTCCCGTCCCAGCTCCGCCTACACGCGCTATATCCCGACGACTTGCTCCCGTCGCCCCTCCGCCATCGTAGCCGTCGCCGGTTAGGGTTCCGGCCAAGCGCCGCCGCGGCGCACTGCTCCGGCTGACCGTGAACCGAGGCGTGAACCCGGTCCACGCCACCGTGGACCGAGTCCACCACTTTTCCAATAGCAAAATAATTCCAGAAATCTAGGAAATCCCCAGCACTGTACACTTTGCAGAAAAACCCCTAAACTTTTTAGTATTTCTGTTTAGGTCCTGTCTTTTTACAGAAACACCCCTATACTTTTCTATAATTACCTTGTAGTCCTTGCCTTTTTACATCAAGGTCCCTCAACTTTTCCATAAGTACATATAGGTCCCTGGAACCTTTCTGTTTCTACAGATAAGTCCCTAGAAACTTTTCTATACTCGCAAACAAGCCCCTAGAATCTTTAAATGCCTATATCTTTTCCATCCGAGCTCCGTTTTGAGCGATTCTTGCGCTCACGCGTTCGTAGAAACGCATAGTATCTTTTGGTACTGTCCGTGGAGCTCCACCCCACATCCGCAAGACATCAAATACCCCATGTTTTCCCTTCGCCCGATAAATCCTATCTCGACAAATCATTCTTCGCTGATCTCGCATAGCGCAACTGTTCTTTCACCTGTTAGTGATGAACCTAACCCCTCTTGTTGAACCATTCCACCTCTTCTCGTCGTACCGTCCCACCTCAAGTATAGTAACCTCTTTTCATCACGACCCGGCTTTAACCCTAGCCTAGCTCAGTTATCGCCTAATCAAACCTGATCCAATGTTGTCCTCGCCATTTATCTAGTTTATTGATTTATTCACCTCCTTTATTCGATGTCAGTTATTTGAGAATTTTATTGGTATTTCATTCGCCGTTATCTGAGGCTATTCTTTACTATTTATTGCCTTCGTAGTGCATGTCATGACTAGACCATGCATTTAATCTTGCACCCTCGTGCATTAAAGCATATGCAAATCTTTTAAATAAACAACCCTTTTGTTTCAGTAAGCTTATCAGCATCGTAAAACAAAGTTTATTTGATAAATTCCTACCTGCTGCATGTTGCATACAGCATTGCATGCATGAGCTGCACGAGTACATTAATGCCTGCATGCAATCATGATAGATTTCAATGAATAACTTTAGTTATGTTAATAAATTCATCAATGCTTGCAAGATAAAGTATAATCTTTAAACCATAGGTTGTGTAACCCATACAGCATTGCATGCTTGTCTAAATTTATATACATATTTGCATTTGCATATCCTCTCCTCAAAACCACTCATGTTCTTTAATAGAAATAACTTAAGTTTTATATAATAGATATGCACGCAATCACCATCAGTAAAGCATGTGCATCTCATCGTCCTCACCCTAAGGTTTTCAATAAGTAAAGTTTTATGCAAAGCCCTGCACCCTTACTTCTTTTAAGAGAAACAGAATAACTAATATTTTGTCTAGGTGAATATGGCCTTTACAAGGCCAAGAACATAACCTGTAACGTATAACCTTTCATAAATAGAATATGCTGCATCATGTATGATTCATGCCCCTTGTTCTACATTGGTGTTCCATCGGTTCTTCTTATTGGAGTTAATTGGATCTTATTGGTTCTTTCCGACCTTTAATTCTTTTGCGGTAGTTGTTTATACGTAATGTTTCTATACACTAGCTTACACGAAATTCGAGGAAGAGCCAGAAGAATTCAAGGAAGATCTAGAAGATCCAAGCTTCGAGGATGAGTTGAAGAATCCAAGCCTGAGGACGAGTCAGAAGATACAAGCTTAAGAGGAGGACTCGAAGACATCAACTTCGACAGAAGATCTGAGGACCAAGAATCGGAAGATTAGGATAGCGTTTTCAGGCAAGCTCTACTTCTCCTTGATCATGATTAAACCTACTGTTTTCGCAATGCACCTATATGGCCTGCTCTCGTATTTGCATTACTTGTTACTTTACTGATTGTGTAGTTATGGACCTACTTACTTATTGATATTGATGTCTGTTACTTAGGCATTGATATCTGAATCCTTGTTAACCATTGTTTACCTGTCACCTTGATAACCCTAGGGTAGTCCCATCACTTCTATGATGGCGCTTTTCCTTGCTACTAGACTGCTTAGGACCCCTCGCAATGTTTCTACATTGCCACACCTTACTCACTTATACACTTTTGCAAATGCGTGAAATGAGTTTGGTGGTGTGCGTGATATTTGGGGTTGGGAGTAGCACAACTGTGTTAGGTGATGATGGAGACAGTGATGGGATGGTTGGATTGCGGGCAAGGCCATTAGTAAGTGAATGATGATGTGATGGATTATGTGATAGTCCCCTAGTGTGGGAGACATGGTGCTTGCCCGGCCACATAAGGACCGGTTCATTTAACCTTTAACAAGATGATTCTCGTACAACCACGGAACCTGTATGGGAAGGACTTATCCTACCTTCTTGGTACTCTTGCAAATTCCATCTGGAGGCCAGTAGAGGCGACGGAAGCTCAGGAGAAGATCCGGGAAACATACCCGTGATCCGGCTCGCGGAACCTGTTGTCAGCTCACGGGAGTGCCGCATGTCCCGTATATGTTACAGGATCCTGCCATCAGTTACAGGAGCACGACATACCCTGCTATCTACTACAGGTGTACTGTGCCATTATGTGACCTTTCATGTCACAAGCCCCTGAGTGTGATTTCGTGGTGGACTTGTGAGACTACTCGGAGGAGATGGAATAAGCGTTGCGTACCCCCTTGCAAAGGGTGCGTAGCTCGTGGGAAAAGATGTACAACCTCTGCAGAGTATAAAATTCATCCGGATGGACGTTGTCACGGCATATGACGCATCTATGTTGAGTTCGATATGATTAGCCACCTCTCTTTCCTTGAAGTGTGAGTGAGCGGTAGTCTGCTCGTGTTTTGGAAGTGATGGCAAGTGTGCCGGGTCGTTATGACCAATGGAGGTCAGAAGGCCCAACTAAAACTTGGGAACTGGCGGGAATGATTCATACTCCCCCAGGGCCAACCAACTAAAATATTGACAGTTACTTCCGTTTTATCTAAAGAACTCCTTCACCTGCTTTAGTGAACCTTGCATAAAAATTTGCTTGCTGCAAATGAACCCTACGGCCAATTCCTTGCTAAGACCAAATATTCATGTATATATACCTTGTGTAGTGTAGGGCTTGCTGAGTACCTTATGTACTCACATGTTTGCAACTGTTGGTTTAGTAGGAGAAGACTTCGTAGAGAACGACGACGATTGGGTTTTCGGTTCTGCTTCTCAAGTTTGCTTGTGGCGTTGGGCCATGGTTTCCGCTGTCTGCTTCACCGTTAGTTGGTCGTATTGACTTGGATAGTTTTGAATCCTTGTCGTACCGCCACTAAAGGTCTTTTATCAGGTATCTTACTTATTTATCTATTCGAAGTATGCTTTTGATTATCATATCTGTGTTCTTGTGCGTATCAGCTACTGATCCAGGGACTGATACAGGATGCACAGCAGATTCCAGAAATGGGGTCTGACAAAAAGTGCCGTGATGGGGCGGTATTTATAGGGGCCACGCAAGGCAACCAACCTGGCTTGAGACGTGGTCTATTCCGTAATTGTCGCCACCTAAGTTTCTTCGTACGCACGATCCGACGGCTTGGATCGTTTTGGTACGATTGTGACGCGGATTGATCTGGAAAAATGCAGGATTCCTATTGGTTGCTGGTACCAGGACGCGGATCCTTAACAATTTTTCTTTTGAGGAAACGGATCCTTAATAATTAATTAATCACCAGCTGCACATATTTGCACGAAGGGGACGTGGGAGTATTTCCACTTTGTGCTTCCTTGAGCTGGTACCTAATCGGCGGCGGCGGAGAGCGAAGGCGAAATCGAGGCCATGTACCTCCGGGCTCTCGGTTCCCTCACCCTCGCCACGCGGGATCGCCCGCGCTCGGGTGCAGGCGCAGGCGGAGTCCTCCTCGCCGAGCATCGTCTCCCGGGTGGCCCTAGGGGCGTCAGCGGCGAGATCAGCACGCCCCCTTCACATCCTCGTGAGTCTTCGATCGCTTTCCCTTGGTCCCAGATTGAAAATTTCTTCTTCACTGGCGGCTTATGTTCTCATTCTGGATTCCCGATGCAGAGGGATCTCACCATTGGTGGTCATGTCTCTTATGGTATTATTTCCGTGACCGCTATCACTGGATTTGCCGGAATTGTGTATCTTCTCAGCAAAAGTACAGATCAGTCAGGTATAAATTGCATTTACCTGTAGGTTGCTGCTGGTTGAATGCTCTGTTGCATGTATGACTTGCATGAACTATGTATGGATTGAATTTGCGTTTATAATTCTGTTTGGTTGCTCTGTTGCATGTTTGACCTAGCCATGAACTTCTTAACAGCTGACGGTTGGTCTGCTGAAAAGACCGGGAAGGAGGTGGCTGCCGTGGAGACGGCCGGGAAGGAGGTGGCTGCCGTGGAGACGGGGAAGGAGCGTTCTGCCATGGTGCTGGGGAAGGAGCCTCCATCTGCCGTGGCGCCGGGCAAGGAGCCTCCATCTGCCGTGGCACCTGTGAAGCAGGTGGCAGCCGTGGCAAGCAGGAAGGAGGTGTCTGCCGTGGAGACATTGACAGGGAAGGAGGTGGCTGTGATCAGTGGGGTCAACAAGGATGGTGACATGGATGATACAGCCGAAAGGGCAATGTTCATGGACAAAGACGGCAAGATGAACAGGATTGGCTATATCGATTACTTGCGGTTTGGAAGTGATTGTGAGTATAAGAAGACCCCAGAGCAGGAGAAGGTTGAGGAGCTCTGGAAGGATGCTGACGGGGCGAATGAAAGGGAGGACCTCATTGATGAAGCAGCCATGGAGGTAAGGTTTCAGGAATGGATGAAAGAGTTTGGGAAGAAATACAGAAGCAAGGAAGAGACCGCCATGCGATACAAAAGGTTTAAGAAGGCCGCCAAGTTTTCAGATGATTATAATGCATTCAAGTCAAGCGATGTGACCTCACCTAGTTATTTTGCTGACATCACTGAGGAAGAGTACAAGATTATGCACCCACTGCCAGAACGTGATGACCTTTTTTGGGAGGAGTATGTTGCCCTATTGAAATCTATGCTTGCTCGGAGGAACGCAAACAGGCATGGAGCAGTGACTGGCAGTCATGCCCATGAAGCAGGTATAGTTCCATGTTTATCTCTTATGTCTGGGACAATTACTCCTCCATGCCTATCTCTTTCAGCTTGAACATTAGTTCATCATATCAACTCTTTTTGGTCCTTAGGGGAAGGCACGAAGCCATCGTGAGGTCCAGCAAGGCCATTAATTCACCCACACTGCCACACACCCCGTCTTGAGGATGACTGAATCTGCTTTGTGTACTACTGCACAACTTCTGCAGGATGACATCTGTTTCCTTTATAATGTTTACAGGTTTTTGTTTTGTCACTTTGTGAAACATTAATAAACTTAGCTGGATGTTTATGTAAACCAGTACAAGAGAAGGTTCAATTCCTCTGAAACTACATGAGCATAAAAGAGGTGGCTTGTTAGCTCAGTTTTATAATGCTTATCTGAAGAGAGCTTGTGCACTTAGCTGTATTTTTTGTTTTTATTCAGTAAAGCAATTCATCAATTTTGATGTTCTAATCGTAATAATATATATAGATTCTTTGTTTTTCCAGGCAGGCCCCACAAGTTGCTATTCCAAATCTTCACTTTTAGCAGACTTCGACCGCCGTCGGATCATCCAGAGGGCATCCGTCTCACCGTCTGATCCCAGCCAAACCGCCAGCCTCTTGAAAGCATCCACTCGCCTCCCATCTCAATGCTCGAAACGATCGTCGACATAACCTCCTTGCCGATCTGCCCCAAATTTCCCACAGCCCCGCTGTGAGCTGCCTCTCCTCCAGCCCTCCCTCCATTGTTGCCAGGGTTCTGAAAACCGTACGTACGCCGGTTTTAAATCTCGAAAAAACCGGTCCGGTAAACCGGAGAAACCGGACGGTTTTCGAATTTGCTACAGTAACTAGGTTCGGTTTTGTTGAAAAACCGGCCGGTTTTGCCTACCGGACCGGACCGGTTTCACCGGTTACCGCCCGGTTTTCGCGGTTACCGCTCGGGATTGAGAACCCTGATTGTTGCTGCCCACATCTATCACTGTCATCAGGCGATGCACAGCTATGTTGCCGTCGATGGCGTCGCCAATGAACCAGCCTGACGCTAGTCATTGGGCCACGCAGGTGGGAAGTGCCAGCCACAATGTAGCGGCATGGGAAGACACTCTGGCTGCAACTCCGGCGAGCTCCTTACTGGTATTTGTACATCTCTTTTCTTCCAATTTTTGACACATTTAACTGTCCGTGCACTTAGACTTCCCAGGATTTGGATGTTCCCGGACTCCCTCTCCTTAATCCTTATGACACTCTTTTCTCCCGCCACAGTCGCCACACATCTATGCACTAGAGGACAAGATGGCACGAGAAAAACGACATGTAAAAAATAGTTGCGGCGAATGCTGACCAAATATACTATTGGAACTTGGCAGTGCGCTAGCTCCTGCCTATTTATCGATAAAAATAATATAATACTATTAGAATATTAGAATAGCAAATTGTACCTCGGATATACGTGCGAATCTTCAGTCATCGGATTCCACGTGCATGTAGCGTAGGGGACAGTGTCTCGATCAGCGATCTTGCTATTCTAATGCTAGCTGCTTCTGCTCGGAGGGCACGTGACAAAAACACGCCACGATTATATAAGCATGAAAAATTAGTTTAGTTGTCAACTTTCCGCCAATTTGACAGAGCTCCGGCCTAAAGAAAAACCATACATTTCTAAGAGCTGAACATATCTAACTCCAAAGACTAAGAAAAGTTGCGAATGAAAATGATCTTTGTTGAGTTATTTGGTTTTTATTCGACGAAAAATAGAAACTACAATATTTATTTTGTATTATTAACTTAACTAGAATCAGTGTGGATCTCGGAGCAGTAGCGGGCATTTACATTCAGAATTTATTACCTTCTCGCTGACTTACTTCTGATTAAATTAAGTACGACCTATTAGAGCGAGGCTCATGAAAAAAATGAATGATTTAGTCCATGGATGCCGACCTTTGGATCTCCATGGAGCCGCTGACACCTTTGGTGCACCGCCTCCTTAGCTACGACCTACACAAGGTTATATAAAAACTAGTTGGGAGCAGCTTTGATTCAGATAGACAACAAAGCATAGATGGAAAATTAGAAATCATGAGCGGTTGATGATGAATCCATCTTTTTGGTTCGTTAGTCCTTCTTTGCGTCTCGCTTGAATGAAGCACTGGAAAAGATTTGCAATTTTCATTTCTTTTCTGCAATTTGCAAAGTGGTGCACATGCACAGGTACGCGCTACATTATCAGTTTGTAATCTTTTACAACAAAATAGGACTTTATTTTACTCGAATTAAAAAATAAAAATAGAATCACATAGATACAAGCCGAGAATTGAAGTAGATTGGAAATAAAAGATCTTACAATTTTCTTGATGTGACATTTTTTTTCAACTGCATGGTGATGCACATGCACACAAACACACAAGCTACATTATCCTTTCGTAAAATTTTACAATAATAAGATAAGATCATCCTAAATTAAAAATAATAAACTAGGATCCGCATTCAAAATGTCCAGAATGGAAGCAGATGGGTGCATCTCCCCGGCCCTTATTATCGAAGAAATACAAAAACTAGTGGAAACATATAGATATCATCATCGGCCATCATATCGATCAGTGCGCCGACGTCGGGCAGCTGGTCGGATGAGCTAGCAGTTCCAGGTAATCATGGACGGTGGTGAACTTGACGTCCGGGTACAGCTGCGTCGCCTCCACCCCGGTGGACACGTCGATGGCCGTCAGCTTGCACACGTCTGCAGCCACCGTGGCATGCACCATGGCCAGCTGAAAGTTGAGCGGGAACGGAGACTCTTCGGTTTTCTTGACAAGCTCCTGTTCGGGCATGTAGTACTTGTCAAGGCTCTTGCCGGTCTTCTCTTCCCAGAGGGCGACGAGATGGCTGAATGAGCACATGTTCGCCGGAGGTCGAATGTACAGGATCTTGTTCAGCGTCCGAAGATCCTCCACGGCTCTGATTACCAACATGCTCATGTCCTTCTCATCCACGAAGATCACTATACACAAACCAATTAATAGTTGATTAATTAGCACCAACAGCTCGATCGATCGATCATTATAGTTGTCACTTGAAAATGGTGAATACCTGGTGTTTCTTCGTCGCCATAGATGGTTGCCTTGGTGGCCGGAGGGCCATCCACTTGAGGGTCCCCGAGGCGTGGTAGTACGAATCCTTGAGCCCAGTAGCTGCAGATGTAGGTGTGGGGGATCCCAGCCGCTCTCACGGCTTCCCGGACTCGACGCTTTGCCTGAATCATGCTTCTTACCAGCTCCAACATCGCGTCTTCGCGGGCTCCATCCAGGTCGCAACCGTACTCGGATGGCACAAACCGCTGCCGCATGAAGTTTTTCTTTTAGCGCCAAATAACTCTTTCAAATTTCAATCCATTGGTATTGCCAGTAATAATAAGGAGCTGTCTCATGAGAACTAGCAAATTTTTGATAGTAAATGCAAGAGAGAACCTTGACATTGCCAGCTTCCTTTATGGCTGCCACAATCTTGAGCTGCCCAGCCTCTAGGTCATCAGATCCATGGTGTCCGACAGCGGAGATAACCACGTCAGCTTGTTTGCAAGCCGCCACCAAACTCTCGTGGTCGTTCATGTCGCCCTGCATACAAGTAATTAATCAGATGCATGTATGATCTAGTTAAGGCCGTGAAGAGGTGGTCGGCACATACGCAGACGATCTTGGCTCCACGGGCCTCGATAGCCTCCAGAAGCTTCGTCCTGCCGGGGTCGCCGGCGGCAGAGCCCGCACGGACGAGCACGGCAGTCGGGTGGCCGGCGACGAGGCTTGCATTGACGAGGTGCTGCCCGATCATCCCCGTTCCACCGATCACAAGTATCCTACTACCACCCAACATGCTTGTGTTGCTAACCTTCAGCGCGTGAAGCTAGCTAGCGACTAGTTTGGGCATCCATGGTCCTCTCGCCATCGTCTATAAATACACTACATACGTACTCCTTTGCTTCCAACATGTGCATTGTTTTATACTCCTTTAAAATTAGTTGTAGGCAACAACTAGTAATTTGTTCAATTTCCACCATGTGCATTGCTTATTAGTATAGGTCAATTATGTAAACGCCGACACTTTGGGCATCCATCAATCCCCGCGCCTTCGTCCATAAATACACTACATACGTACGTAGTGCTTACTTTGCTTCCAACATGTGCGTTGTTTGATACTCTCCTCCACCAATATATATACTGTCTTCTGAGCTTGTCCTAACTCAACCTCTTAAAACTTTAACCAACAATATCAATAAAATGTATTCTTCTAAATTAAAAGGTTTACATGATATGATAGTCGATTTTTCGAGATGAATCTAGTAACTCATTTTTATGTTGACAATCTTTATGTTATTTTTTGTTATTAAAAGTCAAAGTTTTTTAAATAAAATTACTTAGGACAAGTCTAGAAGGCACTATATATTTGTTGACGGAGAGGTATTAATTTTCTTTAAAATTAGTTTAGCCAACAACCGGTAATTTGTTCATTTCCAACATTTGCATTATTCATTATAGGTTAATTATCATGTGAACGCCGCCACAATACTACTACAATTGAGCCCTGCAATGACAAGCAAAATGCCCGCCACTACTCTCTCGCCAATACTAGAGCGAGCTAGCAGTGAACACATACACCCGCCATTACTAGATCATTAAACAAATGAAAAAGAACAGGGCCCATGGCCACGGGCCGCCCCCACATGCCAGATGTGGACCAATCTCAAGGGTGGAGAAGAAGACGAGGTCGGATGTGCACTTAAACAGGTTTTTTTAAATAAATATTATTATTATTAAAAATTAGTTTTAGCCAACAACTAGTAATTTGTTTGATTGCTAACATGTGCATTATTTTTATTTAGGGGTGACCATTGCTGGTCTGGGGAAACCGGGTACCCAGTTTGAGGAAACCGTGGGTACACACCCCCGATTATTTATCATAGGTTAACGTTAACTATGACGAACGTCGACACAGCCAGCGGGTGCACAGGATAAGTTTAGAGTACACCGCAATATGCATAATGTAATGTTGAATTAATCAAAGGGTGATTGCACGTGGGATGTCGATTTTAATTTCTCAAACCGCGGGGTGCCTAAGCTTTGACTATGCACGGGTGAAATCCAGTCGTAAAATTTTTGAACTGATGGGCACCTTTTTATGAATTTTATTAATCGTATTAGTGTTTTCTCGGTTCTTGCCGAAATTGGAACGGAATTACTGTCCATTAAATGATCATATCGATTTAGGGTGTTGTGCCAGCTTATTGTATGGTTTTTAGAGCAAGCCCAATGGCTTGTCTTACAGACAAGTCACCAGCCTACCAACGCGACAAGACACCCAACGCCGCGCTCATCGCATGTCAGCAGGTTGCAACGGAAGAAACGATGGCGGGCCCACACGCAGTAACAAAACTGACATTGCGACGGTCGCATCTGCAAGCAACAAGCACACCTTTTCCCTCTGTTTCTCTCTCATCCACGCACACATTTGCCGACGTGGCTTGTCGGTAAGACAAGCCATTGGGCTTGCTCGTATACTGTTTAGCTACTGTAGCTACAGGGTATTTCCTATTCACGAAACTCAGAAAATGAATAAGTCGGTGAAGCTGGTTTTTTTTGGCTTTTTTGGCTCATCTACTGTAGCTACAGTGTTGTGTTAGGAGAAGCCCAAGCCGAAGCTCACGGTTGCCAAACACTCTTACTTTCTTTCACTTTACTTTCATCGCTTAAAACCTAGAGATGTTCATGTCTGGTGCAGGACTAGCGAAGTCCAACTTTCTAGGTACTCTTTTTCCTTATTACGCACTAAGGACGATAGATTCTGCCTCCACGGTCTTCCCACCGACGCCGGCACCTTAGCTCCATCCTTCATGGCGGCATGGCCGAAGAAGATGTCTGGCGGGGGCATCATCCTGTCGATGGAGTACCAGCAGGTACATTGAGTGAAGCAGCCTTCCAAGCGTGGCCTCCGCCATCCCCAACGACACACGTTCACCTGGTCCTTTGCTTCCAGCGCACTCTTTTCGTATTTAAACTGTTGTCGCCGTTGACTTTTTGAGTTACATTTGACCGTTCGTCTTATTCAAAATATTGACTCAAATATGTAAAATTATAAGTTATATTTTAATTTTCTTTAGTGATAAAAAATCATGACCAAATATATGAGAATTTTAAAAATATTTTGAGTAAGACAAATGGTCAAACGTAGCTCTAAAACTCAATGACGACAACAATTTAAAAACGGAGAGAGTGTGCATTGTTTCCCAATTTCCTTTAAATTAGCTGTAGCCAACAACCGCTAATTTGTTCAATTTCCAACTTGGCCATTGTTTGTTATAGGTCAATTATGTTGCACGCCGAGCCAGCACTTTGCCAGATTGGGCATCCATCAATCCTCGCGCATTGGTCCATAAATACACTATACATACCCACTACTTGTTTTCAGTGTGTACATTGTTTGATACTCCCGTTCACAAATGTAGGACTTGTTTGGGTGTTGTAGTTTTTTAAACTAAAGTATTAAGAAAATTATAGTTTAGGAGGTAGTGTCTAGCAAAACCATGATTAGAAAAAAAAAGTGAGGAGTGGAGTTTTTAAAATCCAAAATAGTTACACTTCTAGCAATACTATAGTTTTTAAAACTGCAAATATTGTTACATCCAAACACTTCGACCCCTCTCAAAACCAAAGTATTTTACTAAACAATATTATTCTTATTAAACTTCAAAAATACTTTGTATCCAAACAGGGGCCTATAGTGTCTTCTCAGCTTGTCCTAAGTCAACCTTCAAAACGTTCGCTAATATCAATAAATATACTCTTTTAAATTAAAATGCTTACATCTTATGATAGTTGAATTTTCAAGATGAATCTAGTAACTAGTTTTTATGTTGTCAATCTTTTTTTTGGTTATTGAGAGTTAATTTTTAAAAAGAAATTGACTTAGGACAAACGTATAAGACACTATATATGTAGACGAACAGGTTTTTTTTTTTAAAAAAAGTAGTATTATCCAACAACCTGTAATTTGTTCTATTTCCAACATGTGCATTATTTATTATAGGTTAATTATGATGTGAACGGCGAGACAACCGATGGCACTATTGTAAAGTGCAGCACTTATGTTGAATTATTCAAAGGCTAATAGCACGTGAGATGTCGATTTTGGCTTCTGAATCAGCGGGCTGCCATAGCTGTATATTTGATACAAAAAACTCCACTCCTGACTTTTTTTTTTTGATAGCTGTACATGCGCATTGTCAAATAGCCAAAACAATATTACTTAGGAACAGCTTAACAATGCGCATGTACAGCTTAACAAGCCAGCAGGCTTAACGCCACAGCGAACTCGCGGTCGCAGCAAAAAAGGCGCCGGTCCTCGTACCTGCTCACGGCGCGGCCGTGGCGTCTGCCCCCTTAATTGGCAGGAGCTCGAGGACGACGGAGTCGGTTTTCCCGCCGGCGCCGGCGCCTCTGCTCCACCCTTCAAGTTGGTGGGAGCAAGAGACCGTGTCGATGGAGTACACGGCCAGCGAGAACGCCGAGTAGAGCGGCCTCCCGAGCGGGGCCTCCGTCCGCCGCCCCCGACTACACCGCGCGCTCACCTGCTGCCGCCACCGTCGAGAGACGAGACGATGGCAGAGGGAGCTGGGGTTAACACAACGAGAGAGACGACATCATTGCAGCTTCGAACCTAGGTGCATCGATCTCAAAATCTAAATAGCCTTTCGAACCATGCCATTTCGCAAACTTTGTCGTCGAAACGGTGCATGTGTATTCTGCGCAATTGAGTAGCTAGGACGGGAGAATTAAACAAGAGTAGGAGGAGGGCGTCTGTCTTGCAGCTAAAAAACTGTCAAACCGTTGGTTTGGCCATCTTTTCCTGCCTGCAGAAGAAAGTCAGGGTTCAGGGTTGCAAGAGTTTTGCGATTATACTGGTGGAATGTGCGCATCAATGTATAAACAGGGGACCAGTAAGGTTGTGGCTGGGGACTGATATGGACTACGAAACGAGCATGCATCGGGTCATCACATATATTGTTTCGCATCACTGCTTTGGCATAAGACAAGAATCTGGACAATAATAGTATCAAGAAAAACATTACGTAGAAGTCTTACACGACCAGTTTCACCATACTAAGAGTAGTGGTACCCTGAATGAGCTAATTATACCTGACAGTAGTTCTAACTTTTAACACACAATTAACTTAAGGTAACGCTAAATTCACGATGAACGACGTAAGGCAGGACACTGAAATTAAGCTGGATGTGCAGCTCCATTAGCAGAACATTTAGGGCCTCTCGCCACGGATCCTCCTGGCCAGATGAACATCTTTGGACATGATGGTTACACGCTTGGCATGGACGGCACACAGGTTGGTGTCCTCGAAGAGACCCACCAGGTATGCTTCTGCCGCCTCCTGCAGAGCGAGTATCGCGTGGCTCTGGAAACGCAGGTCATTCTGCGTGCATAGACAGCACCAGCAAGTAAAACGTAAGCCTTGATGCATGACTTAAAATAACAACAACAAAAAAGATATATGAGATGGATCGAGGGAGCCGTACGTGGGAGAGCTGGGCGATCTCCCGGACGAGCCTCTGGAAGGGCATCTTCCTTATGAGCAGTTCAGTGCCCTTTTGATACTTGCGAATTTCACTGCAAAAGTATAGACAGAGAGAAGCAGTTTATTGCGGAGAAAGCACAAATGATTCACTTCTTGCACTGTTACCTGAATGAAATGCACTTAATGAGGCGGACTCAAATAAATTTTGTTGTACTACATGCACTTACCGAAGAGCTACCGTTTCAGGGCGGTACCGGCGAGGCTTCTTCACTCCGCCGGTCACTGGGGCTGTCTTACGAGCAGCAGCCTACCATTGAAAAGCCAGCATGCAAGTTATTATAAAATAAGCCAAGCACCTACGCCGTTAGACTAGAAATACCAACAACAATGATAAATAACTTACAAAAATCCTTGTAACGAGTTGCTTCCTAGGGGCCTTTCCTCCAGTCGACTTACGAGCAGTTGACTTGGTACGAGCCATCTTGCAAAAAGGAAAATGATAAATCATGTAGAATACAAATATTGGCTACAACAAGATGTTATCATTTTGGAATTGAAATGCTTGTAAGGCATACAAAGAAACCCTTGTATACGAGTAATCTGCATCTAATACAAGGTCGACGAGAGATCAAGTAAAACATAATGCTAACTGAATTGTGCATGTAACATGATCAAAAAAGAATTGTGCATGTAACCAGGAGACGGAGCAAGAGATCGACAAACAATCCTGAGTATTTCAGAAACTATGAGTTCAGATGAGAGGTGGGCTTCATGAGAATAGGACACTGGAACGTACGGTAAGGTTAAATTTCTACAGGCCAGGGAAACAAACAAATACATCACACGTACCATTGGTCATTGGAGAGTATTACCCTCTGGTTCAGTGACGCAATATTATACAGTAATAGAATCGGAGCACATAGGCAACAATGTCACGTGAACAAAACTGTATCCAAAGTGGTGTCATACATGTATGTGTGATCAAAGGCATGAAAACTTCTCCAACGGTTTGAGTTATCTTTGTAGCTTAATCATACTAAGATTTACAACACACATGTTTCACAAGATGGAAATAAACCCTAGAACTGCATTAAAACGGAACAAAACTGTATACACCAGCTGAACCATGCATCGACGACGATAAAACACAGATGACCACAATCTAGTACGTGGACAGATGTCTCCATGGCATTGCAAGGATAGGGCACCTGATCAATGTAGGAAGAGGAAATGATCGGAGATGGTATGTATTTACCTTCTTCTCTTGCTGAAACTGCTACTCTGCACGCTAGGCTGGTGAACCTCTTGTTGCCCTAATGGTCGGCTCCCTTCTCTTTTTCTGGCGCGGTCGAAACAGCCGGGGATGGGGTGGTATTTATAGGAGGCACGCAAGGCAGGAGACGTGGGCCTGTCCCGTAATTCTCGCCACGTCAGTTTTTTCCTCCATGATTGGACGGCGTGGATCATTTTGTTACGGCTGTGACGCGGATTGATTTGGGATAATGCAGCGTTCCTATTGGCTGCTGAAACAGGAACATGGATAACTAGAATTAATTCGCCAGCAGCACATATTTGCACGAATTGACGTGCGTGGAGGATTTGCATTTGGTGTTTCCACAAAGTCTGTTATATTTTTGGGAAATCAATAAAACAATATACTCCATGCATAGATTAAAATACATCCTATAACCTTTTTAGATATATGGTCAACCAATACGCAGGAAAAATGTATTTTCTTCTCTCGTATTAGAAGCAGATAGTAATAACAAACATAAAAAAACAAGCTCACGTTTGCAGCGCAAACTGCAAGCATTGAGTAGTGTTTCAGAAAGTTGATCCAACGCAGCAGCATCTGAGATTTAGAGCAATGTCAATACCACAATACCAATGGCATCCAAGTCCGAATCATCACACCTCACGCTTGTTTCTGATAGTGATTCCGATTCAGTTTTAAGTTTTTGCTTGTTTCGCATAGCAATTATATATAATTTGATGAACACTAACGAAATATGTGTAGTCTTTCACAATAAAAACCACGAAATACATAGTCCTAAAATGTTTTTTCAAGAGACATTTAATTCGGCATCAAAGCTGGCTAAATATACAGTAGCACTCATAGATTCGATCGATGGCTACAAGCCAAAGGAAAATAGCAAAAATATTTTTGGAAGTGAACATATAATCCAACAAATGATATACTCCAAATCTCAGTACTACTACTAAAGTGACATGACAACGTCTTTTGCTGCTTTCAGTTCATCAGGGATAAACCTCGCAATAAGATCTTTGAGAACGGACGCGCAACTGCTTTTGAGATGCTCATAACTATCAGATGCAAGCATCGTCTCCAAATTTGAAGGACAAGAAAGGAACTCAAAGCAAGCTTCCTTAAGTCCATTGCAATTATGCTTGCATCTGATAGGCCAAAAGCGTGTGGTCTGCAGGAATCTGAAGGCAACGATGTCTTTTTTTCTCAATTCTTACTCGTGTGTTCGAATGCTAGAAATGTTTAGATTGATGACCAAGGAGTACCATCTAGAGTAATGGACATGTTTTTTAAATATTTGCCTACACATAATTATTCTTAATGTATAAGAAACATTTTGTAATGTTGATTATTAAGAAATATTTTCGCGCATATATATCACACACGGCTCACCTGCGCACACAGGGAATTTCATATTCAGACTGGGAAAATTCCATACTATTCAAATTCCGGTCACTATTCAAATTCGAGATGCTATTCAAATTCGGATTACTATTCACAGCACTGCTACAGCGGCAGCCCACTCTCTTCAACTAGTGCTCTAGGCACTTGTGTTGATGGTGGTAGAGTATGCCACTAGCAATTCTTTCCCCTGGGAGAGCTTCGATCAAATGATCTTTGTTAATAACAAGATCTTAAATTTGGTTGCCGAGGCCAGGCAGACAGCCAAAAGGTATAGCCTATCAGATGCGAAAATCCTACTCGATACTCACCATACTTCTCGCTAGTTTGCTTCAGGAGCGGCTAAACTTTCCCCTGAATGATCCTAATCATGCGCATACGAGGCGGGTTCCTATCGTCTCCTCAGGCAGTTCCACCCGAAGGGAACACTTCTCCGCGGTCGTAGGAATCTCTCTGCCACTCTCAGGGCCAGACCAAACACCGAATCGGAGGCTTCTCCTATAGGGTCCCTAGCATAGAGACTCACCCGTACGAGTATGACTAAGAGCACAAAGGAGATTTTCAAAGCAGAGCTACTCATTTCCACAAACATAGCTTATATATGATTTTTTGGGAACCCCAAACACTTAAACAAACACGAGAGAATTAATTACCTTACAGGTGGGATATTACTGTGGTTGTACACACTCTATATTACAAGTGGGATTACTACTACCGGTGGGAGAGAGGGCTCGCGCTCTCAGAACTGCTATGGCTCGGTCGATGGATGCGTCGATGGGTGGATGCCTCCTCTTCTGAACTCAATAGCCTCCTTTTATAGCCGCGCGAGAAGAATCCTCCTCCTGTTTATTTAGCACACGTATCCTCCATCTTCCTGTAGTAAGGACATCAGGTGTATTATTTCTCTGTAGCAAGGACATCGGGTGTTTGCCCTCTTCAACTCCTCATCTGCTGATCCTTCTAGAGCCATATGACGTGCGTCTATCTTTTCAAAAACGCCATCGAATATTTAGCTAGCGTAGCTATGTCTGCCATCATTTCTTGAGGATATTCTTTCAATGCACTGGTCGATATATGCATGCATAAGTTTATTCTCTTTTAAGACTGAATTTTATGAAAAAATAGAGATGTGTAAATTTATTCAAAAATGGGGATGTGTGAACCACAATTACGCCAAGTAAGAAGGAAAGCAACAAGTGATACGAGTGAAACCCGTGCTAGAATCTCGCCCATTCCTTCAACGCCCAGCCCAAGCAGAGTCGAGCCCTCGGCCGCCGCCGCCCGTCTCCTAAACTCCTGCGGCCTCAAGTGGGCGGGCGGAAGGAGGCGGCGGCGGAGGAGGATCCGTTCAAGAAACGAGGGGCGAGGGCGCCGTCGTTGGAGGAGAAGAAAAGATGATACTTCCGGTCGCGAAGCTCGGGACGCTGTTGCTGAGGACGATGTCGAAGCCCATCGCGACCAGGCTCAAGACGGAGGCCAGCCGCCACCCCAAGTTCCGGCAGCTCATCATCAACCTCGCCCAGGTAGCCGTGCTGCACATCATCCCTCTTCGTCTCGCGGTGCCGGTGGGGGTGGGGGGGAGGGGGGATATGGCCGCTATTGTAGGGTTTGTGACTCTGCGGTACTCTTGTTTAGTATAGCCACTTTGGCTTGGGGAAGTTCTTTGATTGCTGAATGCTTCGGGATACCTGTTTAGAAGCTTATTCTTTGGCGTTATACAAGGGCTGTACTTTGCTTGTATTCATTTCTTGAATTACGGGCTACTATAAGGGCGACGCGATTTGTTTGCCAGGCTCATGTCTCCGGATGAAGCGGACGGCCCGTCTGAATTATGTTTGAGGTGGGCAGTTTATAGTTTCTAGGATGTGATTGCACGAATTATATGTTATTGAAATGAGAGGCTCATCTAATTGCAGTATTGTACAGCATTTCCATTCAGAGTGTACAGCTTTGGAATGTAGAACAACCTTTTTTTAACAGTACGTGCAAATTCGGAAAAGCTGAAACAAGCTTCTGTAATTAGGGTCTCTTATTTGAGTGCAGGGGTCTTGAAATACACAAAGAGAAAAGACACTTATGGCCTATTGTACTAATGACTATCTCATGGAAATCCAAAACTCAGGAATTGTTCAGTTTGAGTTACATGAAAAGAATACATGTATTGTGCTATCTCATTTGAGTTTTACTACTTCCCTCCTCTGCTCCAACAGGCTACATTGGGCTCTTTTTTTTCATATGGGATTAAGTTTGCAACAGAATTTTCCAAATATAGTAGAGGTGTTTTCCTGTCCACCTCCTCATGTCGTGGTAACTCGGGATTGGGATTGAATTTGGTCATCAAGAGTTAGTGGTTTTGGGTTCTGTGGTATCCTGGTTTTGTTTAGTTGACGCAATCCTGATGTAACAACCAAGGGCCAAAGCCTTGAAGGGTATAAAGTTTAACCACTTTGTTAAATCGTGACTAGGGAAAGTTTCATTATTTACAGAAATCTTCCTGATACTTATTCATGTTTACAAGCTTGTTCTGTGGCGCCAACTTCATGTCATTTTTGCCAGACCGTAGGCTGGTTCTCACTTCTTGACTTGTGGGTTAGCATATGAGAGTTTCTCCAGGACGGTTTTGTTGATGAGGAAAATGGTCAATATACGAATTCCCTTATCAAACGGCTTTCTTTTTTCATATGCCGCTACCTACTATGTGCCTATTTGGCCACATTGCGTGATTTCAGTACAAAATATCAAGTGATTTTTGGTGGACAGATTCCTTCTTGTCTCGCTACGCTGTTTTCTTGGATCTAGGGACCAGCGTGCCATATCAGGATAAAATTGCACTCTGTGTATCAATGCCTTAGAACACCTGGCCTGCAAAATACACTGTTTCCTAGTAATAAACAATTTGAATCACAGATCACATAATGAACTTAATTTTAAAGATAATCATTTTTTGTTTGTATATGTTTGGCATTGTTCCGTAACTTCAGTTCATTGTGTAACATATGAAATTTTTGTCAAGAAAAAGTGGGTTCACTGCTTAACTTGATACAACTGTTAACAGACAATGATTTAGTCACCTTGGTAGTTTGTTTGCATACATTCTACTCATAATTTTATAATGTCAGTTTCCTTCTTAGCTGTTATTTAATTCCTTCATTTTCTTAAATAACCTTGGCACATACTTTTGTTGTAGGCAAATCATCGCATCTCAACGCGCATCCAGAGAAGAATTTATGGTCATTCAGATAATGTTGTGATTCGGCCATTGAATGAAGAGAAAGCTGTTCAAGCTGCTGCAGATCTTATTGGGGAGCTCTTTGTTTTCTCGGTATTCACTAAGTCACTGGCTCCTAGTTAAATACGTGTAGGTGATGAGGTTTGTTTAAGCAGTCTTACTTGGAACCTGAGTCCAGAAACCACCCCAGTCCGAAATGGATTCCAACATCCATCTAGGGTTTCCAGTGAAGTTTCATCTGTCGAGTTTTGCCGAGTTATATTCCAACTCCCATGTCCATTTCCAAGTAGTTTTTGCTCAATTTTCAGCTGATAATAGCCTCGGCGTACAAACCTTTAACTTCTGTGTGAAAAGTATCTGTTCTACATTTTATTGAAACTGGAAAGATTCTCGATGCGGGGAAAAAATTTGATCCAGCCTCATGTTTTTATGTCTTTCATGTTGCTATCTGTATTATTTTATAGTGTGAATGTGTTTTCTTACGCGGGTCATTCCCTAAACTTCAGCAAACTTGTGTAGTAGGTTGCTGGGGCTGCTGTAATCTATGAGGTGCAAAGAAGTGCAAGGTCAGAGGCTAGGAAAGAGGAGGCTCGTAAACAGGAAATCGAGGTAACAGCTAAGTAGTGCCCAAGTTTTGTGTCTTGTGTTGTGTCGATACAGAATATTTATTAAACTAAAGAAATTAAAGTGATCAATCAGTGTAAGGACCCCTGGATGTATCAGCATGAAGCCTTGAGTTGTATTTCTAGGGTTTGATTGATTACTTTTTGGTTGACTACTGTTACATATGCATATCCAAGCAATGATTCAACTTCAAGGGTCAACATTGCAATCTTAGCTGATGTATCGATATTAGTACTTGAAACTGATTTTAAGCTACCACAATTCGCAAACATATTCCGTTTCCTTTCAAAAAAATACTGTACTTATTACATGAGCATACTTCTCTAATTCATTCTGCATTTCTGCTTAACTCAGTAATATGCAAAACAGTCTTGGAGAGATTCCTCAAAAAGCAAAATTATTGTCCTGGAGAGGATGTGTCAAGATTATCTGCAGTGTGCTTGCTTGAGTGGACTGTGACACAAGATAGCAATATAATATATGATATTTTTATTATCTCTCAAAATCCTATTGATTTGTGTGTCAGAATATTCTGACTCAATAACCTTCTATTTGAACTATTTATTATTTTACTATTGTGCTCTGTACTTTCTGCCAATAATAACTATATTTACATGAGGATATTTTCTCTATCTGGCAGGCGCTGAGGCAAAAGGAGGATCAGCTGGCGCAAGAGTTGTTGACTTTGAAGCAGAAGCTTAGTGAATTGGAGCGCCTTGCCAACTCCCGAGGTCTCACTGGAGTTTTCAGGAGCAAAAGTGTGCCAGATCAAACGAAGGCCCCATGATCAGTTTGATTGATGAAAACTAGATCATCACTTCAAGGACAGAATTCTAACCCTTCCCTGTTATTTGAGGCAGCCATTGTGTCCGTTGTGTTTGTATGGGCATTTCCCATCCACAGTTCATCGAGATTTGAAACAGCGTTGTTTCTCTTTACGGATTTAACAACTTGGTTCGTTCAAGTTGCAAAATGTGCAACACAAGCTGGTTCGTGGATGTGGAAGAGTTTTGACCAAATGTTTGTAGTGACTCATTCAGATGCCATGTTGTGGTGGAGGGATTTCCTCTCTTATGCACCAAGTTAGTTTATCTCTGGTGTGTGGATATGAACTGAGCCCCTTCCTTACATATATAAAAAAAACCTGAGCTGCTTCGGTTTATCTCTGGTGTGGATAGTCTTAGATAGCCCAAGTTTGGGTCCTCTTTCACGTGAATTTCATTCATTTTGTCCTTTCTTCTTAATGTATAATAAGCCATCTAGTAACTGATGTCCTTGCTTCGGTTGGAATTTTTCCACTTATGTGCGGATGATTTCTGATTTTTTTTTTCTGGTACCAAAAGGAACTAGTAACTGATGCCTATCAGCCAATAAGTTGAAAGAGCACAGGTTTTTTTGTGGTACCAAAAGGAACTATTTCTCCCGTAAATTTTGATGGAATTTCACATATAGAACTTCAGCGAAACACCAGCCACTAGCCTTTCCCTGATGCTGTGGGAGTTGGTTGAGTACTCGATTGCTTGCAAAGATCACAATGGAACACATCGTGTACCTTCAAGAAAAAGAAAGAATTGCACATTGAAATTGAAGCGTGCAAGTTACACAACTCCAATCAAAGAGTGGAAAGTAGGAATGAATGGATTAGTTAACTCCGAACCAATCTGAAGTTCTGAACCAAGGACTCAATTATAATTAACACACTCAAGAGTACTGACTACATACACGTGAATAACCGGAGCTCATCATAGGACGCGTCAAATTTAACCCAGACAAGATCTAGCAGCAACGCAACACAGCACAATACAAACAATGAAATGCCAGGAATGCCCTTCCTTGTAACACCCCTTCTGTTGCTGCCCGATCATAGGATCCAGCAACTCCTCTGCTTCCGGGGCTCTTCTTCTTCGGCTTCGGCGGGCAGAGCACGACTTTTATCGCAGAGTCGAATACCGCCTTGACATTCTGTTCCATGGATACCACAGTTAGGACCAGGAAAGATGGTAACCAATAAAAACTTTTGTGGCTGTTTCTAACTGCCGAAACAGTTTGGCAAATTCGTTTTCAGGTAATTGAAGTGTTTGGACTTTGGTCAGGACACTTAGACATTAAGAAGCGTTTGTACTTTGTACTTGGTCCCCGTTGCTTCTCTCTTCTCTAATCGGCTTCACACCAACACAAGCTGTACTTGATCATACTACTATAAGGTGTACGTATCAATAATGTTCCTGAACTAAACTACTAGCAACATCAATAATGTTTGAACTACTGATTACTGTACCTAAAGTACAACTGCCACTACCAACCAGTTGTGAGCAGTCCGTATCCACACAATACCTGTTGCGTCTTGGAGCTGCATTCTATGTAGGCCGCCGCGCCGATCATCCTCTTCAGCTCCTCGCCCTGTTCATAAGCAGTGCAGGAAGAAAACAGAGCTCAGCTGCTGTTGCAACAATATCTTTCTTTTTTTCTTCTAAATTTGCAACATCACAAATTATTGCCGTGCGTATGAAATAAGCATAATAGCATTTAGAAGACGTATACGAAATCGCATCCATGAGCATGAGTGTTTGATTATATTCTGTATGTTTGCCGAACTTGCCTGTGCAGTAGAGATAGGAGCTAACCCAGGGTGGTCCAGGAAGAACTGCTTGTCCTCACGCAAGTCTGCATGTAACTCAATCCTTTCAGAGCCATGTTCTGATTTAGGTAGAGTACGTAATCTATGACTTCACGAATCCTACTTTATTACTCAATCATGATGATAGTAGTGAGGTTTTCTCAAATGCAATCATATTATTCGACCGAAGGAAAAACCTTGTTTTTTGTTCTTTAGCTGGTTGTTAAAGGCTGGGTTGCTTACCCATCTTTGTTCCAACTAACACAATCGGCACATTTGGAGCGTAATGCCTTAGCTCTGGTATCCACTGCTCGTCATGGAGGAAGAAAAACTTCCAAAATTAGGTAAGGGTGTTGAGAAGAAGAGATAGATTTCTTGTACACTTTGGAAGGAAAAAGGAAAAGGTCACCTTCTTGTGGATATTCTCGTAGCTTGCTCTGCTGATGAGGGAAAATGCTAACAGAAAAACGTCAGCCCCTCTGTAGCTAAGCGGCCTCAGCCTATTGTAGTCCTCTTGTCCTGCAAAAGGCCAACCAGACTGTGAGAAAGAGCAATTCTTTATTAAAATTTTCAAGAGGCAGTTAGGAACTTTGCCAAATTATTCAGCTAAACAGTAAGGAGTACGACCTTTTTCATCATCTACCATATATGGCCTAGAATATGAATGTACCGTGGGGTGTAAACCTTCCTGATCATTTCCAAAAAGTTTGGGTTTAAGGAAAGTTAAGAAGGGGAGAGATAGTATGAATCATAGTTGGCAAAAACGTGAGGCTTCTTAAACATTCAGCTAAGCAAAGAAAACATATTTTCATCATAAGGAAAAAAGGCTCTTAGACACGTATTCTATTATAAATCAGTATGAACACGGCGAGGAGCTGAAGAGGTAACTGAAGAAATGCTCTTTCTGAAAATCTAGCACATCGATCATCAGACACAGAAAGTCGTTAGCCTATACATACCAGCAGTATCCCAGAGGCCGAGGTTCACTGTGTTGCCGTCGACGACGACGTTGGCGCTGAAGTTGTCGAACACCGTGGGCACGTAATCCTAAAATCACCACACATCAAGATTCAGCGATCAAGAACGAGCACCGCTTGGCTCCTTGCTGCTTGCTGAA
Source organism: Eragrostis nindensis (assembly GCA_012490785.1). Lineage (NCBI taxonomy): Eukaryota > Viridiplantae > Streptophyta > Magnoliopsida > Poales > Poaceae > Eragrostis > Eragrostis nindensis. Next base: position 397,358 of record JAAXCT010000446.1, read on the forward strand.
GCTCGCAACCAAGAACCAATTGCAAACTGACCGTGGGGAAGGTGTTGCTGGTGTAGGAGATGAGCATGCAGGTCTTGCCGACGGCGCCATCGCCGACGGTCACGCACTTGATGAACCTCGCCGTGCTCATGTCCTTCTTCTCCCCCCTTCCCTTCGCCGAGCCTCTGAGCTGCCCTCACCCTTCTGTCTGTCTGTTGCGGTGGATGCCTGCCTGCCTGTTCTCGGTTGGTTGCTCCGGTGGTTATGGGCAGGTGATGCAGCAAGGTCTCCCTATATGTATTTATATATGTGTACAGATATATACAACATATATGGATGTGTTGGACGGCCTTGACAATTACTCAAAGGATGATGAAAGGGAAGGGGAGGAGAGCAGGAAAGCAGAGGGACAGAGTGGCGGTAGTGGGCATTCTGTTGGCTGGGCTAAGTGCTGTGCTGTGCAGTGGGGTCCCATGTCATCTCCCTCTCAGGCTCTCAGCTTGAATCTCTGAAGTGCAGAAGCCTGCTTGCTTCCTTCGCATGCACCACTGGGTCCCGTCAAATCGCCGTCAAATGGGGCACATGATAATGCCTTCGGTTGAGCTTGGGCATAACTAATCATCAGCTTAAGCAACACAGGGATAAAGAGTAAAGACTGAACCATGTGTTTCATCCGTCCTCGTATAGCATGTAAGCACTAGATAGATATATTTAAAAAAGTAACGGTATATAGGGATAAGTGCTAGTACGAGTTGAGCAAAAAAAGAAAAAAAGATATGGTATATTAGAGACTATTCCTATAGGCTATATCAGAAGGTACAAAGTAGAAAAGTACTAAGGGAGTATTTATCATACTGAGAAGTGAAATAGGCATCACATAAGAAAAAATAGGTGGTCGACATAGTTAGGAAGCAACGTGCACGCGTGGGCATGCCATCATGGTGAAGATACTGTCTTAGGCAAAATAATATGCCAGTTCCCATCAATCTGCATGTTGTACACATGTAGACTCTTCTCTGCAACAACTAACTGATCAGAAGGCATAATTTTGAGGGGATTTTCTCTATTAAAAGAGAACAGTTTAAGGAATCAAAATTGTAAATAACCATCAACATGCTTTTTCGGTGGAATCACTTGAAATGCAAGATGGCCTTTGCACCCTTGCAATCCCTGTTCAGTGTAAAAAGGTTACAAAGGTAGTCCCTCCGAAGTTCCAATTCCAATACGTAAATGGCTACAGTTCTTTTCATCCAGGAGGTTGTAGCAGGTTCCTGAGTACTAGTGAAGTTGTGCAATGATTGTACAGCAGCACCAGGAGTATATAGCTAGTAGGAGTAGCTGGTCGTGTACGTCGCCGTCATTTGTTTTCTGAGCAGTGCAGTGCTGGTTTGTGCTGCCGGCTGTTGCCGGCGTTGCTTGCCTTTGGGTGCAAGGCCAGGCCGCCGGAGCCGGAAGCCACTCGTCCACGGGATCATCAAACCCAAATCCTCCTTTGCCGCCTAAGTAGTGCCGGTTGGTTGGTTAATTGCGGCACTAGAGATGCGCTGCAATGATGCGAGTTGAAGATACGGCATGCGTCCATTTGTGCAAACTCACCCACCAGATTATCATGACCTGCGATCATTTTGTGCGTGCTTTTCTGACGCCTTTGTGTCCTAAACTATCCTCAGATTTTGGAGAGGAGACGAGTGACAGACCATGAGCGCCGTAATTGTTCGGTCATAGGAGCACGTCTCCAACTATAGATGACCTGTCTGGGGCGTCTCCCTTGCAAATCCACCAGATGTAGTGGCATCAAATGTTGATACTTGAGCTGAAAATTTACTACTATAATAGTGATTAGTGGCATTAAAAACAATGATGTGATTGTGCAAATCATCGCTTTTCTGCTTTGAGGGAACTAAGCATAGTCTCCTGATCTTCAAATAAAAAACATTCGAAGATAACAAGTAATTGTGCTGATGCAATTAAAGAACAGCATGGGTAAGGTTAGGTTGCCTTGTGCCGTCACATTCCAAGTTTCCAACTAATCAGGTCAGCTACTTCCACACACGGTTTCGTGTAGTGTGGCTACCGGATTACCAAATGGGGCGCTGTCTCAGAAAACTGAAGCCAGATCTGCGAGGACAGTTTTCTGCTCAACAAACGTCAAAGCAGGTCCAAAGCGTCAAACAATGAGATGACTTCAGATGAGGTCTGCACCAATCAGATGTAGCTTCTTTCACTTGCTCAGCCATTCATTCGCCCATGATGAACAAATTCTGTCTGCCAATTATTAAACACCAATATGCCACAACAAGAAAAACAAGGGAATGTGTTGAAAATGCTACAACCATCCAGAACAACAAAAAAAAATCGCCTGGGAATTCTCCTATAACACATCATCCTAGACAGAGCGCTCAGTCAGCAAGGATGACATCCAGTGTCTTTGACTTTAGTTTCTAGATTATACTGACACTACAAAAAGCAGCATGTAGTAGTATCCAAGTTGAGGTACCTTCATGGCGATGTGGTCCAGGAATCCTTGCCACGGGGAATAAAACGCGATCACATGGTCGGCATGTCAAGCACCTGAAGGACATCTTTGAACTCAAACTCGTGTGTCTCTTTGTTGAAGCGCTCCACAAGTCTGTACCTCACGTCGTTCAGGTAGAACGAGTGAGCAGTCTCTAAAAGAACCTTCGCCTCTTCATCAGTTAGTTTACTGGTGAAAACAACATCTCCTCGGATTAGCACTGTGTCCTTGGTTTCCGCAAAATCTGTGTAATGAGTTACTGTATAGTAAGGGCTTGCTTGAGTGCCTCTTGCTTTGTAGTCCTCGAGTCCAGTGAAGATCATGTATGGCATCTGAACTGCAACATTAAAATGTAAAGGCAGCAGTAAGTTCAATGATGGTCACACATAAAATAAAAGAAAAAAGAAATACCAAACATAGTGATGAACTAATGGTTGGATCAATTACGGCATCTAGTACAAAAAACTCAAAACTGCACGTAGTGCCAATGGTTTTCCATTGGCAGGTGAACGTAAAGCTAAATTCTTTAAGAAGGGACCACTTTAAGCTAAATTATCTACTGAATGAATGAAAAGTTCTGCATAGTTAAACCCCTTTTCCTCTTCAATAACGTCATTAATCATGGAATTTGTGCTACTTAAATTAGATAGAATCACCCCTTGACTTGTGCTACATCTACCATGTCGTGTTAACATCATATCATAGTTCAAGTTCCTATTTCTATAATTTGCGTTAAATCAATGAGGCCACCAACAGCAATGCCCTCACAAACAGCAGGTGGTACAAATGGTTTTCTCTTGACAGTTGAACAGTGAACTTACCTCTAAAACTATGGTTTGGGATAAATTTATATAAAGAAAGAAATATTTTACTTTAAACCGATTCCTCTTCAACGACGCCACTTCAAGGCTATCCTAAAGATGAATATTAAGTTGAATAGTAACACTGGAATACGTTCTTAATAGAACACTCGAAAATTTAAAACATATACCCATACACTTGAAAAGAACATAACCGAGAAACAATAAATATTGGCCATTTTTAATGGGGAACATATGAAATGGAAACAAGATAAATTACTGGTTTATTGAGAAGCGTCTATTCACCACAGAATATAGCACTAACCTTGCATAAACATAGTGATGTAGCCACTTCCCCTCCACAAAGGAATAACAAAGTGCCGGCTGCAAAGGGAACAGAAATAACCCAGGAAATAAATTATCAGTGTACTAAAAGTCTGTGATCAATAACTTAAATCAAAGAATAAATACCATGTGTCTGATCTTTGTTCCAAGAGATGGTAAAGCTTTGCTTTCATAGATGAACCTATATGACCTCTTCCCAGATGATACTATTATTTGAGTAAAAGAAAAGTAACACAAGTAAGTCACCAATGTAAGTGTCAGGACGAAAGCAAGTTAATTTACAAAAGAAGAAAAACTAATGCTTTGATGGCTTAAAATGCGAAACAATTTAAAAAATAAATGAAAATTGCATATCAATTGTAAAAGTTCTTTCCATTGATTTTTGTACACCAACAGGACAGCATGAGAGAGTTGATCATCATGATTATGAGTTCTGAATATATAAGCTTCTGCCATAATATCCACCCACCATGAGTGAAACAGCGCATGTCCTATGGAAAATGAAGGGGGTTCAAGGACCAAATATAAGAAAAGGATAGCTCTGATTCCATTCCCACCCATATCCTTAAAATATGATGTTTTCAAGTTACATTACACTTATAAATTTCTACAATGAAAGGTATAGCAAATGACTGTTGTTGGAGGAGTATGGTACATGTGAAGTGATAAAGTAGCACAATGCTCATTCGATTCCAGAGGTGAAACACCATTAACTTGCCTTGCCCAATCCCTCCACCATATTGGCCCAATCATAGGTCGAAGGTTCAATATTACATTCCACCAGTGTTCTATGAAAACAGGGAAACAGTGATATTTTTATAGGCGAAATAATCCACACTACCTACATGCTGGTATTGATGTAATTGATTAGCATAATTGTGCAAAATGGAGGTAGTATGCAACCGCTAATTAGACTGACGTAATTGCTGATAGAACTTCCACAACATCATTCTACTCTCTTATATTTTGCCTGAAAAAAAATGAGAGGGGAAACTATCTACTTGCAGGCTTGTCTGCTATGTTCTTCCATTAGCATTAATTTCTCAATTTTAAGCTTCCACTTTATCCATGATCCTTGAGCTTTTCCCACTTATGCTAATTCCCAATGAAAAAGGCCAGCGGTCAGGAATTGATGTTCGTTTCTTTTCATGCCTTCCATCACTGCATTTCGGTTCGGGAACCATACTTGAAACACTACCGGAAATGTGCATTACAATATCAATTTTTTATGCTTATCCATGGCAGCCGTCAGAGGGGAGGATCTCCCCCATGTTTAACACGAAACGAAACGACTCACGGGGGAGGCAGGGACTTACGTCATCCCAGGCGGCGACGAGGTGCTCGGGGGAGAGGCCCTTGGCTCGCTCGACGTCGAGGATGGATTCCAGCGGCTTCCGCTGCAGCGGGGTGAACCCGCTTGCGAACTTTGAGTAACCTCTCAGCGGCAGCCACCGGGCGAGGTCAGCCTCAGCGGCGGTCGGCGCAACAGGATGCGGGGCGGGTGGGACGATCCAGCCGCCACGACTAGTAGCAGGGCCGCGGACGGAGGAGGCCGCCGCGGCGGCGGAGCGCAGGAGTCGCAGCGGTAGCCGCCGCATCGCCAGAGTACAGTGGTGGTGAACTGGTGATGTTTGAAGAGGTGGTTTTGGGCTGGGCCGGTTCTCTGCTCAATCACCTGTGATGCGCTTCGCCAATCCTATATGTAGCCCGCCCTACAAAATCCTTTTGATAGAACGCTTTGAGATTAGCGTGAATGAATATCGAATGGCCCACGCACGCTGCTGGTTCAAATGGAGAGAACAGATAGGTGACACGTGACGCATTCTGATTGGAGCGGTGAGAGGTGGGAGAAAAAGAAACGATTTGCAAACTTTAAACGCATTTTTCTCTTAAACCATTAGTCCGTTTTCGAATCTGTTTGAACCTACGTATTTGTTACAATTAATTCTATCAAATGAGATCTAATTTGAATATTTTTTGAATTTTTTAAATTTTTAAATTTTCGTTAACATTTTGAATGTACTGTGTCAACATTTTTTTTGCACTACGTCAACATTTTAGATGTGCTATATCAACATTTTTAACGAAAATGTTGACTCAGTTGTTTGAAAATGTTGACATAGGCTTACGAAAATGTTGAAACTGGTGTTTGAAAATGTTGACACTTACTTGATAGGCTAAGTTGCCTTAAGTGGACCGAATGTAGTGGGCTATTAGGCTGATCTACAAATTGAATCCCCTTATGTATAGGAGGTCCCGATGTGCTCCGGTTATCAGAAAAAAAAAGGAGCATTTTCCCCTATAAAAAGAAAAAAGCGAGTATTTTGCTTTGCGATTGGTGAGAGATTATGTATTATTTTTTTTTTTTGCAAGAAAGAGATTATGTATTAGAAGATCTGAGTATAGAAAAGATCCAACTAATTCATGTAATTTGCTGAATCGTTGAAGAGATGTTAGAAATCTGACATGTGTAGTTGCATGCCTGATGTAGGACGACATCATGGGTATCTCATTGGTTTTCCGCATTTTTGAACTTTCTTTTGCATATATACCCACTTTTAATGTTGAGTTTCGAGCTACAGGTCCAGAGTTTTTGAATTTTTCTTCTGTACATATTGTAATTTTGTAAAATACTTGTCTAGTCTTAAAAAAACTAATACAAGTGTGTTCAGCATTTTTCAGAAATGAATTATTGTTCTGTGCAGACGATACATGCTTTTCTACACATAAAGAAACAGCAGGTAGAGAAAATAGCACGAAGGAAAGATAATGCTCTCTCTCGTCTTGTCCTTACCTTTTTATTTCAATTCTGAAATTGATGGAAAACTCGTTGTGAACTTTTCTTCCTTGTACTTGTTCCTTGGCAATTCAGGCTGACGTCAAACGCTACGCTAATAATCGATTTGTTCCTTGGCAAAACAAATGATGTTCTCCTGATGTGTAGGATCCTACATTCCAACCTTTGCTTATCTCCATAAGAACTATCCGTGCTAAGCATTGTCTTTTCAACCAATTACAACGTGAATTCTGAAAAAGAACCATGTATGGAATCCCATAGTATTGGATGCAGTTGATGTCGCGGAATGGAATCCTTATACAAATAAAAGAACCTGTTGTTACCCTTCTGTCATGCAAAATATACTCCCAAGATATGCCAGCACAGATGAATCACATCATCAGTTGTCCTACTAAGGGTGTAGGTATCAAATATTTACAGCAGCATGACTGGCATACAAAGGCCAAAATATGAAACAATCTGATCCTATGCAGCGCATCCAAAGTTAACTCTCTTCATTCTTCAGGTTTCTAGTAAACGTTGCAGCCGTAAACAGGGCTTCTTTCTCAAATGGCGATATTAGGATGTTCCTGCAAGTACCATAATAATTAAATTCATGAAACATTCAAGCAAGCTCTTGGAAACTTCACTACTGGTTCACTGGATGTAATACAATGCAGTAACTTCTTCCGCAGCATTTGTTGTATAGGCATGATATAACTGGTTGCTAAGCAACAATGAGACTGCTCACAGCTTTAGAAATATGATGGTTGGCACATTGTACAATGTTAAAAAAACATTAAGATACTCACTGGTTGACTTTTCGGAGATTTTGAAAAGCAGATATTAAGTTGCAAGATATCTGCTGAACAGTGGCTCCAATCTTTTCAGTTGTAGCAGTCATGTCACTGGAATCTTGTACAGACAGGCATACCTGAAATTGTGAAATGACTAAATCAAAACTGAATAGGTCAAATGCATAGCTGCAAATACTTATCAAAAGAACATAAAGAGTACTTTAGGAAGATAAGTGTTAAGTTTCTCAAAGTTTTATTTAGGCAAGGGAAATTTAACTTCTGGTCTCTGCACCGACTAGCGGACTAGGGACAAACAACCATTAAACTCACAAAATCCAAATGAATGCACACCAGGATTTGAACCCTTGTGGAGACTCATGCACCCCGAGACTAATGGTGCTTTTGCCTTAAGGTTCTCTTGTATATTGCCTTAAGATTGTTCTCTCTCGAATTGGACAGTAAAACCTACGCACATTACCATATTGAAACAGAAATTTATAGCATCAAAGAACGAAAGGGGCTGCCAAATAACATCGACATAACTGTTTATTCTGGAAAACAAAAATTTGCGGAAGAAAGGTTTTTATCACGTTATTTAAGGGGTTGCCAGAAATCCAAAAGCTGAGAGACCATATAGCAACATCGTGAGCTAGTTTAATCCTTTCCTATGTTGTCTCTGCAAATTTGTATGTCCACCAGGTCATATCAATTCGCATGGTCCATGTTATGTGAAAAGAAGTGTTAGATAGACCTACACAAATAGGGTATGCCTGGATGGGTCCGGATTGAACCGAATACCTCTGGATCAGCATGTAATTAGTGCATTTTTATCACTAATTTGTAACGGGCATGGGTTGGATCCAACCCCTACTATCTAAAGTAGATATACTAATCCTGAGAATATAGATCAGAGTCCTGCCTATCCGAAGAGGATCTTAGGGTGGGTGAATCATACATCTACATGGCTCAAACTGACAAATATTCAGGCCATTATATTGTAGATTACAAAGAAAACCTTATATCTTTGAAAATTAATTGTGCGCAACAGCACCGCCACAAGAAACACAAACTTCATGATAATGCACACTAGCATTTTGTGAGGTGGTAGGCTGGTAGCCTGCAGGTCACACTCAGCAAGATGCTTACTGATTTTAGAGTATTGAAGTATTGCAGAATTAACTATGTTTAGGGAAGTGCATTCACAGAGTTTCACACATAACTTTTTAACAATAACTTTTGCTAATGTGGTATCTAACCTGGTAGGCGTGTGCTAAGAGAAGCTGGGCTACTTCGGAACTCATCTTTTTGACAATAGCTTTTGCGCTTGTGGCTGTCAAAAAGAAACTCAGAATGCTTTCCAATTTCAAGTCCTGTTGTGAATTATCTGACCTTCGAGTACGGACTGCAGTCTGCTAAGGCGGGCAGAAACAACATGTGTGATTTTATGGTTACTTAAAGAAGAAAACATGTCATGGGTTCTTTCAAAAAAAAATAAAAATGAGAGGATGCAATTCCACATATTGATGCGACACCATAATAATGAAAGTTCATACAATTTGATATTTGTAATTATATATATTAACGTATCTATAATTTGAGATCTAACAATACAGAGAACTTATTAATCAACACTGATTATCAGAGCCCACAGGTTCGGAGCCGAGCTGACAGCTGATATTATTAAGCATGTAAAAGGTCCACATAAGCTACAAACGAAATTTAATTATTATATCTTTAGCAAATTGAAGGAAAAAAATGGACATTTTGAAGATACAGCCTTTAAATCCTTAATGCAGAAGGAAAGGAACTAATACAGATCATTGCAGTGCAACATGATGTAGGGTCATTAATAAGTTAATCAAAATGAAGAATAACACTACTGATACCACCACTTGCATAAAACCAAATTGAGCAGAACAAATATCATGCTTAAACATTAAACAGCAGTTCATAAGCTGTCCCAGGCCCCAGAAAACTTTTCTTGAACTGAAGTAATGCTGTGGCTAATAAGGCTTGCAGACAAGGAAGTGAGACGATTAAAGAGTAAATTCACGATACCTTGCCACAATATTTTGAGAAGTACTGAAGAATAATCTCCAATTTCCACTTCCATTCCAGAAAGGTCTGTTAAAATTATTCAACTTACTCGTGAAGGTCCAAACTCGAGCAAAAACAGAACTAGACTACTACAAAAGGTGAGCCATGCAAACAGATGCCAAGTATCGATGCTACGAAAGTCGGCAGATACTTTGGTTCCGTGGGAAGATTGCTCAGGTGAAGACAATCAAAAGAACACAGGAGTTTATACTGGTTAAGTCCCCCGAACTAGGTCGATTGCCCTGCGTCCAGTTGTGGTTGTATTGTTTTGATGATGGAGTGCATTAGGGTTACAATCGAGCACCATCTGCCCCTCATAGGAGGGGATGCTTCCATATTTATAGAACGGAGTCCTAGTCCACATTACATCTGGTTGTACACGGTATAGCATCTGTAGATTCTCAAGGAATCTTATCTCTTAAACGGATCTACTTTCTCCTATTTTCACGAGTCCTCCAGATTTACTACCTTGGTATCGTGGCATCATCACCAAGTTAATAGCATTGCTTTATATTTAATTTCCAGTTTTTTTTTTCCTATAGCACTCACTGCAGCAGAGGTGCAGCTAGATTTTTCTAATCTACAATGTTAACCATAAACTTGACATGGCCGTAGGTGTCGCGTGCGTTGTGTTTGATTCGAGCACGTTCGTGCACGGGGCTGTCCATGGCGTGTGCGTGCTCCGTGTGTTGTGTCAAGTCGTGCGTGCGCAGGGGTGCTGCAGAGTAGCTGCGCCATGGTAAGTGTTGGAACGCGTCCAGTTGCACTCCAGGTCGAGCTCGTGTCCGGCAGGATTGTGGCGGAGGGTGCGTCATAGTTGGTTGGGATTTGGTGGCGTGATCTGCAAGTAGAAGGCTGAGTCGTCTGCAAGAGGTAAGCTCTGGCTAGGTGTCCATGATGCCTATAAAAAGCAATGTACTCCTCCGATCCAATTTGAGTCCAGAGAAATAAAAAGCCAAGATACGGGCGAGTTCGTCGCCGGAAATCTCTTGCATGTTCAGAGAGAGAGAGAGAGAGGAAGTGCTGCAGGGGTCGCTGGGCTCCAATATACAATACATCAGTTATCTTACTATTGTCTATTGTGTCTAAAGCTGTTTGATACGTAGGTTAATCCAATACCTACTATTTGGTTCGAAGATAACTACTAGCATTGACCAATGAAGCCATATGCTTTTCCTGATAGATAGTTTAGCCAGGAACAACTGAGATCCATTACCAGTTCATCTTTTCACACAAGGTCAAGGTAATAAGATGTAAGTATAAACTTACCACCTCTGTCTCAACATAATTGCAGTTCTGGCTATGTATCTGGACAAGTGCCAGATATATGGCCAGAACTGCAATTACTTTGAAACAGAGGTAGTAATAATTAAGATTGGCATAAAACAAAGGCAGAGGCCGAGAGATGGAAATGAGCTGACATTTACCGAAAGAAATGGAGATAAGTAACTGGTATTGTAAGTTAGCTCATCCAAAATAACTTCCATGATAGGGTTTCTTGAAAATAGGGGGGAAAAAAAGAATGTCAGTAATTAACATTTTTACGATAGATTCATCTTATTGTTTTTCTTTTAAAAAAAAATGAGCTAACCTGAACCCATCAGCTCTTGAAGTCAGCCCTGATGTGTCTGCTTGTTTCCTGATCATGTCAAGATTCATAATCTAGATAAAGATCTGAGAAGATTAGCACTGTACTGTAAACAAGTTATGCGTACCAATAAATTAATGCATACTAACCATTACGAACAATTTCCGAAGAGATAGAAGTGTTCTTTCCAACTCAAATGACAAGTTTAGGGAAGAATCTAAATCAGATGCTGATTCAGCAGAAGCTCCTTCAGAAGGTATGCTATCTTCAACTGCATCTTCAGCTTCACGGTGATATTGGTTTTGTAGAATGTACATGCAGTTCTTTACTAAAGATTTGAATACCATCTTTCGTGATCCCTGTTAATCATTGTCGAAAGAAATCTCAGCGTTCTCAAAAAAGCACATAAGAAATAAACATTGCTTTCATGTAACTCAAACATCAACAGTATCTCGTAAAATCTCTTCTTCAACCAAAAAAACTAGTGCCAAGAAAACTAGTGCTTTTGGTGGACTATTGCTGTAGGTCATACCAGGAGCATGTTTAACAGAGATTCCCTGAAAATCACCCAGTCTAATGACTCTGAAAGACAATCAGAAAACTGATAAGATATCTTTAGCAATGTGAAGGCATATAAAGCCAGAACAAGGTAAACAGTTAAATTCAGTAGTACTTTACCCTTGTATGCAATATGACGAGGTACAAAATCTCCTTCAAGTGTGTTGATAAGATACTGGAATGACATCATATTTTCCATAGCCTAGATCGTAGAGCAGAAGAAACTCAAATATTAAGTCTTTAACAACAAATTAAAAACAATGCATATATATTATATTTCAAGTACATCCATATGATGCGATAATTAAAAAGACAAATCCAGCAAGTAAAAATTTCTAGTTATATGCTCTCATATAGCTCAAAACACGAGCTTATCTTACACTAAAAAGGTAATGGAAAATACAATCTCCATTTCATAGATTTACAAACGAAAGGTTGAATTAACTCAATATCAGGTGCAGAAAGTAAAATGCACCACAGCACAGGAAAATTAACACAGACATACAGTGGCTTTGTAGATCATGAATTGTGACAATGGGTCACATCTTTTAATTATTATTTGATTAAAATGGCATCACTCACATGATTTTAAACAATCTAGGCCTAATCCTAAGTATCCAAAAATGAAACATGTTAAAAGAAAAAAAGAATTAACCACAAATATGCATGGAAAGGAACCTGTAGCAGTCTTTTTGTACATTAACCCGCTAAATTTGTTAAATAAAACAAAAAATGTGGTAATCAATTATCAGATTAAAACAACTGTGGCAACTTATGTTATCATCGACAATACTCTGAGGTAACAATAAGGAAATGACAGCTTGCGAAAAATTTGATGATAAAAAGTCTGTTGCTACCTTATTTCGACTATCAACAACTGTGGCATTAGTCATTTCCACCAAGTCCTCAATCAGCAACGAGAACCTCTTGCAAAGGGCAAAGCAGAAAGAAAAACGTAAGGGCATAGAGACAACTCACAAAGCTAAGTACACCAGCCTAACATATATACATACAGCAACTAAACAAAGCAAAGGGAAGAATTTTGACAGTAAAGAACAGACCAATTGCAACAGCAGTTTCTAACTCCTGATTAATTGTATTAACTAGGACTACCAATTACTATGTAATTCAAAAGAGTCTACGGAAAAAAGGCAAAATGGTCTACGAAGAACTGGAGTGACAAGGTAACAGAAGAAGCTAAATGATATTTTTTTCTTAAAAAAGGTACACTGCAATTATACGCCATGTATTAAGGTACGGATTTGGGTCAAAAACGTTTTTGAAAGAAACATCACGGATACCTTATCATTACAAATACAATCTGAGTTTGCAAAGATGAATTACAGCATTGCTAAATAATATGTAGTGTCAGCTTACTGAAGGATCGAACAGGTGACCTGAGCTTGTCTCATTTTCCCCAGATTCACAGCAAACAGCATTATTGCCAAGGAGAAATGGTGACCAGGCCTGTGCAGAATAAAAATATGTACAAGTGTCAAATTTCGAAGTTCAATATAATGTAACATCAAATTTTCTAGAAGAGATTTATGTGTCAATTTTAAAGTTCAATATGTATGAGTGTTTGACAAGTTGTTACCTCGTTAACTACGACCAAAGCTTGACCTGAATCGGAATCTTTCAAATATGTTCTTGGATATTGCTGCAAGAAAATATCAAAAGCACATTACATGAGACATTTTATGGTAGGAAATGTGCATGAATTTTCTAGAGAATCAGTACACTTCACCAAACCCCATACAGAAAATGACAGGACAGTAGACTGGATATTAATCATAAGAAAATGGTGAAGTGTTACAACACTCTGACATAGACTGGCATTTACATGCCCAAGTTTCAAGATCAATGGATAAGGGACCTTCGATCTTAGAAAGATAGAGAAAGGGGTAACAAAAATTTACCTTGTCTAACTCCATTAAGAGATGGAAACTCGCCACGCCAAGCTCCAGGGAGCTGCTGTTTCGAAGAATCTGGAAAACAGCATTGCACATTCTCCTTGCAGAAGGACGGAAAATATATGAAATAATTCGATGGCATCATAGATAAATTTTTGAAGTAAATGCATAGACAACAAACTCGTCTGTTAAGATTGCATCAAAGGCAACCGATCATTTGGGCACACTAACTAATACTCCCTCCATTTCAAATTACTTGACGTTTTTGACTTTTGTAAATCATGTTTGACCATTCGTCTTATTCAAAAAATTATGCAAATATCGTTTATCTTGTTATGGTTTGTTTTATCACTAGAGATACTTTAAGCATGATTTATTTGTTTTTATATTTGCACAAAAACTTTGAATAAGACGAGCAGTCAAACGTGATCTAAAAAAGTCAAATATGTCAAGTAATTTGAAATGGAGGTAGTATGACACAACAAAGCAATCAATTTTCCAAATCCTTTTCTTCCCTCTCCGTAAATGCAGTTTCCTTTCTAGTTGATATGAAATGGGAATTGTGCCATGTTGGATAGAACAGTAATAAAGTTAAAAGAAACTAAATAAATAATCATGCAACTAAATAATAAAAGGGATCATTCTAGAAAAGGGACAGATGATACGCGTGTCTGAAATCAACCTTTTATCTAGGAGAACAGTCTGTACAATTGAATTTTCTCGAGCTTGCGACACCATTGCAATGAAATTAGTGAAAAGGAACAAGCAAATGTCCTCATAAACCCGGAATAATAAATGAGACGCGCGAAAATTGCACATCTGTGCAACATAGCTAAACAGGAAGAAGGAACGCAATCTGCTCTGCGCGGGATGAGGGCCGTACCATGAGGGAGCCGAGGGGTTGTCAGCTGCGAGGCAGGCGGAGCGTACGGCCTCCAAGAAGGCGGCTTCTGCAGAGTTTCGGCAAGGATTTAACAGTGGCAGGATCCACAGGCACGCGGAGATGGGGCAAATCGACGGAAACAGAAATTGAGAGAAAGGGGAGACGAGGGGAGGCGGTTACGGTCGTCGTGCAGGTCGCGGGAGTCCTTGATACCGGATGAATCGAGGATGGCCATCGCGTTCTCCTCGATGCCGCCATCGGCGGCGGCGGCGGAGGGCGGCGCGCGAGAGGCCGCCATTTTTTTGGTGGGTTTGGGGGTTTGGGCGGGCTTCCTTCTGAATTTCCCCGATCGAAACTTTGGAAAGCTTGGTTTTATTTTTCTTCTCGGAAAACTCTACAGGCAAAAATTCGAATCCCGACGAATCTGCTAGGAAAGCCCACCCCCGGCAACAACAGTGCTGTACAAACGCTCCAATAAAAGAGCGGCATGGTTTATACTCACTCTGTTCCGAATAGATGTCACTAATAAACTTTAGACATTATGTTTGACTGTTTGTTTTATTGTTTATGTATTTTTAATATATATTATTATAGTTTTTTAGTTTATATATCTGTAGCTACACTAAAAACACTGTAGCAATGACATAAAGCAAAGCCAATAAGACGTGCCAAAGAGAGCGAGTAGTAGCTTCATCTGGCCATGTAGGTGGTTATAAAACGTAAATATAAGGTAGTGTGATTTTTGTTGTGATAAACGATTGTCTCAAAATTACAAAATCTATATATACATCATACTTTCATGGTGTCCCTGTGTTGGACATGGCTTTAGTGGGTAGGAAAAATTGGCTGAGAGCTCTTTTTTCTACGTTTTCCAGCTAACTAAAAATGTCAAAAGATGAAACAAACAACATTTTGAAAAACTGATTGCTAAGGAAATGAACAAAAACCAAAAACCTAAATGAGAGCTCTTTTTCTAGCTTTGGTATACTGAAAGGTCAAAAATATATTCATCGCAAAAAAGAAAAATTAAAATATATTTAAAGTTAATATAAAAAGTGCAAGAGAGAAGAGCCAAAAAACTCAAAACTTCAGCCCAAACGAACAAGCCTAACAGCAACGGCCGTAACTGACGGCCTCGCGCATGGAAAGAACCAGGTGCCTCCGTAGGATCGCGGCTCACCGTCCTGTTGCGCGTTGCGCTTCCTTTCCCGTGAGAAGGTCGAAGACACTTTTCAGTTTAACCCTTCGCTTCCCTCCCTTGTTCCGCTGTTCAGCTCTTCTCCATCCCAAACCCTAACCCCCCAAATCCCTGCTCTCCTCTGCGCTGCTCCCATGGCCGCCACCGACGCCGAGGCCGCCGAGGTGGAGCGGCTCTACGAGCTCGGCGAGCGCCTCTCCTCTGCCAAAGACAAGTCCGAGGTGCGTCCCTCCCCGCCATTTTCCTGTACTTCCGTCCCGTCACCTCGCTAGGGTTTTGAATGACACTGGGTTTCCCCCCTTTTCCGGCGTTTCTGGAAATCATCACAGCACGCGGCTGACTACGAGGCGATCATCGCGGCGGTGAAGGGGCAAAGCGTGAAGGCCAAGCAGCTGGCGGCGCAGCTCATCCCCAGGTTCTTCCGAAGCTTCCCTGCCCTTGCCACGCGCGCCATGGAGGCCATGTTCGACCTCGTCGAGATGGAGGAGCTCCCGGTTCGTTCCGTGCTCTTGTCTTCTACTACTACCTGTTCAAATTACGCTGAAGTTCGTACTTTTTTTTTACCAAGACATCAGTTCAGAGTGAACCCAATCTAAAGTTAGCAGTTCTCTGCTGTTCGGAGTGAACTAACATGAAAAACTGGGGATTTAATTTTGTGTTTATAATAATAAGGCTGGCTTAGTGTTTAGGTGTTTAAGCCGCATCCTTATTCTGTCTTAGGTCTGGTGTTTCTTCACTGCATCTAAATCCATTCCTATGTGATGCGTGCTGAGGTGTACATTCACCGAGAGTATAATCTGCCATTCTTATCTTATTTATACCAAAAAAACAAGTTACCATTCGAAAGGGAATGCTAGCCAATTTGAGTATTATCCAGCAAAGGTGAATATCATGTTGCATTTTTTGATATTTAAACATAATGTCACGGTGTAACTCAGAAAACTGTAAAAATGTTATACTTTTAGTTGAATTAGTGTTTTTTTTATAGAGCAGCATAAGCATGATCTGTTTTGCTTATGAATCCAACCTTTGCACCAGAGGGTACATCTGATTAACATGCTTAATTGCTTATCATTTGAGGTGCCTACAGATCAGAGTACAAGCTATTCGCGGATTTCCACTTCTTGGCAAAGATGCAGAATTTGTATTGAAAATTGCGGATATTCTAGGACAGCTTCTTACATGTGGTATGATCTTCTTCATATTTTTACTTAGCTTCCATGGTAAGTGTGTATATGCATCTGACTCCCGCCTGTGTTTCAGAGGAAAATGTGGAGCGGGATGCTGTTCATAAAGCACTCATGTCCCTGATACGACAAGATGTTAAAAGTAAGAATCCAATGCTCATTGTTGCTTGTTAATATTTTCGAAATTACTTGACGCAGTGTGTCCTCTGCTTGAACTGCTAGATTGTGAATTTTCTTTTAACTAGAGCATTGCGGTAATCTTATAGAGTTATGGTTGTGCTTACATTTGTATACGTGCTACCTTTAAAGATATCTCTTGTTCTAAATTCATCATACAGCAATTTCTTAGGAACCCAGTCATGAAATTTAATAGACTAACGAAGTAAACCATTTTTTTGTTCTTCTGAATATTCTTGGTTCATTTTATGGCATATTCTTGAAGCATATACTGCTGCTGTACAAGACAATTGCATCACATCCACTTCCTCAATTTGGAATTCAGATGTTTTCTTGTTCTGTAACCACCCTTTGAATCTGTGATGCCTCGACCATTTATGCATTGGCATTCTGTTTATTGGTGGGTACGTTGTGATTTATCTTGCAGAATATAGTGATATCTTTCATGTCATCGCATAACATCACGTTATCAAGATAATTGAATAATCTGTATCTGTGGCTTACCTTGGCAATCTCTCAGTGATATTCATTTTTTTTTAAAATTTTGTTAATTTATTCTATGTTGTCCAGATTCCTTGCCGTCTTTATTTAAGCATGTGGAGTCGGGATCAGAGTTCCGTGAGAAGGTTATATTTTTCCTTAGGGACAAGGTAATTAGTTATATACTTGTAATGTATGTGTTAGATGGCAGTTGTGCTAGGGCTAGAAATAATATCTTCCTTTTGTCCAGGTGTTCCCCGTTAAAGCAGAGCTATTGAAACCTCAAGCGGAAATGGAGAGATATATTACTGATTTGATAAAGAACGTATGTTCATGTACTCTTTTTGCCGTCTGATAGGTTTACATATTTTAAGTTCTCAGTTATATTTTTTTAAGTGATACACTTAACAAAAAAAATGCCATTGTTCAGAGTGTACAAGATGTAACTGGGTCAGAATTCAAATTATTTATGGATTTCCTGCGAAGTTTGAGCATATTTGGGGATTCGGCTCCTCGGGAGTCCTTTCAAGAACTACTTGAAGTCATTCAAGCACAGGCTGACCTTGATGCACAATTCAATGTAAGTTTTTCTTGATCAGTTTTGGAAGTAAATTGTATGTGATATTCAAATACTAGTATACTAACTCTATAGAAGTCACACTGGATGAAGGTAATTGGATAATGTGATACTTTGTCCCCCTGTTTCAACATGCTTGCAATTGTTCATTTTTTTTTAAAAAAAACAAAACAGCAGTTGTTTAGTTCTATTCATACCACCTTCAGTTACCTCTTTTCTCTACATCTGTATATTTCACATGGCCAGCTGTTATTGAGTTACAACACAGGTTTCAGCGCTGTCTGCTAATCTTGAACTTTTAGATAAGCATAAGCAAATGTATGAAAGAATGGTTTGTTTTCTGAAATTGGTTTTTCATTGGCTTAGTGTATACTACAAACCAGCTTAGCTGGCTTGCGTTGGTGCTCGAACCTAGCAATCTGTTTATATGTTTCTGCTTGCAGAATATGTTAATTCATTTGCGCTAGATCCGTCTAATGCCTAACTTCTTAACGTTGAAGTTTGACCATGTGAACCTTTGAGCTCGGCTAGAGGAATTGAATCAGTGGTATCATTTTTCTGGACAGATGCAAAACCAAAGAAATTATTTGGTGTCACCATGCAGCATTATGAAAAATATTATAATACTTCACAAATATGACAAATAACCTTAGTCATGGAGCTGAAGGTTCTAATGCACGTAACCGACAAAACAAAGTATAGTAACTTGCATGCCACCTAGATAGCTCTTGGTTTTTGTTCTTTATTTTAGATGAATACGTTTTTCTTATGATTTTTTACTTCTTCCAGGTTTCCGATATTGATCACATCGAGAGGTTGATTTCATGCATGTATATGGCTAATCCACTCTTCATGGTATTACTAAATTTAGTAGAATTAGTTATAAGTTGTGGTAGTTCTTGGTGAATGTCATTTCATGTCTTGAATATCATGACCTGCAGAGGGGTGCATCAAGCAGCAAGTTCCTCAACTATTTCGTTAAGCAAATTGTTCCAGTTTTTGACAAGGTAAACGTCTTTACTTGTGTACTGCCCTCTTTAATTCAGAATCTGGATTTTTGTGTTCATGGGTTCCAGTATCCTATATACCATAATGTGGTATGTGTAACATGTTACACCGTTTGCATTTATGTATTAGTTTCATTTAAGCTTTAATTGCAGTTAGTGTAACCTTCAGGCATTGTATTAGTTGCATGTATGTCTTGAAGTTTCTACCGAGAACAAAATTTCTACTTGACATTTTTAACTAAATTAAAATTATATTCTGGAGTTTCACTTTGTTTATAAGTCTACTCAGTTCCAATCAATTAATTGAGTCTCAACTCAAATGAGAGAGGGAGGCCGTGGTTTTTTTCCCTTTCTTTCTATGCACATTTGACAGCAATTTGTTTAGTAAGTATCACACAATAGCGTTTGCAATATGCAATAGTAATTAAGGTTTGAGGTTTGGTCTCCATTGGAACTTCCCATCCATGTTATGCATAAATTGGAAGTGTTATTTATTTCAAAACATTTGAGCGTTTTTTTTTGTCTTTGCATATTTTAGCTTCCTGAAGAAAAGAAACTGGATTTGCTCAAGACTGTTGCTTCAAGTTCGCCGTATGCTACAGCACAAGATTCACGCCTGCTTCTTCCAACTGTTGTTCAGTTGCTTAAGGTTAGTACAAGATAGGATTAGTCGATCTTTTATCACGCAAATTGGGTGTTTGTTATTATTTCAGTACACTTTTAAACATCATGTTTACTTCTTTTTTTTCAGAAATACATGCCCGGCAAGAAAGTGGAAGATATCAACCATAATTATGTCGAGTGCTTGCTGTACACTTTTCACCATTTCGCCCACAAGGTTAGATAACTGAAATATTTATTATTATGGAAAACATTTCATCATGCATGAACTTTCCTTGTGCTGACATATGTGTAATACAGACTCCGAACACAACGAACAGTCTCTGCGGTTACAAGATTGTTACTGGACAGCCATCAGATAGACTTGGAGAGGATTTCTCTGAGCATTACAAAGATTTTACAGAAAGGTAGCTCACATCTTTTTCATCCAGGTTACCAAAAATTGAGCAAGGAAATATTTGGGAACCACGGGCAAAGTGGGAAAAAAAGGATTTCTCTGAGTAAACTAACTCATAAAATTAAATTTTCAGAGATTCAAGAAAAAAAATGTGAGGTTCATGATAATCTTGCTCAATATTTTTCCTCTGCTTGAGCATTTGGGGCATGTGCTAATACACAAACGATTGATTTTTTTGGAAAAAAAAAATTCTCATTTTTGTGCCCCCTCCCCAATTCCGTCATATCTGCTAGTTTCTTATTGCCAGAAATTTGCAGGTTAACTGGAACAGAAGAGACTGTTCGAGCAGCTTCAAAGAGACTAACTCAGGGAATGGCAGATTTCAACAAGGCAATATCTTCAGCAAAGACTGAAGAGGAAAAGACTAAGATTGTAAGTTTTTGTCATGTCCAATCAACAATAGCATGGGTGGCCAATCTTTCTTCCATAATCATCTGTTATTTTAAGTTATATAATTTTTCCTACGCATTTTTTACGGCGCTTACTGGTATTTTGTAGTATCTTGTCCCTTTTCTGTTTACCTCTAACCCGTTTTGTCCTGTGTCTTTTGTGCCCTCTTGTCTTTGTTTCTTGTGGGTTTCATCTCTAGCCTACCCCAACTTGCTTGGGACAAAAGGCTATGTTGTTGTTGTTGTACTGGTATTATGTAGTAACCTTGTACCAATTGATTGTGATTGAACGTTTTTTGCAGAAAGCCGATCAGCTGAAATCGACAATGACAATGCGGGCATATAACAACATATTGGCAATGTCGCAGGTGATTCCTTTGTCTCCAGTAAAATTGTGGGGTGAAATTCCTATTTCAGTGTTGTAATCTGTTCAAATTGTTCAGTAATTGGTGCAAGGTTATATGATTACATATTCCTATTGTTGACTTGTCAGAGTTTACCAGATTAAGCTTTAGTTGTAGAAACCAAATTGGAGTGGACTATAATTTAGCCAGTAAGGATCGTTTAGAAACTCGATTGCAGTGGACTATAATGAAGCCATTAAGAAATAGCGTTCCTGTTAGAATGATGATTATATGTCTTAACCCATAGAAAGCGTGAAGTTAAGGATGCTTTGGCAGGTAGGTGAGCAGGTGACTCCAGGTAGCTTGGTAGTTACCTGCAGCCTAGTGCACAGTAGCCTGTCCTGAACGCACATTTTGAGGACACTAGACTCTGGCCGCTAACATTTTGTACTGCTGGAGACTGTGTCTTTCACAAGATGAGGACACTGAATTGTGCAAAACCAAAACCAATATCAATTATCCTCTGTAAGTTACTGCTCAGAAAAGATCGAACTTCTTCTGTATGATTAAATAAAGTCCAGGGAGAAAAAAATAACGCAAAACAGTAACTTCAAACTCTTACATGGCAGCACACAATATTAAACATGCTTATACTTACCTATATAGAGGATGGGAGATGCAATAACATCCAAATGGCAATCCCATAACATCGGCTTACCTATAACTTTTATATATCCCTTTGACCAAGCCTATGTTAGCCATTATATCTAGTTTGTAGCTAACTAAATCTGGCTACTAAAATCTTGGTGTTATGTAAGCATTGCTTATGTGGAGTGTGGTAGTGATGGATCCATCACATTCCTTGAAGAAAAACGTATTAGGTTCGATCTGTTGACCCATCGTCCTTTCCAAAGCCCTCATGGGATGATTTGTTGTTTTTTTTCATGATGTATATGTGAGAAGAAACTGATTTGATATACATGTTACTGAATTCTTTTGAATTTTGATGCCCGTCGCTGTGGGCTGCTATGTTGTTTTCTTTAGGCCATGATTTGATGTATATTTGTATTTAAGAAACTAATTTCGTATACATGCAACATTATCTGAATTTTGGTTGTCAATTATCTTCCTTTCAGCCACTGCATGGGAAGTCCCCTTCATTCATTGGCGATAAGAGAATCACTCTTTCATGGGATGAGCAGCCAAAGAAACCTGCAGCTGCGACAACAGGGTTAGATGCTAATGATTCAGTATTTTTTTTTTAACTAAGATATGCATTTCTTTCTTGCTCATTCTGGTTTGCGGATCATTCAGATCGAAGAGGCCCCAGCCTGCTACGAATGGGAATGGTCCTGCAAAGAAGGGGAGAGGAGGAATGCAAAATCAACTCGTAAACAGAGCTTTTGAAGGATTGTCTCGTGGTGGTGGTAGAGGCAGTGGAAGAGGGGGCCGGGGCCGGGGAGGCCGGGGAAGAGGATGGGGCTACCGTTGAGGATGTTATCCAACCTGATGAGTAGGGATCATCTTTCTGCTTCCTCCTTTTGAGAGTAAGGCATGAGTCGGTGTTTATTTGTTGTATACTTCATTGGAGTTGGCTCGTCTGTATGCAAAGGTGTGAAACGGATGATCCTTCAAGGCTCTCGACTACTGAATGTTTGCAGGAAGCTCGTACAAAGGATTCCCGAGAATGAGGACCATCTGCCATGCCTAGCTGTTCATTTACCATTCATCGGTGTTCTTTGCCACCCTGATCGTTTGTTAGTGTACCAGTTTCACCTAAACTGGTTATTTGATAAACTGAACAGTTAGAAATTTGTTGTTAGCTTATGTATAATTCGATTTTATCATAGTATTTTTTTTGTTGTTATGGAAGATTTTGATTATGTTCATTTATTCAGTCCAGTATGTTCTATACTTATTGCACCATATTATACTTGTGGGTCGTGGCACGTGTATCACGAAATTTGACGCATAAAGACATGTTAGACAGATCAGTGTTGTAGGTGTCGTTCGTGATTTTGGCCGGCGAAAGAAGCGGCAGCACGTCTTCGTTGAAACGGGGCATAACTATATAAAACGAAGACTGATGGATGCCCTCTTGAAATTGTCATCAACAGCGGCAGCAAGTTAAGCTGGACAAATACTCATTCCTACCTTTGTTGACTTGGAAAGTTGACTGCTTTCATCAACAAGACAGACCATGGATTCAATCCGTATTACTCCAATATATAGTATTTTTGGATTTGATTAAAGTCAAACATTTTTAATTTTGACTGTTAATAAAAAAATATCATTAAGATTGTCAGATTCATCACGAAACAGTAATTCTTCTTATTTAAAATAATTTATATTATTGATCAATGCTTAGAAAGTTTGACTCAACCATACTCAGCGCTGAACGCACTGTGGCGCTGAGAGAGGCAAACGGCCGCAGCAGCCCACAAAAATGCATCAGCCGAACACGCCGATAGAGTGAGGGAGTGATTAGTTTGCTGGAACGAGTAAGTTAAGGTTTGGTCATAGTCCTGATTGGTGATTGCTGATTCTACGTAGCTTAATTGCCAGGAGGCCACTCTCTCCAAAACGACCCTGATAAGCAGGACACCGCCAAACGCCACTACTGAAGCCGTTTCTCATCCCACACGATGCCAAAAGCCGGCTCGGCGCGCCGCCCCCGCTCCGCCACGCCTCGCGGCCCGGTCCCCCGGAGCGCCGCCCCGGCTCCGCCACGCCCCGCGGCCCCGCTCCCCCGAAACGCCGCCCCGGCGCGCCACCCTCGCTCCCACCCGCCTCGCAGTCCCGCTTCCCCGGCGTGCCGCCATCGCTCCCACCCGCCGCGCGGCGCCACTCCCCGGCGTGCTTCCCCGGCGTGCCGCCCCCGCTCCGCCGCGCTGCGCGCCTCCGCGGCCCCGCTCTCCCATGGCTACACCCGCCACCATTTCTCCGTTCTACTCGTCGCCTCCCTCATCCTTGCATCGTCGTCGTGGGCGTCGGCCGCCACGGGAAGCGCCGATGCCGACACTGACCAGCGCGCCCTTATGCAGTTCCGGTCCCTCATCACGGACGACCCGCACGGGGCCTTGGCGTCATGGGGCGGCGGCGGCGGCAACGCGTCCGCGCCCTGCGGGTGGCGCGGCGTGACGTGCGGGTCTCGCGGGCGCCGCCGCGGCCGCGTCACGGCGCTGAACCTCAGCGGGCTCGGCCTGACAGGCTCCATTGCCCCTTCGTCCCTCGCCGGACTCAACTACCTTCGGCAACTCGACCTCTCCAATAACAGCCTCACCGGCGGCGTGCCGTCGTCGCTGCCGCCTTCCCTCCAGGTACTCAGTCTGGAGCGCAACGACCTCACCGGGACGATCCCCGCCTCCCTCGGCAACCTCACCTCCCTCACCGGCCTCAGTCTCTCCTCCAACAACCTCGCCGGCGCCATCCCCGACGCCCTCGGCCCTCATCTACCTCTACCTCAACTACAACATGCTCCAAGGATCCATACCACCTGCGGTGTTCAACCTCTCCTCTCTCCAGCATCTTGTGGTGCAATTCAACAGCCTCACCGGGACTCTGCCTCCCGACTTTGGCAGCAGGTTGCCCAGCCTCAGGCTGCTCTCTATCGACGTCAACCGGCTTCACGGCGCCATCCCTGTGTCACTCTGCAACGCTTCCGAGCTGGAGGTGATCGAAATGCCGAATAATTCCTTCTCCGGTGCCATACCAAACTGTCTCGGAGCTTTCAAGAACTTGTGGGCATTGATACTGGACTCCAACCAGCTGGAAGCAAATGTTGATGCTGATTGGGGGTTCATGGGTAGTCTGACCAACTGCAGCAAACTGAAGATCATTGGCCTGTCCGGGAACAATCTGGGAGGTGTGCTGCCCGGCTCCATCGGGAACCTTTCAAAGACCATGGAGCAATTATTCTGTCGGGCAACATGGTAAGTGGACAAATACCTCAGGAAATTGGCAATCTTGTCAACTTGAAGGTTATTGAGATGAGCCAAAATAACTTTACTGGCACTATCCCTGCCTCACTTGGCCGACTTGACAAGCTGGGCAGGCTGAATATGTATGGCAACAAGCTATTAGGGCAAATTCCACCAACAATTAGTAATCTCACTGTTCTCTCAAAATTATTACTTGAGAACAACACGCTCTCGGGTTTCATACCTTCCAGCCTTGGCAACTGCCCTTTGGAGACGCTTACTCTAGACAACAACCTCCTCACTGGTCAAATACCAAAAGAAGTTTTCCTCATATCCACGCTCGTCTATGCGAGTTTCCGAGGGAACATGCTAACTGGATCGTTGCCATTAGAAGTTGGTCACATGATAAATCTCCAGACTCTTGATGCATCTGGAAATAGGTTAACCGGTGAAATTCCCGTCTCTCTTGGAGATTGCCAAGTCTTGCAATATTGCTATTTAGAAGGGAACATCTTTCAAGGGAAAATTCCAGACTCAATAGGACAATTGAGGGGCCTTTTGGGTCTTGATCTATCACGAAACGATTTATCTGGTCATATTCCAGACTTCATCGGTACAATGAAAAGTCTTCAACAATTGGAGCTCTCTTACAATAGCTTTGATGGTGAAGTTCCAGAGAGCGGAATATTTCTCAACGCCAGTGCCTTTTCGGTTGAGGGGAACACTGCCCTGTGTGGAGGATCGCTCAGCTGAAATTGCCGCCTTGCTCAAACCTTGGCAGTACTACCAGTAAGCGACCACGAAAGGTTATTATGACCATCTCCTTAGCCACTGGTATTATGAGCATTACCTTGCTGCTTGCACTATTTGTATTCTGTTATCAAAGAAGGAAATTGAGAAAGGAAGAACAAACCGTACCAAATATCAACGATCAGCACGTAAGGGTTTCATACATCAACTTGGCAAATGCAACAAATGATTTTTCTTCTCAGAACCTCGTAGGCATTGGAAGCTTCGGCTCTGTTTACAAGGGAACAATGATGATCAATGACCAAGAAGTGGTTGTCGCTGTGAAGGTGCTCAACCTTCAGCAGCGAGGGGCATCACCAAGTTTTATTGCTGAATGTGAGATTCTGAGATGTGTTCGACATCGGAACCTTGTCAAAATCTTGACCGTGTGCTCAAGTATTGAATCTGGTGGTCTTGATTTCAAAGCTCTTGTATTTGATTTCCTACCAAATGGAAATCTGGACCAGTGGCTGCACATCTCGAAACATGGCACCGATAGGGGGCTTGATCTTGCGCAGCGTATAGACATTGCCATTGATGTAGCTTCAGCACTTGAATATCTTCACCACTATAGGCCAACCCCAATTGTTCATTGTGATCTCAAGCCAAGCAATATTCTCCTAGATAATGACATGGTTGCTCATGTTGGTGATTTTGGACTTGCAAGATTTGTGCATCAAGACCAGACTAGCCTCTCAGACATATCAAGTGGATGGGCTACAAGAAGGGGAACCATTGGATATGCTGCTCCAGGCCGGATTCTAACTAGTACATTGCATGCTTTCATGAAAGCCACAAGCATGTGACATGCATTGCTCCTTTTTTAATCATTTGACATATATAGTTAGAAGCAATGACACAGTCTGCAGCTAGTAATTAGTTTCCACTAAAATATCAAAATAATTACTATACAAAATCCTGAATTTCTTTTGTTTGAAGAAATTAGCCTCCATCTAGTTGCTGAATATATGTTTTTTCCAAACAGAGTATGGACTAGGTAATGGAGTCTCTATCCATGGCGACATATACAGCTTCGGAGTACTGTTGTTAGAAATTTTCACAGGTAAAAGACCAACAGATGGCATGTTCGTGGATGATATCAGCCTTCATATCTACGTGCAAGTAGCATTGCAAGATCAGCAAGTTGCCAGTGTGGTAGACCAACGGCTACTGTATGGCAGAGATCAGGAAATCGAAGGGAGAACATCCAAATCCAGTAGTACCACAGAAATGATAGTTGCTTGCATCACCTTAGTTCTGCAGATTGGAATTCTATGCCCGAAGGAGGTTCCAACAGACCGCCTTCTCATTGGTGATGCCTTGAGAGAGCTTCTTCGAGTAAAAGACAGGTACAACCGGTCAGGTTTTGAGCGGTCGTCCCTGCATGTTTGACAATATGCACTGCCTTCTTGCTCAAATGCTGTTTGGTCGGATTGTCCGGTTCCTCTCTCTCAGGGCTTGAGTAGGGGTCATGTGTTCCCTTCTGCATTTTCCTGTTCCCAGAATTTTGATCGACCACATATGTTGCTGAAACCCTGCTTTCTCCAACTGGCCGAATGTTCGGGTGAGGCGTCAAACATGGAGAAGCATCATCATCACTCCCTTTCTTTGAGCTACGGTGGAGCACAGCTCCAGCTAGTTTCCCCTGACCCTTTTTGACCTTGCGGAGATGGCGATGGTGCAGTTTACCATTGCCAGGCTCCTCAGTGCTAGAATCACTTCTGCATAAATGATGGTGGCTTATTTGGATGGATTATCTTCTTCGTTTTTCAGGCTACAGTTCATCAATACTAGATCGTTTTCCATCTTTCTGAGTAAATGATGTTGGCTTATTTGGATGGATTATCTTCTTCGTTTTTCAGTATGTCGATTTCTTACAAATTTTTTATTAGTTGCAAGGTTCTGCAGCGATAATTTGAGTCCAAAAGGACCGAGTAGAATTTTTATTTCTGTAAACAAACTATTAGCTCAAAGTACAAATTGCAGAGTCCTTCATGGAGATCATCATTCTCATGACATCGAGTATCTGGAACAACAAACAACAACAACAACAAAGCCTTTTTGTCCCAAGCAAGTTGGGGTAGGCTAGAGATGAAACCTGCAGGAACCAACAAGAGAGGCAAAACCAACCAAAACGAGAAAGGGCAAAACAGGATGGAAGAGAAAGAAGAGAGAAAAAAAAGAAAAAAAAAGAGTGAAAGAAAAAAGAAAAAAAGAAAAAGTTTTTTTTTAAAAAGGAGGGTTTTTTTTAAAAGATTAAAAAAAAGAGAATCAAGGTTCCGGCACGTGGATTGCTTTCTTTCACTCTCTCCTATCCATAGCTAACTCCTCAGCAATATTCCAGTCCTTCAGGTCTCTCTTCACCGACTCTGCCCATGTCAAAGGTGGTCGACCTCTGCCTCTCTTCATATTTTCGGGACGACGTATTATCCCACTACGTACAGGCGCCTCCTCCGGTCTTCGTTGCACATGCCCAAACCATCTCAAGCGATGTTGAACAATCTTCTCCTCAATTGGTGCCACCCCTAATCTCTCACGTATGTCGTCATTCCGGACTCGATCCCTTCTTGTGTGGCCACATATCCATCGCAACATACGCATCTCTGCTACACTGCTGGATATGCTTTCTTTTAGTTGGCCAACATTCTGCTCCATACAGCATAGCAGGTCGGATCGCTGTTCTGTAGAATTTGCCTTTTAGCTTTTGTGGCACTTTAATGTCGCAAAGGACACCTGTAGCTTGACGCCACTTCAACCATCCAGCTTTAATTCTATGACTGACATTGTCATCGATATCTCCATCTTTATGTAGCATCGATCCCAAGTAACGAAAGGTGTTTTTCTTGGGTACTACTTGACCATCGAGGCTGACATCTCCATCCTCCTGCCCCGTAGCACTGAAGTTACACTTCATGTATTCTGTTTTAGACCTATTTAGCCTAAAACCTTTTGACTCCAGAGTGTGCCTCCACATATCCAGCTTCTCAGCAACACCACTCCTGCTCTCGTCAACTAGGACCACGTCATCTGCGAAGAGCATACACCAAGGGATATCACCTTGTATATCTCTTGTGATCTCATCTATCACCAGAGCAAAGAGGTAAGGGCTCAAAGCCGACCCTTGGTGTAGCCCAACATGAATCGGAAAGTCAGATGTGTCCCCACCACTTGTTCGAACACTTGTCACAACATTATTGTACATATCTTTGATTAGATTAATGTACTTAGTTGAGACTTTGTGTTTTTCCAGGGCCCACCACATGACATTCCTAGGCACTTTGTCATATGCCTTTTCCAGGTCAATGAAGACCATATGCAGGTTTTTCTTTTGTTCCCTGTATCTTTCCATTAGTTGCCTTACGAGGAAAATTGCCTCCATAGTTGACCTTCCGGGCATGAAACCAAACTGATTTTTGGTCACACTCGTCATCTTCCTCAGGCGGTGCTCGATGACTCTCTCCCATAGCTTCATTGTATGGCTCATCAGCTTAATTCCACGGTAATTAGTACAACTTTGTATATCTCCTTTATTCTTGAAGATTGGTACTAATGTACTGCGCCTCCACTCTTCGGGCATTTTGTTTGTCCGAAAGATAAGGTTGAAGAGCTTAGTGAGCCATACTATCGCTATGTCTCCGAGACATCTCCAAACCTCAATGGGGATACTATCACGGCCCATCGCCTTACCTACCTTCATCCTTTTTAACGCCTCCTTTACCTCATAATGTTGGATCCTTCGCACGAAACCTCTGTTGTTATCATCGAAGGACTCGTCCAACTCTAAGGCAGAGCTCTCAGTCTCCCCATTGAACAGTTTGTCGAAGTACTCTCTCCATCTGTTCTTGATCTCCTCATCCTTCACTAAGAGTTGATTCGCTTCATCCTTGATGCACTTGACTTGGTTGATATCCCTCGTCTTCTTCTCACAGATCTTGGCCATCTTATAGATGTCCTTCTCTCCCTCTTTTGTGTCCAAACGCTGGTATAGACCCTCGTAGGCCCACCCCCGGGCTTTGCTGACAGCTTGCTTTGCAGTCTTCTTTGCTACCTTATACTTCTCCATGTTGTCTGCAGTATTATCATTGTGCAGACGCTTGTAGCATTCTTTCTTCTCCTCTATAGCCTTCTGCACCTCCTCATTCCACCACCAAGTATCTTTAGCTTCCTTTCTGTTTCCTCTGGTCGTCCCAAACTCTTCTGAAGCCACCTTTCGGATGCAAGTCGCCATCTTCAACCACATGGTGTCTGCGTCCCCTTCTTCCGCCCAAGGGCCCTCCTTAATGACCCTCTCCTTGAAGGTTTGTGCCGCATCTCCTTTAAGCTTCCACTACTTTGTTCTAGTGACTTTGGCATGCTTACTCCGTTGGAGACGAATTCTAAAACGGAAGTCAGCAACCACCAGCTTATGCTGAGGGACAACACACTCTCCAGGTATCACCTTGCAATCTAAGCAAGCATGTATGTCTTCTCTTCTAGAGAGGACAAAATCGATCTGGCTAGTGTGGTGGCCACTACTAAACGTCACTAGGTGGGATTCTCTCTTTTGGAAGAAGGTGTTTGCTACAAACATGTTATAGGCTAGGGCAAAATTCAGGATCTCCTCTCCTTCTTGATTCCTGTTACCAAAGCCGAAGCCCCCATGCACACCCTCGAAGTTCGTGTTAGATGTACCTACATGGCCATTGAGATCTCCTCCTATGAAGAGCTTCTCGCCAATTGGTACACTTCTAACTATGTCCTCTAGGCCTTCCCAAAACTCCCTTTTGGAGTTCTCGTTATGGCCTACTTGAGGGGCATACGCGCTGATAACATTGAGAACTAAATCCCCAATGACCAGCTTGACTAGGATGATTCTATCCCCTAGTCTCTTGACGTCTACCACCCCATCCTTAAGGCTCTTGTCGATCAACACACCGACTCCATTCTTGTTTGCAGCTGTCCCTGTGTACCACAACTTGAAACCTGTACCTTCTACCTCCTTAGCCTTTTGCCCCTTCCACTTAGTTTCTTGAACGCAAAGGATATTTACACGTCTCCTCACCGCAACGTCAACTATTTCTCGTAACTTACCGGTTAAGGACCCTACATTCCAGCTACCTAAACGAAATCTACGCGGCTCGGCTAGCTTCCTTACCCTTTGCACCCGTCGAGAGAGGTGCAACAAGGAATAATTGAGTTTTCGACAACATAGACCCAACAATTGCAGGATGCAAAGAGTTATTTAAGGAGTTCTTGCTGCTGTTACACAGGGCAAAGCGTGCTTATTTTCCCAGGATCAAAAAATGGATAGATACAATCTAGTTATAGGTTCTTTTTTGTTTTCTTTTACTCGTAAATCTGTTTGTAAGACTGCCTTATTAGTTTAAATACATATTCAGTAGGGGGGTGACCCCTCCTGTTCTTTCCAAAAAAAAAATACATTAGCAATTGAGGGGGAATCTTTATTTTGTGCTTGTTTGGAATTTCATATTTTTATGGAAAATATATTGCCTTCAAAGGAAACACAACAGAAACCATAATTCCAGCTGTAGTTTGGCTAGAACTTATTAGTGTGCACACCTGCATGAGAGATCATATCTTCTCGTGCAAGAACTGTGGCAATGCCTGACACGTAAGCTTAATAGTGCAAAATGTTACTTAGCTGTGGTCTCGTAGCACAACTAAAATTTTTATCCTTGTGTTCCCTTTGCAGAGATCAGTCTGTTCCAGGAAGCATGCTTGTCCAATGCTCTCGGTTCATTTGATCGTGAAATAAGCCTGAAGCCAGCAAAAATATGGTGATGATTATTTCTTTCCTTTGCATCTGATTGTCGGGATCAATGGATTTTCAGACTGCCAACTATATTGGTGCCGACTTGAGAAATAAATTTGAATACTTGAATGAGCCTATTTGAAGTTAAATGCAAATTATCTTGAGAATCTGAATTTTACAAGGTAGAGAGGCCTGAGATTCATGATGATGGGAACATTTAGCGTGTGCTACAACATGACACTTCAGTTCCATTAAACATCTTCACTGCATTGCACGTTCTCAAAACAAAACAAAAAAATCCATTAAACATCTAACTGATATAACCTTGTGATACATGTCTTCATGGCTCAATATTTTGTGTACCAGTTTCACCTAAACTGGTTATTTGATAAACTGAACAGTGAGAAATTTGTTGTTAGATTATGTATCAAAGCAATTTTTTTTTGTCAAAGATTTTGATTATGTTCATTTGTTCAGTCCAGTATGTTCTATACTTATTGCACTATATGAGTAAGGTCATCTAATCGTGGGTCATGGCACGTGTATCACGAAATTTGACGCATAGACATCTTAGACATATCAGTGTTGTAGGTGTCCTTCGTGATTTTGGCCGGCGAAAGAAGCGGCACCAAGTTGGACAACGGCAGCAAGTCTTCGTTGAAACGGGGCATCACTATGTAAAACGAAGACTGATGCCCCGTTGAAATGGTCGACAACAGCGGCAGCAAAGTTGGACAAATACTCCTACCCCGTTGAAATGGGCGTCAACAGAGGCGGCAAAGTTGGACAAATGCTCCTACCTTTGTTGACCTGGAAAGGTGACAGGTTTCATGGACAGGAAAGACCATGGATCCGATCCGAATTAATTAGTCTTAGTCGCTGCAACGAGTTTGCTAAGGTCTCATGGTGCTGATTGGTGCTTGCTGAGCTACGTAGCTGAGCACAAGAAACCATGGAGCACCATTGCTACAACCGCCACCATTTCTCCGTTCTACTCTTCGCATCCCTCCTCCTTTCATCGTCGTCGTGGGCGTCTGTCGGCCGCCACGGGAAGCGTCGGCATCGACACTGACCACCGCGCCCTCATGCTGACCCACACGGGGCGCTGGCGTCATGGGGCGGCGACGGCGGCAACGCGTGGCACATGTATAACGAAATTTGACTCATAAAGACATCTTAGACAGGTCCATGTTGTTACTGTTGTTAGCTGTCGTTCGTGATTTTGGCCGGCGAAGGAAGCGACTAAGGAGCTTTATCGGTTTTATTTATGTCCATTTCCTGTCTTCGTTGTACCGTAGGAGATGAGCCTTAGGTACCCTGTCATCAATCACGGTTCGCGAGCCTACGGATACGCACATCGTCAGTTAGTTTTGGACTGCTCCTAAAATACCTTAATCCAGACACGACATCCTATTGTTCCTCATTCATGCTGGAGGTAAAACAAAGGGGCACCACTAGTCCTGGGACTTGGGCCGGGCCAAATCCGTGTGGGCCGCGGCCCGAACGTTTGGCACGGCCCATGGCACGGCCCGGCCCGAAGAGGTTTCGTGCCGTGCCGGCCCGGCACGGACTGACGGGCCGTGCCGTGCCTGGATTTTGGGCCCGATGGGCGGCACGGCACGGCACGGCCACTCGGGCCGTGCTCGGGCCGGCACGGCACGGCACGGCGGCGGACGACCGGTGGCACGGCACCGGCACGGCGGAGGGAGGCGGTGTTGACGGCGAGCCGGGGCGCGCAGAGTCGACGACGAGCCGAGGGGAGCGGATCGGGGCGGCGCGCGGCCATCCAAGCAGCGGTCGAGCGACGGTGGAGGCAGGGCGGCGCCATGGGAGAGCGACGTCGCGGGAGAGGAGAGAGATCGCCTGCGGCGGGGCTGCGCGAGGGGAGAGAGCGGCGGCGGCGGCACTTGGCGAGGGGAGAGAGTGGTGGCGACGGCGCTTGGCGAGGGGACCCAGCGGCGGAGGCGTTGGCGGCGCGTGAGATGCGAGAGATGCGAGAGGGGTGAGATGCGAGAGAGGGGTGAGCGTTGGCATTGCCATTGGTTTCATTTTTTATTTTGATTCGTATCTGAAATTTCATACTTGTATAGAATTTGCATATATAGTCCAAATTCGTTGGTTCTTTTTTCTACAGTCTTCAAAAAATGTTCTCTATCACGTAGCTGCATTTGCATCATGTTGGTGTAGTTCAATTTTGTACTGATCAATCAATTCATTAATGGTCAAGATTTAACATTTTCTTCACTTTTTTGTAAATCTCCAAAGAAATTGAATTTTTAAATGAAAATTTGTGAGGATGTACAACTTCTATATATCTGAGCATAGAAATTTTGCATAAGTTTTTTTGAAGCGACCACACTTGTGCAAGATCACTTTCCTCTTAATTTAGCTCAAATCCTCATAACTTAGATGCCATGAGTAAATTTTGAACACACATTCACACAAACAATTTTGAAAAAAATTTCCCAAAAATTGTAGATGTTGGTCTTGGCTTGGTTCAGCCACATACCAAAATTGAGTTCAAAATTCGTTATATTTTTGGAGATACAAAAATGAAAAAACTCACTTAGCCTTTGTCTTCACTGTAACCGGGCCGTGCCCGGGCTTGGCACGGCCCGACAGCGGCCCACCGTGCCGCGTGCCGTGCCTGGGCCGCATTTTTGTCATGACGGGCCGTCCGGCACGGCACGACGCGGCCCGACGGGCCGTCACGGCACGGCACGGGGCGGCCCGAAGCACGACGGGCCCGTGCCGTGCCGGCCCGGGCACGGCCCGAGTCCCAGCTCTAGGCACCACTTGACTCTTGGAAGCTGAACGCCCCACGTCCGTAGCTTTTTTTTTTCCTTTTCCAAAATGGGCATTATGTGCTATCAAGGAAAATGAGACCAATTGCTACAAACCAAAGCAAATCAAAGAAAAAAGAAAAGAGAGAGGAAGGTTCCTAGCTAGCACACGACCTCTCCTACCGGCGGGTCAAACAAAACAAACGGATACATGGTCTCTGTCGATGTCACTGTCACGTAGCCTTTCATCATCCATACTGTTCGAGAGTGATGTCCCGTTGAAATGGTTGTCAACAAGCTCCTACTTGAGGTGGACGAAGACTTTTGTTGACTTGGAAAGGTGACAGAGACTATGGATCCGATCCTTATTAGTTAGTTGCTGCAACGAGTTAGTTAATGTTTCATGGTGCTGATTTTGGTGATCGCTGATTCTAAGTAGCTGAGCACAGGCAGCCATGGAGCACCATGGCTACACCCACCACCATTTCTCCGTTCTACTCGTGGCCTCCCTCCTCCTTTCATCGTCGTCCTGGGCCTCGGCCGCTACGGGAAGCGCCGGCGTCGACACTGACCACCGCGCACTCATGCAGTTCCGGTCCCTCATCACGGACGACCCGCACGGGACCTTGGCGTCATGGGGCGGCGGCGGCGGCAACGTGTCCGCGCCCTGCGGGTGGCGCGGCGTGACGTGCGGGGCTCGCGGTCGCGTCACGGCGCTTGAACTCCGCAGGCTCGGCCTGGCCGGCTCCATCGCCCCGTCATCCCTCTCAGGCCTCACCTACCTCCGGCAGCTCGACCTCGCCGAGAACCGCCTCACCGGCGGCGTGCCCACGCTGTTGCCGCCCTACCTCGAGCATCTCAACCTCAGCTACAACTCGCTGCAGGGGCCGGTGCCCCCGGCGCTGGGGTCGCTGCGCCGCCTCCAGGAGCTCGACCTCATGTTCAACAACCTCACCGGGACGATCCCCGCCTCCCTCGGCAACCTCACCTCCCTCACCGAGCTTAGTCTCACCCGCAACAACCTCAACGGCGCCATCCCCGACGCCCTCGGCAACCTCAGAAACCTCACCCTACTCTTCCTCAACGACAACATGCTCCAAGGATCCATACCACCCGCGGTGTTCAACCTCTCCTCTCTCCAGATACTTGTGTTGCAGAACAACAACCTCACCGGGACTCTGTCCTCTGACATTGGTAAGCTGCCCAGCCTTATCCTGCTTGCCGTCGACTCCAACCGGCTCCACGGCGCCATCCCGGTGTCACTCTGCAACGCTTCCAAGCTGGAATTTATCCAGATGGTAGAGAATTCCTTCTCCGGGGTCATACCGGACTGCCTCGGAGCTCTCAAGCACTTGTTTTTTCTGGCACTGGACACCAACAAGCTGGAAGCAAATGTTGATGCTGATTGGGGGTTCATGGATAGTCTGACCAACTGCAGCAATATGAGGGTCATTGGCCTGTCCGAGAACAAGCTGGGAGGTGTGCTGCCCGGCTCCATCGGGAACCTTTCAAAGATCATGGAGAATTTGATTCTGTCGGGCAACATGGTAAGTGGACAAATACCTCAGGAAATGGGCAATCTTGTCAACTTGAGGACAATTTGGATGAACCAAAATAACTTTACAGGGACTATCCCTGCCTCACTTGGCAGACTTGACAAGCTGGGCAAGCTGTATCTTAATGGCAACAGGCTATCAGGGCAAATCCCACCAGCAATTGGTAATCTCACCTCTCTCATCACACTAGTCCTTGATAACAATACGCTCACGGGTCCTATACCTTCCAGTCTTGGTAGTTGCCCTTTGGAGGGGCTGAGTCTAGATAACAACCGCTTCACTGGTTCAATACCAAAAGAAGTTCTCCTCATATCCAATCTC
This sequence comes from Eragrostis nindensis, assembly GCA_012490785.1. Classification (NCBI taxonomy): domain Eukaryota; kingdom Viridiplantae; phylum Streptophyta; class Magnoliopsida; order Poales; family Poaceae; genus Eragrostis; species Eragrostis nindensis. Next base: position 433,167 of record JAAXCT010000446.1, read on the forward strand.
GTATATGCGAGTTTCCAAGGTAACATGCTAACCGGATCGTTGGCATTCGAAGCTGGTCACATGATAAATCTCCAAACTCTTGATGTTTCTGGAAATAGATTAACCGGTGAAATCCCTGTCTCTGTTGGAGATTGCCAAGTCTTACAATATTGCTATTTACAAGGGAACTTCTTTCAAGGGAAAATTCCAGACTCAATAGGACAGTTAAGGGGCCTCTTAGAACTTGATCTTTCACGAAACAATTTGTCTGGTCGTATTCCAAACTTCCTCGGTACAATGAAAGGTCTTCAAAAATTGAATATCTCTTACAATAGCTTTGATGGTGAAGTTCCAGAGAGCGGAATATTTCTCAACGCTAGTGCATTTTCGGTTGAGGGGAACACTGCCTTGTGTGGAGGTATCGGTCAGTTGAAATTGCCGCCTTGCTCAAACCATGGCAGTACTACCAGTAAGCGACCACGAAAGGTTATTATGACCATCTCCTTAGCCACTGGCATTTTGATCATTGCCTTGCTGCTTGCACTATTTGTATTCTGTCATCAAAGAAGGAAATTGAGAAAGGAAGAACATACCTTACCAAGTATCAATGATAAGCATGTAAGGGTTTCATACGTTAACTTGGTGAATGCAACAAATGGTTTTTCTTCTGAGAACCTTGTAGGAGTTGGAAGCTTTGGCTCTGTTTACAAGGGAACAATGATGATCAGTGACCAAGAAGTGGTTGTCGCTGTGAAGGTGCTCAATCTTCAGCAGCGAGGAGCATCACAAAGTTTTATTGCAGAATGTGAGACTCTGAGATGTGCTCGACATCGGAACCTAGTCAAAATCTTGACGGTCTGCTCAAGTATTGAATCTGGCGGTCTTGATTTCAAAGCTCTTGTATTTGATTTCGTACCAAATGGAAATCTGGACCAGTGGCTGCATAGCTGGGAACAAGGCACCCATAGAGGGCTTGATCTTTCGCAGCGTATAGACATTGCCATTGATGTAGCTTCAGCACTTGAATATCTTCACCACTATAGGCCAACCCCAATTGTTCATTGTGATCTCAAGCCTAGCAATATTCTCCTAGATAATGACATGGTTGCCCATGTTGGTGATTTTGGACTTGCTAGATTTGTGCACCAAGACCAGACTAGCCTCTCAGACATATCAAGTAGTTGGGCTACAAGAAGGGGAACCATAGGATATGCTGCTCCAGGTCAGATTCTAACTAGTGCATTGCATGCTTTCATGATTGATCTAATGGTCAGGCACAAGCATGTGAGATGCATTGCTCGTTTTTTAATCATTTAACATAGTAATAAGCAATGACACACTCTGCAACTACTAGTTAGTTTTCACTAAAATATCAAAAGAACTTACTACACAAAATGCTGAACCTTTTTTATTTGAGGAAATTAGCCTCCACCTAGTTGCTGAATACATTTTTGTTCCAAACAGAGTATGGACTAGGTAATGGAGTCTCAATCCATGGCGACATATACAGCTTTGGAGTTCTATTGTTAGAAATCTTCACAGGTAAAAGACCAACAGATAGCTGTTTCGTGGATGATCTCAGCCTTCATAGCTACGTGCAACTAGCATTGCAAGATCAGCAGGTTGCCAGTGTGGTAGACCAACGGTTACTGCCCGTACAAGATCAAGAAAGCGAAGGGAGAACATCCAGCTCCAGTAGCACCACAGAAATGATACTTTCCTGCATCACCTCAGTTCTGAAGATTGGAATTCTATGCTCGAAGGAGGTTCCAACAGACCGCCTTGTCATTGGTGATGCCTTGAGAGAACTTCATGGAGTGAAAGACAAGTACAACCGGATACATAACTAAGTGACAAAAAGTAAAATTATCTATGGAACAGAGTATTTCCACAAAGAAGAACCATTATGAGAATTCTGTGATCATAACAGGTTCCAGTTCCTTGGTTGCAGTACTCGACCAAGTGTTGTCTTTTTAATTTTATAAGTTGCCTATTTGCCAACGGGTGTAATTTCTGTTTGTATAGTGAAGCTTTATGACGTGACTGACGTCCTCTATGTTCATTTTAGTATACCTATGTTCCTTCTTGTTTCTTGTGTATATGCTGCATGTCATGTCAGGTTTTGAGCGGTCTTCCCATGATGTTTGACAATATGCACTGCCTTCTTCTTCAAATGCCGTTTGGTCGGACTGTCCAGCTCCTCTCTCAGGCTTGAGTAGGTAGGGGTCATGTGTTCGCTTCTGCATTTTCCTGTTCCCAGGATCTTGATCAACCACATATGTTACTGACACCCTGCTTTCTCCAACTGGCCGAATGTTCGTGTGAGGCGTCAAACATGGAGAAGCATCATCATCACTCCCTTTCTTTGAGCTACGGTGGAGCACAGCTCCAGCTACTTTCCCCAGACCCTTTTTGACCTTGCGGAGATGGCGATGGTGCAGTTGCCAGGTTCCTCAGTGCTAGAGTCATTTCTGCACACGCCCTCAACGCCACGACGGGACAAAGCCGCAGGCTGCCGCCACCTCCCTCCTCCTCCCCGGTGACGATGAGATGTAAGAGGCTCAAGACGGTCGACCAGTTCTACGTCGGGTCCAATACCATGCAGGTGCTTAAGCCTTCACCTCTGCTCAGCTCGCTCGTTCCGGCCATGGCGGCCTGTTCTGTTCAGTAAGCCACGGCTGTGTTCGCGTCGTAGCAGGGCGCGTGCGTGATGAACACGCTGGACTCCGTGGTGGACGCGCTCGCCAGCGATCACATGCGAAATTTTATGGTTGTCGAGCACGTACACACTTCCTAATCCACCACCTGTTACCTTTTCTCATGTTCTCTTGCCGTGACGAACAAATTCCCCTGCTTCCTCTGTTTCTTCATACAGGGACTTTGTTGTATTTCTTACCTGATTCTGTAACATTCTCCGGTTTCAGTTGCTGTAAATACCGTTGCTACTAAGCTACTTGCGTTTGCTATCATGATGGGCATCCATGGTTGCAGGCTACAGAAAAAAAAGTTGCAGGCTACCGTTCATCAATACTCTATCGTTTTCCTTCTTTCTGAGTAAATGAAGGTGGCTTATTTGGTTGGATTCGTTTTTCAGTATGTCGATTTGTTACAAAATTTTTATTGGATGTAAGGTTCTGCAGTGATAATTTGAGTCCAAAAGAACTGAGTAGAATTTTTGTTTCTGAAAACAAACTATTAGCAACTGAGAGGGGAATCTTTATTTTTCTGCTTGTTTGGAATTTAATCTTTTTATGGAAAATAAAATGCCTTCAGAGGAAACACAACAGGAACCATAATTCAAGCTGTAGTTTGGCTAGAAATTATTTGCGTGCACACCTGCATGAGACATCATATCTTCTCGTGCAAGAACTGTGGCAATGCCTGATGCATAAGCTTAACAGTGCAAATTGTTATTTAGCTGTGGTGTCATAGCACAACTATACTTTTTATCCTTGTGTTCCCTTTGCAGATATCAGTCTGTTCCAGGTAGCATGCTTGTCCAATGCTCTCGGTTCATTTGATCGTGAAATAAGACTGAAGCCAGCAAAAATATAGTGCTGATTATTTCTTTCCTTTGCATCTGATTGTCAGGATCAATGGATTTTCAGACTGCCAACTATATTGGCGCCGACTTGAGAAATAAACTTGAATACCTGAATGAGCCTATTTGAAGTTGAATGTAAATTATCTTGAGAATCTGAATTTTACCAGGTAGAGGCCTGGGACTCATGATGGTGGGAACATTTAGCGTGTGCTACAACAGGACACTTCAATTCCATTAAACATCTAACTGATATAACCTTGTGATACATGTCTTCATGGCTCAATATTTTGAGAATCACATCTTTAAATATTTTGGAACGAATTTTTATCGCACAATATAGAATATGTCGCATGTGTATAATATATTTTGATACTTGCGTGCCGCACGTGCATGATACTAGTTAAACACAAAGAAGTCGCAAAAGAGAGGCTACCAGACGTATTGATTTATTTCATTTTCAGCAGCCATTACAATGTTTCTATCTACAGTATAATATTTCAAAGCAACAGAAATTTCCATCGTCCTTTCGTATAGTATGCCACTATATCTTTTGATGACATATTTTTTTGCGAAAAGGGAATTTCATTAATATTGAAGCACATTACATCCTCTGATTACAAAAGCATTCCAATCAACGCAAACTCCATTGATGACAGATTTGAAGGAACTGAACTCCTCTTTCCAACTATAAAAACTCGGCCGGTGAGGGAAAGACCGTCCCCACGGTATTGTCGTATAGGGAACTCAACCGGAACCTCCGGTGCGAGAAAATCCACGAACTCCAGTCCCATTCTCAAGGAGCCGCTCCCTATAGTTCGGGTCTTAACTCATGCTTTGAGCATACCCTATACATGAGAGCCCGCCCACCATAGGTCGGATCTGACAGAGTAAATGAGACGCAATGAGTGAATTTTTTTATTCCATAAATTTGATGCACACTAAAATTTGAACCTTGGTGGATGGCCTCACACCTGAAGGCTCTAACCAACTGAGCTATTATCAGTTTGCCTCTTTCAAGCTATAAAAGAGAAGTTCCAATGAACTGTGTGCCCAAATAGTATGCAAGGAGCAAATCAAAGAAAATAGAAAAACAAATAAAGAGGAAGGTTCCTAGCACAACGTATACGAAACGCAGGCTAGCAGTGACAAGGCAACAACACTCCCTGTAGCCTATGTGGACGTCACGTTAGGTTTTCATCCATAAGGTCGTCAAAGCAGTACTCCATGGTGGCCGAAGACCTTGACTTGAAAAGGTAACAGCTTTCATCAACAGGAAAGACCATGGATCCAATCCTTATTAATTAGTCTTGGTGATGATTGGCGATTGCTGATTCTACGTAGCCGAGCACAGGCAGCCATGGAGCACCATGACTGCACCCACCACCATTTCTCCGTCCTCCTCGTCGCCTCTGGGCGTCGGCGGCCGGCCTAAGCTCCGGTGCCGGCATTGATCGCCGCGCCCTCATGCAGTTCCGGTCCCTCCCGACCGTACCTTGTTTTCCCTTTCGAAATGGGCATTGTGTTCCAGTATACATATATAAATAATACAAAGGTGGGGTCTCGTATCAAGAAAAATAAGACCAAATGGTACAAACCAAACCAAAGCAAAAGGGCAAAAAATGGAGAAAAAGAGAGGAAAGTTCCTAAAACTAGCACAACGACCTCTCCTAGCAGCGGGTCAAACAAAATAAACGGACACGGAACACAGGCTGTAGCCCGTAGCTTTTCATCCATGCATTATTGGATGTTCGAGACTGATGCCCCGTTGAAATGGTCATCAACAAGCTCCTACTTGCGGCAAGTTGGGCGAAGACTTTGGTTGACTTGGAAAGGTGACAGCTTCCATCAAGAGGAAAAGACCATACATATCCAACCGCGTACCTGAGCACAGCCAGCAATGGAGCGCCATGGCTACACCCACCACCATTGTTCCGTCCTACTCGTCGCCCCACTCCTACTCCTTGCATCATCGTCGTGGGCGTCGGCCGCCACGGGAAGCGCCGGTACCGACACTGACCGCCGCGCCCTCAAGCAGTTCCGGTCCCTGATCACGGACGAACCGCACGGGGCCTTGGCGTCATGGGGCGGCGGCGGAGGCGGCAGCAACTCATCCGCCGCGACCGGTACCTGCGGGTGGCACGGCGTGACGTGTGGGGCTCGCGGGCGCCGCCGCGGCCGCGTCACGGCGCTGGACCTCAGCGGGCTCGGCCTGGCCGGCTCCGTCGCCCCGTCGTCCCTCGCCGGCCTCACCTACCTCCGGCGGCTCGACCTCTCCCAGAACCACCTCACCGGCGGCGTGCCCTCGCCGCTGCCGCCTTACCTGGAGCACCTCAACCTCAGCCACAACGCGCTGCAGGGGCCAGTGCCCCCGGCGCTGGGGTCGCTGCGCCGCCTCCAGGTGCTCATCCTCCAATTCAACAACCTCACCGGGACGATCCCCGCCTCCCTCGGCAACCTCACCTCCCTCACCGTCCTCGGTCTCAGCAGCAACAACCTCACCGGCGCCATTCCCGACGCCCTCGGCAACCTCAAAGCCCTCACCGGCCTCTACATCAACGTCAACATGCTCCAAGGATCAATACCACCTGCCGTGTTCAACCTCTCCTCTCTCCAGCATCTTGTGGTGCAGCACAACAGGCTCACCGGGACTTTGCCTCCCGACGCTGGCAGCAGGCTGCCCAACCTCAGGCTGCTCAGCGTCGACTTCAACCGGCTCCACGGCACCATCCCGATGTCACTCTGCAACGCTTCCAAGCTGGAGGTGATCGAAACGTCGCATAATTCCTTCTCCGGCGTCATACCAAACTGTCTCGGAGCTCTCAAGAACTTGTGGGCACTGTTGCTGGCCTTCAACCAGCTGGAAGCAAATGTTGATGCTGATTGGGGGTTCATGGATAGTCTGACCAACTGCAGCGGCCTGAAGCTCCTTGACGTGTCCGGTAACAAGCTGAGAGGTGTGCTGCCCGGATCCATCGTGAACCTTTCCACGAGCATGGAGACACTGGGCGTGTCGCTCAACATGATAAGTGGACAAATACCTCGACAAATTGGCAACCTTGTCAACTTGAGGACTATTTGGATGGACACAAATAACTTTACTGGCACCATTCCTGCCTCACTTAGCAGACTTGACAAGCTGAGCGCCTTGTATCTGGATGGCAACAGCCTATCAGGGCGAATCCCACCAGCAATTGGTAATCTCACCGCTCTCATCATACTAGTCCTTGATAACAACATGCTCACAGGTCCTATACCTTCCGGTCTTGGTAGTTGCCCATTGGAGATGTTGAGCCTGCTAGACAACCGCCTCACCGGTCCAATACCAAAAGAACTTTTCCTCATATCCACCCTCTTCGATGCGAGTTTGCAAGGTAACATGCTAACTGGATCATTGGCAATAGAAGTTGGTCACATGATAAATCTCCAGAATCTTGATGTATCTGGAAATAGGTTAACCGGTGAAATTCCCGTCTCTCTTGGAGATTGCCAAGTCTTAGAATATTGCATTTTGAAAGGGAACATCTTTGAAGGCAAAATTCCAGACTCGATTGGAAAATTGAGGGGCCTTTTGAATCTTGATCTTTCACGAAACAATTTATCTGGTCGTATTCCAGACTTCCTCGGTACAATGAAAGGTCTTGAACAATTGAATCTCTCTTACAATAGCTTCGATGGTGAAGTTCCAGAGAGCGGAATATTTCTTAACACCAGTGCCTTTTCGGTTAAGGGAAACACTGCTCTATGTGGAGGTATTGCTCAGCTGAAATTGCCGCCTTGCTCAAACCATGGCAGTACTACCGGTACTGGTAAGCGATCGCGTAAGGTTATTACGACCATCTCCTTAGCCACTGGCATTCTGAGCATTGTCTTGCTGCTTGCACTATTGGTATTCTGTTATCAAAGAAGAAAATTGAGAAAGGAAGAACATACCTTAACAAATATCAACGATCAGCATGTAAGGGTTTCATACATCAATTTGGCGAACGCAACAAATGGTTTTTCTTCTCAGAACCTCGTAGGCATTGGAAGCTTTGGCTCTGTCTACAAGGGAACAATGATGATCAATGACCAAGAAATGGTTGTCGCGGTAAAGGTGCTCAACCTTCAACAGCGAGGGGCATCACAAAGTTTTATTGCAGAATGTGAGACTCTGAGATGTGCTCGACATCGGAACCTTGTCAAAATTTTGACGGTGTGCTCAAGTATTGAATCTGGCGGTCTTGATTTCAAAGCTCTTGTATTTGATTTCCTACCAAATGGAAATCTGGATCAGTGGCTGCACATCTGGGAACATGGTGCCCATAGGGGGCTTGATCTTGTCCAGTGTATAGACATTGCCATTGATGTAGCTTCAGCACTTGAATATCTTCACCACTATAGGCCAACCCCAATAGTTCATTGTGATCTCAAGCCAAGCAATATTCTCCTAGATAATGACATGGTTGCCCATGTTGGTGATTTTGGACTTGCAAGATTTGTGCATCAAGACCAGGCCAGCCTCTCAGACATATCAAGTGGTTGGGCTACAAAAAGGGGAACCATTGGATATGCTGCTCCAGGTCAGATTCTTACTAGTAATTGCATACTTTCAAGATTGGTCCAGTGGAAAGGTACAAGCGTGTGGGATGCATCGCTCCTTTTTTTAATCATTTGACATAGTATAAGCAATGACACACTCTACAACTACTAATTAGTTTTCGAAAATATCAAAAGAACTTGGTACACAAAATGCTGAACTTATTTTGTTTGAAGAAATTAGCCTCCATCTAGTTGCTGAATATATGTTTGTTCCAAACAGAGTATGGACTAGGTAATGGAGTCTCCATCCATGGCGACATATATAGCTTTGGAGTACTGTTGTTAGAAATGTTCACAGGTAAAAGACCAACAGATAGCAGTTTCGTGGATGATCTCAGCCTTCATAGCTACGTGCAAGTAGCATTGCAAGATCAGCAAGTTGCCAGTGTCGTAGACCAGCGGTTACTGCCCGTACAAGATCAGGAAAGCGAAGGGAGAGCATTCAGCTCCAGTAGCACCACAGAAATGATATTTTCCTGCATCACCTCAGTTCTGCAAATTGGAATTCTATGCTCGAAGGAGGTTCCAACAGACCGCATGCTCATTGGTGATGCCTTGACAGAGCTTCATGGAGTAAAAGACAAGTACAACCGGATACATTAAGTGACGGAAAGTAAAATAGTCTATGGAACAGAGTATTCCCACAAAGAAGAACCACAAACTGAACTGGTATACATGTTACTGAATTATTTTGATGCACGTTGCTGTAGCCTGATATGTTGTTTTATTTAGGCCATGGTTTGATGTATATTTGTATTTGAGAAGAAACTAATTTGATATACATGTTACATTATCTAAATTTTGGTTATCAATTATCTTCCTTTTAGCCACTGTATGGGAAGTCCCCTTCATTCATTGGCGATAAGAGAATCACTCTTTCATGGGATGAGCAGCCAAAGAAACCTGCAGCTGCGACAGCAGGGTTAGACGATAACGATTCAGTATTTCTAGTTTTTACTAAGATCTGCATTTCTTTCTTGCTCATTCTGGTTTGCGGATCATTCAGATCGAAGAGGCCCCAGCCTGCTACGAATGGGAATGGTCCTGCAAAGAAGGGGAGAGGAGGAATGCAAAATCAACTCTTGAACAGAGCTTTTGAGGGATTGTCTCGTGGTGGTGGTAGAGGCAGTGGAAAAGGGGGCCGGGGCAGGGGAGGCCGAGGAAGAGGATGGGGCTACCGTTGAGGATGTTATCCTACCTGATGAGTAGGGATCATCTTTCTGCTTCCTTTTGAGAGTAAGGCAGGAGTCGGTGTTTATTTGTTGTATGCTTCATTGGAGTTGGCTTGTCTGTATGCAACAAGGTGTGAAACGGAGCCAAAGCTCGTTGACCCGACTGGCCAGAGCGTGAGGCTCCGGGAGCATCTGCTCCTGTCGGTCGCGGGTTCGAGCGGCGGCACCAGCGCGGTACTGTAGCACGTTACAGTGCCACGTGTGCACTGTAGCGAAATATCTGCAGTGCACACAAAACAAATTCCCTCGCCTTTCCTGGGTCAAAGCATATGGTAAAGACTCGCGTCGGAGCTCACAGCGGCCAGCTGAGTCCCTGTGTAGGATCGGAGAGAAGGTTCGGGGTTTTCTCGGCCTGCGTGAGAGGCTCTTCTCCTTAAATAAATGCCGTCGGCCCTCGCCTTCCCTGAGTCAAAGCACATGGTAAAGACTCGCGCCGGAGCTCACAACGGCCAGCTGAGTCCCTGTGTAGGATCGGGGAGGGAGTTCGGGGGGTTTTCTCGGCCTGCGTGAGAGGCTCTTCTCTTTAAGCAAATGCCGTCGGGGGCGGTCTTACCCCTAGTAGGTCGAGTTTTTAGGTGTGAAACGGATGATCCTTCAAGGCTTTCGACTACTGAATGCTTGCAGGAAGCTCGTACAAAGGATTCCCGACAATGTGGAGGATCCATGCCTAGCTGTTCATTTACCATTTATCGGTGTTCTTTGCCACCCTGATCGTTTGTTAGTGTACCATTTTCACCTAAACTGTTATTTGATAAACTGAACAGTTAGAAATTTGTTATTAGCTTATGTATCATTCGATTTTATCATAGAATTTTTTTCTTTTGTTGTGGAAGATTTTGATTATGTTCATTTGGTCAGTCCAGTATGTTCTATTCTTATTGCACTATATCATACTTGTGGATCGTGGCACGTGTATCACGAAATTTGACGCATAAAGACATCTTAGACAGATCAGTGTTGTAGGTGATGTTCGTGATTTTGGCCGGCCAAAGAAGCGGCAGCAAGTCTTATTAGTTGAAACGTGGCATCACTATGGGGCGGTTGGTTACTTGCATATGCCTCATCCTGGCTCGCCGCATGCAGAGAATCAATGTTTGGATGCCCGCACCGACTGCTGGGCCTGTCCTCACGCTTGGAGTAGCCCATGGTCACTGACACACAGGCCTGGCCCCACGTGTCAGTCACGATGCAGTAAGTCAGCAGATCCGTGTCCCCCAGAAACGTAGATGAAATCCGTTTCTTCCTCGCGTGGCTCACGGCGTGCGGCTGCGCTGGTCTCCCTGCACCAGACCAGAGGTAACAATACGGAACATGCAGCCCACCAAACGAAATCTCTCTTGAGCCTGTCTGGATGGATACGCCAACCAAACAAAAGGCCATTGCATGACCCAAACCTGGCCACCGTGGGCCTGGATGGCTTGGACGAGCCAGGCCGTGTTGGTCAGCGAACCAATCAGGTCATCATATACGTAGGTCATCATATACGTAGGTCACCCGATATGATCCTTTCGATCGAACACTCCAAGATTCATGCAACACAGCCATCTAACGGTCAGCCTGCTTTCTTCCTCCTCCTGCCTTCCCGACGACGACGAGCTCGGCGAAGCCAGGTTAGCGCGACGGAGGGCGGCGGCCACGGATCCGGCGGCGGGAGCCGTCGTAGAAGATTGAGGAGGGCAGGACGGAGGCGTCTCGTCGAAGAATCCTTAGTGCGCGGGGTTTGTACTCCCAAGCTCTTGTCTTCCTCCCCGGACATAGAAATACGGCGGCAGGCCGGACCGGCGGTGGGCGGTGCGATGCGGGCGGGGCGGCGAGGCGGCGGGGACGCCGCCGGCGGTGGGCGGTGTAGGGGCGGAGGCGTCACTTTCGGCCGGGTTAGTGTGGGCGGTCGAGGGCGGCGGCGGAGGCGGCTGGGGTGAGCACGACGACAGGCGGCGCCGGGGCGAGCTCGGTGCGGCGGAAAGGTGTTGCGTGGGCCATGGGCCGGCTTCAGGGAGATCGTGGGCTAACCTAGAGCAGGGATCTCGTCGGACGCCTTGCCTGGGGCATAGGGCGCTCTATATAAGACTGACTCCAACAAAGATGTGCATTTTTGAGATGCAAATTAACCATTGTATAGCGTGAACAGTCTTTTGCATTCTCTTATCTCCACGTTGTCTCCAACAGGCGATGTTGCATTTCTCTTCTGTCCACGCCGTCGCCCTCCCCCGCGCGTTGTCGCCCCGCCCGCCTCCGCGCGCCGTCGCCCCTCCCCCGCGCGCCGCCGGGTCGAGCTCGAGGAGCGCGAGGGCGTCGGCAAGCGCGAGCTCGTGGTGGGCGAGCGCCTCGAGGGAATCGTGGTCGACACGGGCGAGGAGTCTGAATCCCCCACGCCGCAGAGTACCCCGGCTGCGGCGACGAGCTTGGCCAGCTGCGCGACGCTGCGGAGTACCCCAGGTGCGGCGGCGAGCTTGGCTAGCAGCCCCTTCTCGGCTTCGATTCACACCCGTCCAGCCATGGCGAGGCAAGCGGGGCACGTTGGGGAGGGCTGGCTACGTTGGAGCAAGACGCGCTGGGGAGGGTCGTCAAGGTCACCTCCGGCGCGGGCTGTGAAGAGGTGGAGGCGGAGGCCATGGCGGTGCTTGCGCTCATTGGGCTTGGCGAGTCCGAGGCTGTCAAGGTGGTGGAGCGATCGACGGCGGCGCGAAGAGGGAGGAGGACGGGACGGCGGCGCTCCTCGCTGCCTCCTCCGCCGCGCCTGGGCTCGAGCCATGCCAGCGCGTCCGCAAACTTGGATCGCGGGCACCGCCGTTTCACCGCCCGGGTCGCAGAGGGAGGGGGCCGTGCCGGGTGGGGGAGGTTCTGGTTGCCGTGGGAGAGGGAGGAGGGGGCCGCGCGAGGATGCATTCGAGGAGAGAGACGATGTAATTTTGCATCATCTCTCTCCTCAAAGGCAAACTGCCTATCATGTATAGCTCTTCTGTTGGAAGGTGATTTCGTACGCCTAGTACAGTTGGAAAGGGATAATGCATTTGCCTCACTCGATGCGTCGCCTGTTGAAGTCAGCCTAAAACGAAGACTGATGCCGTGTTGCAATGGTCATCAACAGCGGCTTAAGTTGACAAATACTCCTACCTTTTGTTGACTTGAAAGGTGACAACTTTCATCAACAGGAAAGACCATGAATTCAATCCGTATTACTCTAATATAGTATTTTTGGATTTGATTTAAGACAAACATTTTTCATTTTGACTGTTAATAAAAAATATCATTAAGATCAATGCTTAGAAAGTTGTACTCAACCAAACTAAAAATTGCTTTATGGAGTGAGGGAGTGATTAGTTTGCTGCAACGAGTAAGTTAAGGTTTCATAGTCCTGATTGGTGATTGCTGATTCTACGTAGCTAAGAGCATCTCCAACAGTTATGTATAATTACTCCCTAAACCTTAATTTAGGATGTCATTAGAAAAAACACCTCTCCAACAGTTTTGTAAACACCGTTCCTAAATTTACGGTCAGCCCATTTTTCCCTACCCTGTCGCCAGATTTGGCGATGCTATTGGCACTCCCAACCGAGGCATTCCCGCTTTTTCCGCGTCCGTTTCGTCCGTGCGGGGTTCAATTCGCGCCATGGATTTCCAATAGCGCTCGCTGGTGAGAGAAGGTGGCCATTCGCTAGTTCGCTCCGCCGCCACCATATGAACTTAGGTGGATTCGCTCTGCCGTCGCCTCCAGCTGACCCGGGTCCCCGCACTGCCATCTGCTGCTCCCCAGCTCGCCGTGACACGCCGCCGCCTCTCTCCGTCAAGTTGCGAAGACCGACGCCGGCGCGCATCGCCGCGCCGGCGCGCCGCGGACCTCCTCGCCCCCGACCTCCTGCACTCTTTCCTCCTCTGCCTCGAGCACTTCCGAGCCCTCCTCTTCGGCCCCGAGGCCGCTGCAGCCGCCCGCCCCACGCTAGACTAGCCCGCCTCGTCTTCTTGGAACGCGCCGTCAAGATCTTGATCTGCTCTCCGCACGTACGCGACCCCATGGCACCTTCTCCTCCTATTTCTTCCCGCCCGCACACACGCGTAGTACAAATTGGTCGATTTGCTAGTTAAGCTGTCTTGAACTTCTGAAATCGAATGGCTTCGCGAGCGAGTTGGGTTGGTACCTGCTTGTAGTAGTTCTTCGTTATTCCTAATTGCAGTCCGCACTTCAATGGAAAATCACCGCCAGAAAGAAAGAATGTTGAGTTGATTGTGGCTATACAAATGTTTCATTTAACAAATACAACAGCACTGGCAGGTACCATTGCTTGATAGTAAGCATCGTTGAATCATTGCTTGGCAAGCTGTATTTGATTTTCCTGGTTGTCCGCGTCATAGGCATGCAGAGTGTCCAGATACAAATCCCATAAGATGTTTGGATGTCTGTTTCTCGCTGAGGATGCTGAATGGCCTCGCGAGGATGCAAGCAAACTGGCGTCGTCTTCTTGGCAACGCGATCACGACGACTACAGCCGCCGTCCGCATGTCACGATCGCGAACGCAGGAGCGGCAGTCGCCCAGGAAAATCCCACGCCAACGAACAAAACGGTAGGGCCCACAAATGGATGATGTGGCAACTTTTAAAATTATTTGGAAACCAAAGATTAGGAATGGTTGGAGGAGGCAAGTTTTTATTCTACCAATAGTGTTTTCGAAACTCCTAAATAAAGATTTAAGGGCTTTTTTTTTTACATAACTGTTGGAGATGCTCTAAGAGCAGCGGCGTTGCTGAAGAACGAACCGAGAGGGAATGCTTTTTTGGCTCTGGAGCTTCTCATCGGTAAATGCGCAGGAACAGTAGAGAGAAGAAAACGAGTAGGAGTACTCCCTTATTTAGCTGTGGGACCTACACACGTTACGGGATTGAACGAAGAAAAGTCGAATCGAACTAGTAGTATCTTCCTTCGGGGCGCAGTAGCGTTGCGGTGAGCACAGGCAGCCACATGGAGCACCATACCCACCACCATTTCTCTGTTCTACTCGTCGCCTCCCTCATCCTTGCATCGTCGTCGTGGGCGTCGGCCGCCACGGCAAGCGCCGGTGCCGACACTGACCACCGCGCCCTTATGCAGTTCCGGTCCCTCATCACGCACGACCCGCACGGGGCCTTGGTGTCATGGGGCGGCGGCGGCGGCGGCGGCAACGCGTCAGCCGGACCTTGCAGGTGGCGCGGCGTGACGTGCGGGGAGCGCGGGCGCGTCACGGCGCTCGAGCTCCGCGGCTTGGCCTGGCCGGCTCCATCGCCCCGTCGTCCCTCGCCGGCCTCATCTTCCTCCGGCAGCTCGACCTCACCAATAACCGCCTCACCGGCGGCGTGCCGTCGTCGTTGCCGCCCTCCCTCCAGGTGCTCATCCTCGACCGCAATGACCTGAACGGGACGATCCCCGCCTCCCTCGGCAACCTCACCTCCCTCACCGACCTCAGTCTCTCCTCCAACAACCTCGCCGGCGCCATCCCCGACGCCCTCGGCAACCTCCGAGCCCTCATCTACCTCTACCTCAACTTCAACATGCTCCAAGGATCCATACCACCTTCGTTGTTCAACCTCTCCTCTCTCCAGCATCTTGTGGTGCAATACAACAACCTCACGGGGACTCTGCCTCCCGACGCCGGCGGCAGGCTGCCCAGCCTCAGACTATTCGCCGTCGACTCCAACCGGCTCCATGGCGCCATCCCGGTGTCACTCTGCAACGCTTCCAAGCTGGAGGTGCTCGAAATGCCGAATAATTCCTTCTCCGGCGTCATACCAAACTGTCTCGGAGCTTTCAAGAACTTGTGGGCGCTGTTACTGGACGGCAACCAGCTGGAAACAAATGTTGATGCTGATTGGGAGTTCATGGATAGTCTGACCAACTGCAGCAATCTGAAGATCCTTGGCCTGTCCGGGAACAAGCTGGGAGGTGTGCTGCCCGGCTCCATCGCGAACCTTTCAACGACCATGGAGCAATTGTTTCTGTCGGGCAACATGATAAGTGGAGAAATACCTCAGGAAATTGGCAATCTTGTCAACTTAAGTGTTATTGAGATGAACCAAAATAACTTTACTGGCACTATCCCTGCCTCACTTGGCAGACTTGACAAGCTGGGCAGGCTGAATATGTATAGCAACAGGCTATCAGGGCAAATCCCATCAACAATTAGTAATCTCACTGCTCTCTCGAAACTATTACTTCAGAACAACACGCTCTCAGGTCTCATACCTTCCAGTCTTGGCAATTGCCCTTTGGAGACGCTTACTCTGGATAACAACCTCCTCGCTGGTCCAATACCAAAAGAAGTTCTCCTCATATCCACGCTCTTCCATGCGAGTTTCCAAGGTAACATGCTAACTGGATCGTTGGCATTAGAAGCTGGTCATATGATAAATATCCAGACTCTTGATGTATCTGGAAATAGGTTAACCGGTGAAATTCCCATCTCTCTTGGAGATTGCCAAGTCTTACAATATTGCATTTTGAAAGGGAACTTCTTTGAAGGGAAAATTCCAGAGTCGATAGGACGATTGAAGGGCCTTTTGGATCTTGATCTTTCACGAAACAATTTGTCCGGTCGTATTCCAGACTTCCTTGGTACAATGAAAAGTATTGAACAATTGAATCTCTCTTACAATAGCTTTGATGGTGAAGTTCCAGAGAGCGGAATATTTCTCAACGCTAGTTCCTTTTCAGTTGAGGGGAACACTGCCCTGTGTGGAGGTATCGGTCAGCTGAAATTGCCGCCTTGCTCAAACCATGGCAGTACCACCGGTAAGCGATCGCGTAAGGTTCTTATGACCATCGCCTTAGCCTCTGGCATCCTGAGCATTCCCTTGCTGCTTGCACTATTTGTATTCCTTCATCAAAGAAGGAAGTTGAGAAAGGAAGAACATACCTTACCAAATATCAACGATCAGCGTGTAAGGGTTTCATACATCAACTTGGCGAATGCAACAAATGGTTTTGCTTCTGAGAATCTTGTAGGCGTTGGAAGCTTCGGCTCTGTTTACAAGGGAACAATGATGATCAATGATCGAGAAGTGGTTGTCGCTGTGAAAGTTCTCAACCTTCAGCAGCGAGGAGCATTTCAAAGTTTTATTGCAGAATGTGAGACTCTGAGATGTGCTCGACATCGCAACCTTGTCAAAATCTTGACGGTCTGCTCAAGTATTGAATCTGGCAGTCTTGATTTCAAAGCTCTTGTATTTGATTTCCTACCAAATGGAAATCTGGACCAGTGGCTGCACATCTGGGAATATGGCACCCGTAAGGGACTTGATCTTGCACAGCGTATAGACATTGCCATTGATGTAGCTTCAGCACTTGAATATCTTCACCACTACAGACCAACTCCAATTGTTCATTGTGATCTCAAGCCAAGCAATATTCTCCTAGATAATGACATGGTTGCCCATGTTGGTGATTTTGGACTTGCAAGATTTGTGCATCAGGACCAGACTAGCCTCTCAGACATATCAAGTGGTTGGGCTACAAGAAGGGGAACCATTGGATATGCTGCTCCAGGTTAGATTCTAACTAGTAATTGCATCGCTCCATTTTTCAATCATTTACATAGTAATAAGCAATGACACACTCTACAACTACTAATTAGTTTTCGATAAAATATAAAAAAACTTACTACACAAAATGCTGAATTTATTTTGTTTGTAGAAATTAGCCTCCATCTAGTTGCTGAACATATGTTTGTTCCAAACAGAGTATGGACTAGGTAATGGAGTCTCAATCCATGGCGACATATACAGCTTTGGAGTACTGTTGTTAGAAATGTTCACAGGTAAAAGACCAACAGATAGCAGTTTTGGGGATGATCTTAGCCTTCATAGCTACGTGCAAGTAGCATTGCAAGATCAGCAAGTTGCCAGTGTCGTAGACCAACGGTTACTGCCCGTACAAGATCAGGAAAGCGAAAGGAGAGCATTCAGCTCCAGTAGCACCACAGAAATGATACTTTCCTGCATCACCTCAGTTCTGCAGATTGGAATTTTATGTTCGAAAGAGGTTCCAACAGACCGCCTGCTCATTGGTGATGCCTTGAGAGAGCTTTATGGAGTAAAAGACAGGTACAACCAGATAGAGTACTAAGTGACGGAAAATAAAATTATCTATGGAACAGAGTATTTCCACCAAGAAGAACCATTTATGAGAATTCTATGATCATAACAGATTCCAGTTCTTTCGTTGTATTCGACAAGTGTTGCCTTTTTAATTTTATAAGTTGCCCATTTGCCAACGGGTGGAATTTCCCATCGCATTGTCAAGCCTTATGACATGACCGACGTCTTCTCTGTACATTTTAGTATACCTATGTTCCTTCTTGAGTATCTGCTGCACCTGCATGTCGTGTCAAAGATCGATGGTTTAAAGATAAGTGCATCGAAGAACTTTCAAGAATTTCATCGTCTGCTCCCAATAACAATCTCTTTCCCTCACTCGCCGATGCTTGCGATCTCCATCCCTAAATTATCCCGCCATCTGCTAACATTCGAACGCACTTGGAACTTTCAAGAATTTTATCGTCTGCTCCCAATAACAATCTCTTTCCCTCACTCGCCGATGGCTTGCGATCTCCATCCCTAAATTATCCAGTCATCTGCTAACATTTGAACACACTCTTGTTTTTGCACTGTACCCACCCTGGTATGTGTTGTAATTTACTCTGCAATGATAGCCTACGAAACAACACTTCTCCGGGAATGTACATGTTAATATTTACAGAAAGTACAGAATGTATACTTCTCCACGAAAACACTTCTCGAGCACTGAACACAACAAAAAAAACCTATAGAACACTCAGGAGTCCTCGACCAGCCTAGAGCTTCTGAAGGTCCGACCTCTATGTTGATTGTCAGGAACTACCTTGCAACTACCAACTATCTGCAAGATACACCTCACAGGCTTAAGGTTTGTATCAGCAAACTGTCGATCATTTTTCACTGAACTTTGTCCTTGCCATCAGCCGCAGACTCTGGTGCATCTACCACAGTGCTGCCCGGTACTGGCGAAACTTCTACCGCGTCGATTTTTGTCTCGGATGGATCATCTTTTTCATCATTTTGGCATTCATCTTTGCTTTTGTCAGAGCCCTTTCTGCTGAACATGGTCTTCAGGTTTTGAGCGGTCTTTCCTGCATGTTTGACAATATGCCCTGCCTTCTTCCTCAAATGCCTTTTGGTCGGACTGTCCAGCTCCTCTCTCTCAGGGCTTGAGTAGGGGTCATCTGTTCCCTTCGGCATTTTACTGTTCCCAGGATCTTGATCGACCACATATGTTACTGAAACCCTGCTTTCTCCGAGTGGCCGAATGTTTGGGAGAGGCGTGACACATGGAGAAGCTTCATCATCACTCCCTTTCTTTGAGCTACGGTGGAGCACAGCCCCAGCTAGTTTCCCCAGACCCTTTTTGACCTTGTGGAGATGGCGATGGTGCGATTTACCATTGCCAGGTTCCTCGGTGCTAGAGTCACTTCTCTGAGATTCTGATACCGATGACCTTGGGCTGTCGCTGCAGGCATCGTTTTCCCGATGGATTTTGGAATCCTGACAACGAGGACGTCCTTTCCGGGGCTCCCATGTACTGGTGACATCACTACCTGGGTGATGTACCCAAACTTCGGCCTTCTCCAATCCTTCGATGTCAACCGGCTCATATTCATCGGTCATCTTTCGAAATTCATCAGATGATTCACCTTCATTGTTGGTCCTGGATGAAGAACTGGACCGTGGTGTGGTAGTTTTGCCCGCCTTGGGTGTCCCACATTGCTCCTCTTCGCCATTAGGAACCTGCAAGCAAGATGCGCAACATAACTAGTAGTTCTCACTCAATTTTAATTACTATTTCACTACTGGACAAGTGAAAAGCACATGTTGGGTCACCAGCTGACCAACAATTGTAATCCAGGCTGCCATGCAACCAGAAACAAAAGAAAATCTGGATGCCAATCAGTCACTTGAAACTTCTTGACTATCAGAGCACCTAGTAAAAATAAACACATATCTTACCTTTTCATTTTCATCTTCAAGTACAGTTACAGCAATGTGAATCCTCCCTGTCTTTATATTCTTTAGCGCAATCCATAAATCATGCCTTTGTCCACCCCTCAGTTTATTGATGCTTATGGAACAATCACTACACAGAGAGTAAGAAGTAAGTTTAACTGTACTTCAGATAGTCAAAAGAATCAGATAGTCAGTACTTTCCAAATGTGATATCAAAGGATTTTTGACATTTTATAATTAGCATGAAGTAAGGCATGGCTATTTGAGATACATCATACTGGGTAATGAGACCAACCCGAGAGCATCATCAAAGATGGGATCCTTGTCTCGGACTTGAAGAGAAAGAAGATTGACTGCTTCCCATGAAGTTATTGGTATTTTAAACTCCTCTTGCCATCTCGGGTTAAGAGTTTTCTTATGGATCTTTGTCTGAAAACGGTAGGGTCCAAGATGGCCTTTCACATATGGGTCAGCCAGTCCTGCACATGGATGCAACCATAAACATTTGGCTGAATATTATTAAAGTATAGAAGTCCTCCACAAAGACTTAATAGTGATTCAGTTCCCTTAAAAGTTACCTGCATATAACGACACACTGAGTGTTTGAGAACATACCGTTTGGATCAGATGGCTTCATCTCCACGCCTTCCAAGATCTCGATCTTAGCATGTGCAATAGGTGGCTTCTCGTCAACACTAAACCAGTTCTCTGATACATATATTTGGACAAGAACTTAAAATAGGATCTGTCATAGGTGTTATGATTGAAAGACTGCTAATATTTGCAGCAGTGTACAAAATTCAAAGCCACCACTGGGTTGGAAAGGGAAACTACGTATGAGGAACCTTACTAATACATTATCCAGTTAAATCTTTTTAGAATATTATCCAGATATATCTGAACGCAACACCATTGAGCATGGAAACCACAGTAATATAACTAAAATGGTGGCAGTATCATAGAAGTTAGTAGAAAATCTGACCACATTTAGTTGATAAGTAATAGAATGGAAAATACTTAGGTCCGACTGTTTTCTACCGACCATTGTCCGACCAATGCTAAGTTCTGTACTGTGCTAGTGGGACCAGTAACCTGTTATGTCTACAGTCGGACCTGAGTCGGATGACCAGGTCGGATGTATAGCAGAGTTGTAATAGAATACCAGTTTTAAAAGAAGATAAAAGTATATGGAAATAGTTGCAGCACATTTATGGAAATTACCTGCTGACTCGGTAAACTTTTCCAGATCAATAACTAGCATGTTAGGCTGCAAAAGAATATTTACAAGAAATCATCGATTGTTCTGCTGTAAGATATTTTCCAAAAAAATGTCATCAAAATAAGTCTCCCATGGAATGCCCACACTATGAAAGAAACAAATATATGGCGTGTGCACCGTACAAAATTGAAGTGAAACTGTAAATCTATGCAAGCCCACAAAGTATTCTCATGCCTTTCATTATTTGACAATTGGCTGACAAATGCAGATAAAAGTATATCTGATCTAAAACCAATGAAAACCCTTGACGCAGCAAGGTAGAGACTTCATAATAGAAGAACATGCTTGTTTCAAGATGAATGACATAGCAAATCTAACCTCGACAAGGGTCTGTCCGAAGGCAACATCCAACATTCTGTCCTGCAAAATTTGAAGAAAAAAAATAACTGAGCGCCCAAAAGCAATGAATGACATTTTATGCATGTAAGGGGAAGTATATCAAAACAGGTGAACTTACAAGCCATCCAGAAATTCCTGGAAGTTCAGTTACATCAAGCCCATGACCAAACAGAGGTTTCACTGTCATTTGAAAATAGGGAGGCTCAACAAAGCAAACTCTTACACGACCAATGAATGGCCACTGTTGGAGAAACCTCACTCCTACCAGGACCTGCACATAAGCACTCGTCATGTAAGCAAGAAGCAGAAACATATGATCTATATTACTAAGAGAAAAACATACATATCATTCCCTAAAATATCATGATTTATTTGTGGCACACTAGCCTTTCATTTTCTTCGAGCAGGACTCAAATTTTCCATGTCAGTGCATATTTTCTAATATAATAATCTGTTGCTCCAAATTTCGGTAGTTCTCTTAACATTAACTACTCATACCTTCCCCAAATATGCATTCTAGTTATATGCATGATTGTTGTAATTTGTTCCCCAAATACTAACATTAGAGCAAGTCAACAAGGTATTTCATACCTTCCCTTCAATATGCATTCCAGTTATATGCATGATTGTTGTAATGCCAAATCCTAATCTCTTCCTTAGTTGCACAGCCATTCTTGCGTCCATATCATCGGCTGAAAGAAAGTTGATCCCTATCTCCAAAACCTGGCGCATTTTTGAAGTTAGCCATTTCATGGTCCATAGAGTGAGAAATTAACCAGGAAAAAAGCATATCAGAACATAAGTGCCACACACATTACTCACCAAATGGTCATCATCAGTAGATTGGCTTACAACTCTAATGTCTGTAACCATGGGTGGGTTCCTACCCAAGTAAAGGCTTTCAATAACTGCTTTCTTCTGTAAATGTGACATATGTGGAAATTTGAATCAGGTACACATATCCATTACTAAAAAGATAATGCAATAAGCCTGCAAACTGGCAGCAGATTAGTTCTTTCGCTCCTGAGGGACACTGAGGAAAACAGTCTCGTGCGACTCGAATACAATGAAAGGTAGCTCATCAACAATAGTAGCTCCTAAAACTGCGTACTTACTGCCGTCCATGGCTTGAACTTCTCCAGGAACCACGGGAATATAGGCAAAAGAAACTGTTGGGATGCAACCTTCTCCATGCAAACAGGCCACATCTTTTCCAAAGCAAAATTTAACCACCTGACTGTCTCTGCATCAGAGAGAAGCTGATCCGCAAACAAAATGAGCTATAAGAACTCAAGAAGTGGACGCGGGTTTTCATCAACATGAAAGCTGCACAATGTACCTTTCTCTGGTTGGCACCTTTCCTTTCCTCATGCTGTAGCCGCCTCCGTAGCCTCATTGTGTACCGCTCATTCACCTGAAAACATAATAAAGCCACACGTGAGATAATCGAAGACTGAAAAACCTATGGCGATTGGACATCGTACTATATGTGCATTGGATTATAAACCGATTTTCATTTTGAATTGGGATTATAAACCCATTGCAATTGATTAGTAATGTTTCCGAGGTATTATGTTTGTTTTACAGTACTAGGGCTGCCGTACATAGTCTGCCTATTCTAACGACTTCGATGGATAAAAATCTAAAAATAAGTTACCTTTTGACGCAACGTTAGTAACTCAATATCAAATTGAACTTTGACAATTATACCAACTGTGTTGCCTTTTACTGGAGGTAAAGCTCAAAGGGATTCTACAATTCTAACTAATTCAATGCAGTATACCTTTCCTGTATTACTAAATCCATGTTGAGCAACTCACACGATCAAAACAGCGGCCCTGAAAAAATCCTCTCTAAAAGAAGGAACCATTGTGCAGTAACCGACTTAACTGCCCCAACCTTACCACTCCATACTTGCACAACTGTTCCACTTACAATGTTCAATGTGAACCCCACTCAACGTATCATTCCCTTTAGAAAGACCCAAAAACATCAAAACATCCCCGATCCAGTATAGAAGGAAAACAACATGTCCTGAGTTCAAAAGTTCCCAACCAATTTTTTATTTTCATGCTTTTGGAGGGGGTTGTCCCGCAGGGCAGGCGAAACAAAAATTTTTGTACAGAGAATAATCCTATCTGTTTATTTTGACTGAAGTTGAGGAAAAGCAAAGACCCCAATCTTGACCCAAAGTAATTATGAGACGTCAAATAAAACTACGTCTCAGCTGGTTCTGCTACCAAAGACTCGGTTTCAAATCCATATAGTTTGATCATTATAATTAATTTTTCTATTTCTACTGAAGCAAAACTTTGAATGATGCAGTAACAAAAAACTTTGATGCCGAATCAAGTAACTCCACCTACACGCGTATCAAATTGACAGAAACTTCGAGTACTCCGCCCATATTTCCAGTACACGGTAGTACATCCTGAACCAACCTTTTGAAATTCAGTTGCCAAAAATAACTGACGAAAAGAGAGATTCGCACCAATTGAATACGATAGCGACCTGTTGTCATGAAATCTATCACGGCCGCTTTTTGGTCAAGCCTGATGTCTCGATCGACGCGGATGTGGGCGACAGAGATGGAGCAGAAAAACAGAGTTGGTCCATGAGGTTTTTTTTAGAAAAGGGAATATATTACTCAATATTCCAGCCTCTGTATCGAATCATACATGTAGCTGTTCATGAGGTACCAAACCGTAAACCAGATGTGCGTGGGGGCAGAGTGTCCGGGCTCTGATCAGGCGGCGCGTGGTCAAGCAATGCGGTTGGATTCATCAGAACACGAAGCATGGGGGGCGAGGTACAACTGCAAAGGAGCAGGATAAGCAATCGCGCAACCGGAGTGCCAGTGCCACAATCCTACACACGGATTTCGGACCACCAATGAACTTAGGAATGTTCTACGCAACAGTAAACCGAGGGCGGCGCATAGCAGTTGACCGGTTCTCGCCTCGCAGGCGGGCGGCGGCAGGAACCGATCGATCCGAGGCACGGGGGAAGGCGGGCGGGCGGGGCAACTCACCGCGAAGATGTAGAGGAGCGCGACGAGGTAGAGCGTCGGGTGCGCCCACCCGGTGGCCGCCGCGGCCCAGAGCGCCGCCAGCACCAGCGCGGCGTGGTGCACCACCGTCACCTCCGTGATGTCCATCGCTCGCTCCGAGTCGAGTCCCCCAAGCAAGCTCGCTCGCTCGCGTCCGTGGGCAGAGGGCTTGGGGGGACAGAAAAGGCGGAAGCGCGGGATGTCGGCGGGGGTGGAAAGCCGGGCCGCTGCCGGGTTATTAAACTAAACCAGCGCGGCAGCCGACGCTGGCGTGGAGGCGGATGCGGATGAGGAGGAGGGGAGAATCATCAGCAGCACCTGCTCTGCTCGGTCGGCTCCGCGGGCGGGGAAGGGAGGGATGGAGGGAAAATTATTTTACGCGGGCGCGGGGGAACGTGGGCGAAGCGGGGCTGGGCACATGGGCAGAGCTGCGAGGCTGCGTGGCGCGGCGGGGCGCGGGCGCCGATGCCGTGCGAGTGTGTGCTCTCCTCCGGGGGAGACGTATTGGATGGACGGGGTTTTGGTGGGATTTGATGGGACGGGATGGGATGGGAAGGGATGCGTCGTCCTCGTCAGCCGACGCGGGCGGCGGGTAGCGGCCGTTCGCCGTTTCCTTCCTCCACGGCTAAGCTTGCGCCGAGTTCGGACGGATGGATTGCCGATGACGCCAGGACACGGACAGGCTGAGCGGTGGGTCTGAGACTAGAGATTTTCCACGCGGACCGCATGGGACGGAGACACGGCCAAATTCGGGTTACGGAAGACTGCAGGATTGGTCCAAGAAGGAAGGCTTGTACTACTTGGACTTTTCCTTTCCTCACTTGCCCGTCATCCACCATAGGGGTCGACGGTTGACACTTGAGAAGAAGAGTGTGTGCGCTTTGACGACGAACGGGGCAAAAGGTGTGTGCCATTTTGGTTCGACGAACGCGAAGGCGCGAAGCGGTGAGTGGTGACGGATCTGACGTTGTCCGCGGTATCCTCGGCAGTTCGAGATTGGAACTCTGCAGATGAGAGTGGATGCATGCAACCTTCAGGAGGCTCCCAAAAAAAGAAAAAGGTGGAAATAAAGATGACGGTACGGGATCAAGGTTCTCGCGGTCAAAGATGAGGAACTAGCTAGACCTGGGGCCAGGGCAATCACATCCCTTGCGAAATAAAATACTAGCCTCGCGCGCCGGCCCCGCCGTGTTTGCCACAACGGAGTAGTACTAGAATGTTTTGGGTGGAGGTTGGTAGTCACGTGGCCTGTGCCACTGGTGGGCTGGCGCGCATGCATGCAGCCCGGCCGTCTCCGTCCGCCTGTGAATGATGATGCACCGGACCTTCTTCTGCTCTTCGTCCAACATTTGACCTCGCAATGGAATCACAGCTCGCCTCGCCTACTCCTGCTAATTCTTCAGTTTTGGACTTTCGAAATGATACTTGTACGTGGTAGGGTCAAACCTCTGACGCGTAGCCTAATGCGCTGTCCGTCGTGTAACATGTTCTCGTCCGCCACACACGCACGCATGGGAAACTGTAAGATATAGTACTCTTCTCGCTCCAAAACTGCTCCCTCAACGACTGTTTACAGTGTCTGCCAGACTCTGTCCAAGATGGAGCTGTCTTTTTCTTTGCCCAATTGCATGCCCCACGTAGGGTCATGCCGTCAACTATACTAGTATCTGGATCCAAAAAGGGAAGGAAAAAGAAAATTACTACTACCTGGATATGGATATAGGACTGTCGACATCGGTTGTCAGAAGATGCGAGAGGCGGCGCCACGATGTTCAGCCGGCGGCGCCACGGGCAGCTCAGCTAGCTGCGTAAAGATGAGGGGCCGTTGTCGACGGAGTCACATTGGAAAACGGCGTAGAGTAAGAGTATCAGCTTAATTAAAACTTGGCGCTATTCAAGTCCTGGCATGATTCTCCATCGCACGACTTTCTGCAGATAAGGTGCTCGGGAGGTTTAGCAAGTCCACAACGCTTACTGCATCAATATTGAGTAACTAGCATAGTATATCGAATAAAAATACCAGTGCAAAAAAATGTTTTTAATGTTCTCGCAAAAAGTGTTTTTAATGAACATGTAAAATACAGTTGAAGATACAATGCATTTATTAGGTGAATTATATTATACGGATTGGTCTCTCATTCGCGAAAAAGTAATGTTAATCTATCAACGCAGTTTTATGTGTGCCATGGTCATCGTTTTGTTTGTGTACCATCGAAACTCTCTCTCTCTCTCTCTCTCTCTGTGTGCCTGTTTGTTCGACTAGAAAGAAAGAGTGTGTGTCTCTGTGTCTGTGTCTCTGTGTGTGTTCGACTAGAAATAAAGTGTGTGTGTGTGTTCGACTAGAAAGAAAGTGGCACACACGCATTCCACATTGAGGGCATTACTATGCACACAAATACTAGTGGTACTGTAGATACAAATATTTAGGTTGCTATTAGGATAAAATAAACTAGGAGGGTCAGTATTAGCATAACGGTATTGTGCCATTTTTGTTGTATGCCAAGTATTCACAGAAATGTATAGAGAGCAGCAATCGTGCATCTGCTTTATTTTCTTTGGAATAGTTAACTATCATGTTGCATGCTTGACTTGGGATCTTTAGAACCATTTTCAATGACAGTAAAGAGTGCTTGTTTCCTTGCCGCACATAAACACAATGTCTCAATGTTTTGTCTCCTTCAAATTTGTGTCCTTGCCACACATAATTAGCACTTGTTGTGACAAATAATATGATAGTGAGGTAGGCTAGCTACTAAATTATTGTCTCCTCTGATGGTGGGCTGTGTTGTGCAAGTCCTAGCTAACTGGATGGCTGATGGTTTTTTTTTTCCATAAAACTGAACTGCATGCAGATGTATTTACGTATTGTCATTTATTTTGTTAGCAGACTTAATCAAACAAGATCTTCGAACAAGATCATCTAATTTTAGTCAGTCATTTTCTAGAGCACACTCGTTTTCGGTGATTCTAGGCGTTAAATCTTCTTTAATTCCACTCCTACTCGTTCTTTTCAGCTTTGATTCTAATCAGAAGCATCAAGGGTCAAGCAGCTAGAAGAGATCAAAAATTTGAAGAACGCAACAGATCATACCTCTGCGCTTTGTTCGACCTCTCTGCGGTTTAGCTACAGCCATAACTTCCCTTCTTGCACTGCTGGTTTATGAAAAATGGGTGTAGTGGTCTGATTTTGGACACATGTATTCTGCTACCTTATCAAATGTGGTACAAATCATTATACTTTTTTTCCTTTTATGTGCACCACACACGTCGTTTGCATTCTTTTGAATGAAATGTGTGTTACACATGTCGCAAGACGAGTTTAGAAAATCTTATGTCTTTTGGTTGCACGAATCTTCTGCTGCCATGTTGCCGATTAGTATAACCTGCACAGAGATCGTTTGCCGTCGTCACTGCAGACCAACAGGAACAGGGTGCACGTGCCAGGTGCTGCATGCTCTGCTTTCAGTCACTAGCACTACTCCCTCCTATTGTGAGCAGAGTTCACGGTCCGGCTGTTCTTGCTGGACAAGTGGACCGGTCTCGCAGCAGAGCAGCTCAGAAGCAAAACCTTTGCTGCCTCCTTCCCGAGGTGCTCTGCTCGTGCTGCAACTGCGAGTGAGCGAGGCAAGACCGCAAGACGGGTAACACGTACGGGAAGCCGGCCGGGAGCGCGTGGCGGCGCCGTGATCGGTCTTGACGTCTCTGGTGCCGCCGGGAGCCAGACAGACAAGTGACAAACGAAACGCCGGACGCCGTTGTCATTGCTGCAGTGCAGACGAACAGGCGCGGACCGTTTCTGGAGGAAACTTGCCTTCGGTTACCTCCGATCGAGAGCTGGAGCATGAGCCCGAGCACGGCCGGCCCATCCCGTCCAGCGTCCGCGCGGCCCAGCGGCGTCGTCCCGTCTGTCAGCTAGGAGCAGTTTTTTTCTCAAAAGAAAAAAAAGAAAAAAAAAGAGAAGCTAGGAGAAGTTCGATCGAGCCGCGCCTCAACGGTCAACTCGAAGCCTGTGGCTGGCGCTGCACGGAGATTGATCTTGACGACGTCTTGCACGAGAAACACTAGCTCGTGTCATGTATTCACGAGGCTCACCAAGCGGT
Source organism: Eragrostis nindensis (assembly GCA_012490785.1). Classification (NCBI taxonomy): domain Eukaryota; kingdom Viridiplantae; phylum Streptophyta; class Magnoliopsida; order Poales; family Poaceae; genus Eragrostis; species Eragrostis nindensis. The sequence goes on from JAAXCT010000446.1 coordinate 461,270, forward strand.
ACGGTGCCCCAGATGAGACGATACCACGCACGTTACGGCCCTGGGCGAGCGATCCGATCCCCGGCGAGGTTTTGGTGGGCGCGCTACAGCCAAAGCTCAGCGCTGGAACAGGCAAATGGCGGAGGCATCCAAGACCTACTACGGCGGCGGAGACAACATCCAGTGCGGCGCGAACGGCCGCTGCGCTGGCGGTCCAGCGCTATTCCGTTTAGACTGACTCGAACGCTGCACACCCAAAATTCAGACCCAAAAGGCCAAATGGGTGTTGAGAGGCTTGAAAATACATTACCCAAAAACTTGGATCTCCAACGGAATATTTTTACCTGGAGCTTCCCCGCAAGCAATGTCGTCGTCCAGGTCGCCTCGCCCTCCTCCGTCGCGCCCCGTCCCCGGTTCCGCCGTCGCGCTGCGCACCCGCTCCGCCGCCGCACCCCGCACAGGCTCCGCCGTCGCGCCGCTTCGCTGCCATGCCCCGCACAGGCTCTGCCTTGCCCCGCGCCGGCTTCGCCGCCTGGCCTCACACCGGGCTCCGCTTCCGCACCCCGTACCCTGGTTCCGCCGTCGCGCCCCGCCCCCGGCTCCCGCAGCGCGTCGCCCCGCCGTCGCCGCGCCCCGCCCCTCTCCGCAAGTCCCCGTCTCTGTCCTGACTGCGGGGTGTCAGGGAGGCGGGGGTCGCACGGGGCCGGCAGGCCGTCGCGGCGGAGGGGGAGGAGCTCGGGGCGGCGCGGAGGAGGGGGGAGGAGCTCGGGACGGAGGGGAGGAGGAGCTTCTCGGCATTGCGCTGTCACCGGACTGGCGAGAGGGAGGTGGAAGTTGCGGGGAAGAAGAAAGGGAAGGCGCAGCGGAGCAGAGGGCACGGAAAGGGACAGCGCCGCGGGCGCGAGAGGAGACTTGCTTGGCGGGCGGCGGCCGTGGCGGGTGGCGGCGCGTGTGGGAGACGACGCGGATGGCTCGGTCGCGGCGTGAATTGCCCCATTTGTGGGTGGCGATCACCCACATGCCCACAATGGGTCTGCGGTATGGATCACCCATTGAAGAGGTGTTTTTACACCTTTATAACCTATTTAGGGTATAGGAGGTCAGCCTTTAGGTCTCGGGTTGGAGCAGTCTTAGCGACCGTCCCTGAAAAGACACGAGGATCGTTGGATCCATGCGGCCCCCGAAAGGTTGCTTAGGACAGCACTATGGGGCGCGCGGAGGCCCAACAACAGAAGCCTTTGTTATTTGGCGGGCCGGTTTGGGATATCTGTCCAGGCCGTCGTCGCGTCCAGATTTGGGCCCCTCAGGTGCTCACTGCTGCCGGACGCCAATTTGCTGACCACATGGAAAGCCGGCCATAGGCCCATATACAGCGCTCTGTGGCCAAATCATACGCGGGTGCCAAATTTTTAGCGTGCCTGGTTACGGCGTGGAACCAAAGCACGCACGCACGCCATATGTGCTGGCTAAAACAGTCATGTTACAAGAACAAAGAGAAATCAGGTGCACATGACACCCTTCTTCAGCGTATACTTGTATGTATGTAGAATGTTTCTGTTAACTGCTAGTCCAAAACAATGCTTCAAATGACATGGATAGCGTTGACGCACTACCGGTAGACTGGATTGTGTATATTTTGGTGTTCAAAACAAATCATTGAGGTGTCTATTAGGCTATTTATATAGTGGATACGTTATATCACCTCTTTGTCTCAATCGCAAAAAAAAAAAAAAAATCACCTCTTTGTCTGCGACCGTGAACCCCAAAATATTGTTTCCTACGTGTACGTACCTTTCGATCTTCTAAGTACGCATTTTCATATATATATCATTCAGTAGTCTTATAGTAGTATAATATAATCTACAAACTGAAGCCGCACCCCACGTGAAGGAACATGCTCTAGCTGTTTACATTAATTTGGTAAGAGAGGAAGTCAGCGCTGGGTGACATAATACAAGTGGAGCTTTTATAGTGACAATGGTAATGATTAATGTGTGTGGAATCATACCTGATACAGCGGTATTAATTAAACTATTTCCATTTGTTTATTTAAAAGTGTTGTTCTTTTCCATTTGTAATGATTAATGTGTATTTGTTTTAAACTGAAGTTCATGGAGAATGTTACGCAATGGGAACTTTGTAACCCAAGATTTGTAGAGTATATTCGTCTTTGGCATGATTTTGCAAGGGACTGAATATGCCGCAGTCACTTATGATGTCCCTACAAATGATTTTCCAGAATGGTGCCAGTTCTGTGGGGATCAAGAAAGCTTACAGCATTTGTTCTTCTAGAGTCCGACCGCGCGCGCGGAGCATACGATTGGGGATTGGAATAAAAGTTGCACAACCAAGCTCAGGCCTTTTGTTGTTGATGGGCTGTCGTTAAACTGTATGCATGTTTTCCTTTAGTCATGTCCTGAAAAAAAAATATATCTCTGTTTCATTAACGACCTAGAAGCGATCGAACTCATAAACTCTGGATCTGATCATCTGTATGTGAATTTCATAATGGAATTGGAGCTTCTTGTGTGGACGGGAAGCGCCTCTGAGTCACGTTATGCGAATTTCATAACGTGTATTAGTGTATTTCTCCTCCGCGTCATATTTGCCTTCCTTTGTTGTTCCCTCTCTTCATATTCTCTCGTGTGCCGCGCATCGCATGTTTCGCCGCTGGCGCGCAGCCATGTTTTGAATTGAATACGATGGATGCATGACACTGTCGACGAACCGGATGCTCGAGTTTGGGGTCGCTCCGCTGTCGCCTACGCGTTGAAATGTTGTGCGGTCCTGGATAAAGTTGTCCTGTTCACAAGTTGTAGATTTCCAAATAAACTTGTTTCGTTTCTCTTAAATTTTGACTAGAGTGTACGTTCTGAACAAAATTCTCTAGCTTGTAAGCTAGATTGAAAAGACAACTGGGAGCGGTTCGATTTAATTAAGCACAGCAGTCTTTTTGAAACACACTAACACAACTGTTTACCCGATTATTCTACGGGCGGAAACGAACAACTCTAAGGATACCCTCTGACCGCTTATTTCCATACATATAATTCAGCTTATATAAGCTTAAGCTGAAACAAATACAGGCAACTTACACCTCCACATTATATCATCTAGATCTCTAGATTATAATAATCTCATAAGCTACCCAGAAGTAGCTTATTTTAGCTTAAAATACAACCTTTTGTCATACTACCCTAATCTTTAGAGGATCTTAGCCACCTTTGTGATTGACCTAGCTACCCAAAAGAAATAATCACTTAATATGTATCAAATCCAGCCACCTTCTGGCATATCTAACCCCAACTTTATATCCAACACCTATAAGTTGGATTATATCAAATCAGATAGAAAACAAGCACACCGTTAATTTTTTTTTTGAGGGAAACACCCTTAATTCAATCAAAGGAACATATACCATCAAGGTCACAAATTCGGACCTCTTGACGGATTTGTGACCATACTGTAAAAGGCTTTGTAGGTGCACCAGTTGAATTTCATCTTCTGGCATATCCAATCCTAAAATACACGATCACCAAGTTATAACAAATTAAAATATGTTGGTGGGAGGTGCGAGTCCTATCTAACTAAACTCAACTCTAACGTTGACATGCAATCCCTCTAATAATCCACATAACTAATCTACAGAGCAAGCGACACACGTGGCTACTATACTACACGCAGCGAAGCTTCCTGGAAGCACGCATGCAGCCATGTAGGCTTTTATTTACCACGTTAGAGTGCAGTTGTGTAGATTCCATGCATGTGTCCACGGACAGCTTGTGACAAACCGAATTGAAGCCCATAGTTTATCCTCGTGATCTTCTCCTGCTTGTATCTAGGCTTCCACCACTGACTTATACGACAGGAACTCCCCCGCATCTGCCGTGAGAGATACGAACTGCCCTGTATTTTTATACGCCCTTACATTTTAATATGTTAATCTATAATATTTGATACAAATAAGAGGAAGTAGTAATTTACTTTTGCTCTTGTGAGAACGTCACTAGCGAGGTACTCCCTCACTACGTTCTTAAAATGCTAACATTGCTTGGCTCAAATTTGAGCTAAAAAACGTCAACATTTTAAAAGGAGAAGTCTATTTTACTCCTCCGAACAACTTGCCTTGTCCGTTTCACCCCTTAAACAAAATGATAGCTCACTTTACTCCCTCAAACAATTCTATTAGGTGTGATGTACACTCTATTTAATTTTTTTTTGTTTCTCCGGCACAAGTTGAATTTGAAGATCAAATTTTGCATGATGATAGTTACCACTTAAAAATATTTTTTAATTATTATTATGGTATTATTTGAATGCATATAACATTAAATGCTATTAAATTATGTAATCAATATAAAAAATATGTCATAATTATTTTAAGATTGGTTGTCATGTGAATTGTCATCATGCAAAATTTGAGCTTCAAATTTCTTTTGTGCAGAGAGAAACAAAAAAAAAGAAAAACTTGAATAGGGTTTAAATTGCACCTAATAAAATTGTTTGAGGTAGTAAAATGGGCTATATCATTTTGTTTAGAGGGGTAAAACGGACAAAGTGGATTGTTTGAGGGAGTAAAATGGACCTTTTTCTTTTTAAAAAAGAAGATTATATGTCCACACCGAGCAACTCCAACAGACTAGTTAAACCATGTTTTTTCTCTAAAACAAAGAGGGATTATATGTCCAGACCTAACCTAAGCGGATGGATGGATTGGAGCAATACAAAAAAAGAACAGAGGGAGTACATTCAGGGTGACCTCTCGGAGGGAAGGTCCAGCTACCGGTGACGGTGACCTATAACAAACGAACTAGTATAGAATACCAGATTTTCTTGTTACGGCCGGCTCCGATAAAACACGTAGAGAAAAAATCCGAAAGCAAACACGCGGTGTGATAAACTCAACTGTAGGAAAAAGAGAATGAAAAAACACGCCGCCAATCCCTCAAAAGAAAAAAAAACATACTCCGTACGCCGCACACGTGAAACACGGAGCGAAACGAGTTTTTGAACTGTCTTGACCCCGAATTGTATATGACCGAATGTGCGAACCCGCCGTAAAATCGATCAACTGCATGCAATTTATTGAATTCCGATATCAGTTCAGCAGGAACACTAACTCGAGTTGAATAACCTGTGTTACTGTATTCGACTGTTACTCGATCGTCTCGAATTTACTGCTGAACATTCGTGTACATATATGCATCGCGGTTTCTGATTTCTGAACGAACAAACAAACAAGGTATAGCTAGAGCGATAGGTTTCCAGCAAGCGGTGCGGTGCGTGTGCCTCTCTATAAAATACGTGGTGTCGCGGATGGGGTGACACCCGGCCGCGCGCGACGTTTCGGTGCTTGGCTTGATCGATCGCCCTGCGCTGCGGCCGCTCTAGTCTACTTAAAATTCGCCTCTGTTGCCAGTTTGTTGCGATACCATACCATACAACACCATGGCGCCTCCCCAGAGCAGCGGCGACCTCCTGGAGGCCGGCCTGCTCGCCCCTTCCGCCGGCGGTGGAGGCGGCGGCGGAAATAAGCAGGAGGAAGCAGCAGCGGCCGTGACGACGACGACGACGACGACGGGGCGTCCGCGGGCGTGGCGGCGCGCGGTGGCGCAGCTGCGGGAGGTACTGCTGGGCACGAGGCTGTTCCCGCTCTTCTCCGCCGTGCCGCTCGCCGTCGCCGCCGAGCACCTCCGCCTCGGCCGGGTACGTGCATGCTCCTCCGATCCTCTGTCTCTGAACTAACCAAACTTCTTCAGAGTTTGCCATATTCTTCTTCTTCGATTTTTATTCTCATAAATATCGAAACGTCCACGAATGGAACGGGGAGGAAAAAAAATACGGGCTGTTCGGCTGGCTGAATTGAAGCCGTTTTACTTAGCGGTTGCAGAAGAAATAACTACGAAAACTGTAGCGGCTGATAAGCAGCAGGCCAAGCGAACAAGAGATAGTGGCCGGGGAACTCGCGGAGTAACCGTCTTCTTGTTCCCGTCGGAAGCTACAACAAATCCGTCGCTTTCCGTACGAAAATACTCACCTGGGGTAGCACGTTTCGTGGAGATGACCCGTATGTGGCCACGGCGGTACGAGAAGGAGCGCCACGTGGCCCCGGCTGGCCGGCTCCTTCGTTCCTGGCCTTGGTCACCTCCAAAACCCTTTTTTCTCTCTCGCCAAGCCAATCGCCATGAGCGATATTTTCTCCTCGGTCGGTGCCCGTCGCTGGACGGCTGTACCCATAGGATGATACGAATACGGTTCCTTCATCAATTTGCCCCGTCCAGTTACGGCCGATTCCTGCGTCGGCCTCACTCGCGCTTATTATGCATGGACGCTGTTTACCGTCCACTCCATCTTCGATCCTGGAAAAGTTAGATCATGATTTAGGATTGTGATCCCCTGCTCGTATGTGCATACGTACATTCAGTAGATTACAAAATTGGGGAATGCGATGGTTGTGGCGAACAGAGCCGGGCGTAGAAGAAGGATCTAACAGATAGAGAGAGCTGCGAACGTGTATGCATGTGCACATGTTCAACACACATTGAGGACTGATGAGGGGCTGTGAACTTCAGATCCATTGACTGCTAAAGGACATTCCTGTACTTTCAGTTTCAGTTCAGGCTTTTAGGATTAAAGAGTACAACCACTGGATATGGTTGTTCGTATTTTCTTTTGCGCTCATCATTTGGGGGCGGATGTGGTCATCGTCGTCCCGTATATGAGATAGAAGGATATCGATTGCCCCTGGTGTTTGGTAAGCTGCCCGACACGTCAGGAAACAAACGAGAAACACACCGCTGGTCCATGTGCCTCTGATGTTTCCCATGTCATAAAACATTGGAAGTGACATTTAAAACCGACAGCCGAGAAATGGTTTGATTTCCCCCCGAAATATTGTGGCCCAAACATGTGGATTTATTAGACTTCTTTTCTGTACTTGTTTATAATAAGTACCGATGTACTATATACGTTTTATAAGACTGTCGGTACGTACAGTACTTGGTTATAATAAGTATACCACATACATTTATAAGACCTTTTAATAAATACAACAGTATATAGATCTTTTAGGAGTTTTGGTACTTGTTTTGCCTTAAAAAAGTACAATGTTAGTAGCTGAGATTAAGCAAGCGATGAAACATAATGGTGAATGAGGTGGCAAGATAGAAACTGCTGTAAAGTAAACAAGTTGAAAATATTTTGGTTGTTGACATGGATAAAGCTAAGCAGCATGATAAGCTGCTGATTATGTTTTTAATTCCACTTAATTGGGTACACCTTCACCAGATGACAACGAGCACTGTTTCTGTAAAGCTTATGCATTCACTTTATATATATATGAACATCACAAGAGTCAGTGAAGTCTGTTTGTGTCCAAAAAGACAACTAGTATATGCCACTGAGGTATTTCTCCAGTGGCAAGGGAGCGCCAAGAAAGTTGCGGCTGTTTGATCAGGTAGCTTTTGGTGCAACGAAACGTCAAACGGACAAACATCTTGTGTATACAGCGGCACACCTGTCTCTCTCACGCGCTTGGCGGGGAGAAAGCTTTTACAAACGATTAGGACGTGCTTGAAAAAAGTGATCCGCCCCCACCACATCATCGGTGGAGCTCGAGCAGGTGAGCCGTGCACCCGTCCTGTGTCCTCGTCACCGCTCTTGGAGTTTCGAGTTCCTGATGGCGGCTCGGTGGATTTTCATGCTGACCTGCTCGAGCCTTTGAACTGTTTCGATCTTCCTGTGAGATTTCTGCATGTCTTATGCTAGAATTATCTGATTGTTTCAGTTCTTCTCTTCTTCCATTTTATATTTGTGTGGCCGACAAATTTGGACTAAGTTTCCGGTTGCTTCTTTCCGTTCGTCTGATCTAATCCTTTGATTTGACACAAATCACTATAGAGCCTCCCTGTCGTTTTCACCTCAATAATGTTGTTCCGAGGTGTCTCTAGTACCAGCCGTTCAGACGTCCGTAAAAATTGAAAGCACGTCGCACGCGAGGAATTGAATACAGAACTGTACGTATCAGTGGACGTAGAGTCAAATGATGAGTAGTCAAAGAACTTGCTAGGCTGCCCACAGCTCAATGTGAAGGTTGGCTCCGTGCGGTGCCGTTTATTAGTTTCCTTGCCAGCTGCAACTTACGATCCGAAGACTTGAGAGATATTCCTTCTTTTCACCCTCCTTCATTTGACATCGATTTTTCTTGTTCAGAAAGTGACAGTTTTTTTTTCTCTTCAAAAGAAGTGGCAGTTTTGTTGGAGGTCTGGCCGTTCTGTATACAAACATCAGCTAGGATTTCGTGAAGTCTGAACAAAAAATCCCTGGGATGTAGCTGTAGATTATTTCTTCTCATGAGGAACGTCGACCGCGTGCCCTCTAGTGCTATTTTTATTTTGTGACAGATTAGCGCTTTCGTTGACAGCAGCGTACCTTTATGGGGGTGTAGCTTTGCCCATGTCAGTTTCGATGAATTGCCTCAAAGAACGGGAGCAGCAAAAATGGTGTGCGGCGTTCAACTTTGGACACGAAACACTGAATGTCTGAGTGCATCAGGATTTCTAGTTATTTATTATCATTATTTGCTTATACTCCAATATGTTTCCACGGAGTTTATTTTTTTCACTGTCTTTGCTCTTATTATGATGCCAAATTGCAATGGCAGGCCTGGGTGTTCGTTTTCAGCCTGATAGGTCTGGCGCCCCTTGCAGAACGTGTGAGCTTCCTGAGCGAGTAATAACTCGATTCCGTGCCTTTCTTCATTCGTTTTAATGTACAAACAATCACTGTTGTGTTCCCTGATCATTACTCTGATATCAATTTGTGCAGGCACATTGCAGGGTCCCGGGTTAATAAAACACCCGAAACTCCGTGCTTTCCGTACTTGCCCCAGGATCAACGACAAGTACACACGGTAATCACAGTGGAACTATAGCCATATCAAAATTTAATTATCAAGTTATTTAAAATTTACAAAATATTGGCTCAACGGCCGACGAAATACCTTAAGAAATAAACACAAAGGAATTCAAATCTCCAGCGTGTGCCCCGTGTTCATCCCACAGGCAATTGACTGGGAGTTGAACTCCTAGAAAGAACGGCGTCGTTCCTCACCGAGATTCACGTCATCTCTGAAACAAAGTTATCGGAGGCAAGCAATGCGGGTGAATAATAGCAAAATCATAATTATATGCAAGTCAAATGAAGGAAGGTAATAAGGGTAAATTTGCATAAATGAGCATTTGGCAAACTAGAACTTGATTATGAAATAATTACTAAATTAAATTGCTTGAATATAAATTGCATAAATGTAAGCACAAGTAAAATATCATATGAATAAAGTGACATACTTGACTTCCATGTCAAGTTCCTATAACAATCATCAACTATGCCGTTCATATATCAATAGCCATAATAATCATAATCAATTTAATCCCAACCATTCTCTAAACAAAGTCCTATCATTAAGGAGCTTGAGACCGCAAGCACGGCCATTCGAATGGATTATGACTCTGCAGAGTTTGTACGCTGTACCCATGGACAGTGAGTGACCGTCTGTGGTGTTGCAGGCACCGTGCACTCACGAAGTGTGCACATCGGTATCACGCATGACGTTTTCATTAGCCGTTTGTTAACCTTGCCTTCCCTAAATTGTCAAAAGTCCCTCTGAACCTGACCACTAACATCCCAGAGGTACAATTTATCCCCTCCTTCGAATATGGATAGTTAGGCAGGAAAAGGGTACAATTCATTGTATTGGTAAACCTTGAGCCCAAAACCGTAGTGATGGAGGTCCCTCTGAATAAATACCAGATCGGGTAAAATATCCATACATCCCTACTTCTAGAAGGCAAGGCAACATTCAACTAATTACTTAGCCATAGCCGTCCCATACCAGCATCCATGGTCGCACGATGTTTCCTTAAATCAAGATACAAATGTACCGGTCCTTATGCGATGCGACGGGTCTCCAAAATCATGATTATCAAACAATCATTAATCCAAATTTAACATTATCACATCAAAACCCGTCAACATCTAAATTATCATCATATATCATCAACAATAATTTCCCATCAATATAATCCGTAAATTTAATGATTATACATGTACTTACATTTATACAAAATATAGCCATTCATTTTAGCAAGCTTAATTAGTAATTAATTATATCATGAAGCTTAGAGCAGGTAACCATTATGATTGCCCATCTTAAGGTTACAAGGGATTATGATATGGTCCAACAAATGGGTAGAAATAATAGGTAGTATCTACCATTTCCCAAATGAGCATTTTTAGTGATATAAATTATGCACAAATTAATCCTACAAATTAAGCACTTAAATGCATTTGCAAACATAGGATCAAAATGATCAAGGGGGTGTGCTTGCCTCGCACCTTTATATACATAATTCATACGACGATCTTCAAGTGGCGATCTTCCCGCGATGTAGTCCTTCGACGATTCACTCACGTGCGCATCAATCCGCGATCGATAAACACCGAGAAATCCAAATAAAGCCATCCAAGAAGATCCAATAAAATCTACAATAGAAATACCATATTTTGAATAAAAACCGAAGAGCATGTTTATGGAATGCATTTCATGAAAGGAATTATTTAACCGGAGTGCTCGTAGAGAAAACTACACGCAAGCGGGCTTTCGATAACCAAAGAGAGGATATGGTAGTTTAGGGTTTACGCGGTTCTATTTACGTTATGGGGGTTATTATCTACAAAATATTCTCCTGGCCTTGTGAAGGCCATATTCACCTAGACAAGTTATTTATTAACTATTTTCTCTTAAAAGAGTAAAGTGCGGGTTTATACATAAACCTTTCTTTAGTAATTCTCTATGGTGAAAATGGTAAGATACATACATTCTTTTGATGGTGATTGCGTGCATATCTATTATATAAATTCTAAGTTATTTCGACTAATCAACATGTGGTTGCTTAAGGTAACATGTAAATAGATAAGATCTACGTTGTCATAATCCTACCATGGCTTAAATGCAAAATTCAATGTAAAACTATTGATGTAAATATCATCTACGCATATGAAAACATCCTAGAGGTTAAGATATTATTTCCCTTAAATATCTATGAGTATCTATGCATAAACATGATTTACCTAATTAAATTTATTTCAATATGAAATAGTCCAAAGTCATGTTCTACATGTACTTTGCATAATTTAAAATATATATATAAAGGCTATATGTTTATGCAACATATTCCCATGCATAAAAGTGCCATCCTTTAATAAAAGTTTCATTAAACTAATTAAATTATATAAGCAAAACATAGCTTAAAGTACTATATACTTTATTTATCATTTATTTCTAAAAGAAGTCTATATGATTTCCATAAGAAACTATATGTATGCCTTTCTACAAATATTTACATAATGTTTCCTATGTTTAAAGGTTTCTAATAAAATAAAGGAAATATGCACTTAGCAAATTCAATAACATGATGTATGGATTATATTTTAATTCATCTTAACTAGGGAGATCTAGGGCTTAAATCAACTTGTATGCAATATAATAAATAACAGATTCATTTACCTAAGTTAATTAATTTAGGATTAGAAGTAATATTTATGCGAACTAACTTTATGGACTTATATGGTGATTAGAGCAAGAGCTACATATTTTAGTTATAAGGATTGTATATAAATTTATTATTTAATTATCTAGCTATTTCCTTAATGGGTAAACATTAATTCATAAGAATTGTATATAAATCTAGACCATTTTTATTTTAGAGATTTTTCCTAAAAGTTTATACTAAGATATAGTGAAAAAGGGTGCCATTTGCCTCAAAGGAATATTCTAGTAATTTATACGTCCTAATCCAATTTGCTTAAATAAATTTTTATATGAAATATACATAAAGCTATTGCATTTTTATTTTAGAAATTCTCTTAAGTGATGATACTAAATTTTGATTGAAAACAAAACTAAATGATTCTAGAAATTGTTCTAGCATTTTTCCATATTTTTCTGAGATTTATTGGAGTATAAAAACCTTAATCAGTTTTGGACCAATCGGGACACGCCACGTAGCCGCTTAACGTTTAACTGACTTCAACCATTGCTACAGTCGCCGGCGGAACAGAACGAGCTCGCCGGCGGTGATTCCGCGGCGGACTCCGGTGGAGAGCATGTCTACGCGGTGCGCGAGCTTGGGAGCTACCTTCCGGCAGTCGTCTCATCGCCGGAGACGGCCTGTAGCGGTGGCGCGCGGCGACTTAGGGTTTGCGGCGGCAGGCAACAAGGTTAAGCACGTAAGAGCAAGAAATCGTCGAGTTTGTGCTATGCTGAAGCTTCTACGGGACACTAGGGAGCTCACCGAACCAGCAGAAGAGCCTGCGGTGGCCGGAGATGACGGTCCGACGACCAGCGGCGGCGGAACAGAGGAAGCTTCCGTCGGGAGGGCACGACAGGCCTAGGTTGAGGCAACAAAGCATACAAATGAGTTCAGCGATGGATAAAAGTCATGAGTTCCAACGGAATTGAGCTCTAGCTCACCGATGATGGAGATTCGTCGGCAATGGTGACGGCGGCCGGAGCTAGGAAAAATGGAAATTCGTCGAATTGATGCAACGGTTATGGACGAGGTTAAGTTCTAGAGGATAAGGGAGACGGGAGGAAAAGAATCAAAGCTCCAGAGGCGTCCTTTTATAGGAAGAGAAGGCGGTTCTCGCCGGGGTCCCAATCGGCAGTGAAGCAAGGTGAGAGGAGATGGGGAGGAATTCCAACGAGGCGAGGGAAAGCGCGAGAGAGGTCGAAGGCCGTTGGACGCGCCGCGTGGAACTTCACTATCGCGGCACAGGGACGGCGTCGTGCGTGGCGAGGCGGTGGTGGCTGGACGGCGGCAGTGCGTTGACGAGCGGGAGGAAGACGACGCGCGACGGTGGCGGTTCCGCGAGCTGGGCCGACTGGGCTGGAATGGGCTGCAACGGGCCGGGCGAGGTAAGGTTTTATTCTTTCTCTAAATTAACTGAGCAGAATTATTTCATGAATTTTTAACCTAGGCAAACATGATCCAAACCTTATGAAAATTTCACAAAAATTTTATTTATCAGTTTGCTAGCTATGGTGAATTTTGGAGGATTTTTCGATAAATATATTTTTCTAGACAAATTCGTACAATTCCCTATGCTATCAAAATGCTATACACAAAGTGATATTTTTCCTAAATATTCTTGAAATCCAAACTTTCATCAAATGAGGAGAACCAAATTCAAATATCAAAATTTCAAATCAGGACATTCCAAATCAAAACCTCAACAAAACATATAATAACACAAGAATGAGTCAAACTATTATTTTATTTGGGAAAAATTCTCATCTAGGTTATTTTAAATTTTTACAAATCATGCTAATGAGTAGTTAGCTTTCTTAAAAACTACAGCCTAGGATCCGGGATGTTACAGTCTACCCCCCTTAAAAGAATCTCGTCCTCGAGATTCCGCAAAGTGTTAGTGTGGACGTTTACGAAGGTTAGTTCCAAGGTGTCATAATTCTCTTCGATCTTTGTTACGCCATATGTGGGGATGATTTTCACGTTCTTGTCTTGCTTCCCTCTTTGACATGGTCACTTCCCTGTAAATTCTTCACATGTCATATCCCTATTCTTTTATGGCTAGCGGAAGATGTTATTTTTAAAACGAGAGACTATTAAAAGAAATCACCTAGTGATCGTTAGCATTTGTTAGTGAAGACGGTGAAAATCTTTTCTCCGACTCGGGTGGGAGGTTAAGGACATGTGATCAAAAGGTTCGTCAAGGTTAGACACATTTACGTCCTACCCCCCTTAAATAAATTTTAACCTATTATAAAACATTTTAAATGCTATACACAACACATTAAGCTAGTTCCTTTATCTTCGAGATTTTTGTAGCAATGAGTCATCTTCTTATATTCTCCTTGCTTCCTCTTTGATATAGTTGCTACTTTCTTGTCCTTGAGGTATCTTTATGAAGTCTCTTCCTTTATCTTGAGAAAATGCTTAATCTTCTATGGTGATGTTAGATAAAACTCCGAATCACTTATTAATGTCCCTCGTTATTTGTGTTAACTCATTACGAATGTTAGCATTACAAATCTTTCTAACTTTATCTTTTATCGAAAGTTAGCAAGCATCTATATGATCAAGGGGGAAAATTATTTTATTCAAGTTAATGCATAAAGGCTTTCAAAAATAGATGCGGAAGCAAGAGAAATATTTGAATGAATGCTTTAAATATTTTATTTTTGTTACAATTATTTTAAAAGATTCTTATATCAAAGAAACTATGATATTTTCGAAATTACAAGAAAGTTTTTTTTTTTTTTTTTTTTTTTTGGATGAAATAATCTATTGAAGAATGAAGTCAAGGGTGGTAGGCTAGTAATCCAATGAAGTTTTAGGGTCATGTAAGCAAATAAATTGATAATGGTGAAATAAAAACAACAGGATTGGCTATGGAATCATTGGAATGCTACGAGGCTTTCACAGAAAATGGTTGTTAAAACAAGGAGACTACTAGGTTGAAAATTTAAAGGATAGTTTAGGAATTCATTTCAAAGTTTTCGAGACAGAACAAGATCAAAATGAATCCTAAAGTTCGGGTCAATAGAAATGCATTGTCATGATAAGAGGTCTTACATATAAAGTCAAATTGATACAAGACAAGATAGGTAAATATGATCATGGGTATGGCAATGCTACGATATGACCAATGAAGTAATTTATTGAAGAAAGAGGTTGAGAATGATAGGCCAATCTTCCAATGGATCTTGATATCAAGTGTGCGGTGAATAGAGATAACGTAAAATTAGTAGAGTTAGTTATGGAATTTTCCGAAGGTCATGTAAAGAACAATGACCGTCGCGATTGACGTTCAAATAAGAATGATAACAATTTGTGACAATAAGTTAACATAGAGCAATATGTTTCTAGGCTTCGTGGAACATGAAGGTTAAGGTTTTCATCAGATCATATAAAAATCAAGGTTGATTCTAGAGACCACATCAATATAGATCATGTGATCTCTTGGTTAGACAAGCCAAGAAATACGGTCTTCAATTTAAGAGTATCAATGGATATCGGGATCAATGGATATCGAACTAGTAAAATAAACGAATTTTACCCCAAGGTAAGGTAGCTAGACCAATAGGATTTGACATTGGGTAAACGGAAGAATTTGCAAAGATAAACTAAAATCAATAGGATTGGTTATGTAATATCGCAAATGACATGGCAGCCAATGAAGGAGAAATGCTACCACATTTGACATTCAAGGAAATGGCAACCAATCCATGCGAACATGGTTACCAAATAAAAACATCAAGAATAGGTTAGAAACCAATTCCCAGGTTTACAGGATGAGTACCTTAGGATTGAATCGAGACTGATTTAAGGTTTGAGTCAATAGGAACTCGATGCCATGATGAAGGGCTTAAAGTTAAGATCAAAATGATATATGTCAATATGAGCATGCCACATGATGCGGTACAACAATTACTAAAATGTGATCAATGAATTATATATAGGTAAGTAACGGGACAACTCGACAAGAAATTTTATGAAATTTTCCATGCTTGAAATTTAAAGGCATTAAGAAATGTAATCATCATGCTTTGCAAACCATGATGTGAAATGATCATAGGAGTACCAAAATTAAGTGCAATGCATCCCACTATCCTTAATTAATTTATTTTCAAATTTGTATATCTATCTATTCATTAACCTTAACCCAAGGTATCCGGCAATTCAGAAATCCATCGCTAGAAAGCTTGCACTCGATTAGATAGTCCATCGAGTATTTGTGTGAAAACCAAAACACTTCATAAATCAATAATATCTTGTTTTGAATGTTGAGATAACCAAATAATTCCGCTCAACATTATAATATCATGAGAAATCCAGATAGTCCAATAATCCCAACAGAGTGACATTTTCCAATAATCCATGACATAATAGTCCAGAGAAATCAGATTATCCAATGATCATTGAGATATCCAATAACTTCATGTGGGCAAGATAATGTCCAATAATGACCAAATATCCTTTGATCAATATTTCAAATTGAGCTCATCGTGCTGCCATAATATACCTTGGGACACTACCCTCTTACAAGTTTCATTGTTATTTATTTAACAAACTGAGAACATGACATGGCAGTGCATATCTATATGTTACCCCTTTTAAACTAATTCTACATGAACAAAAGGTAAAGGTATGCCAAAATATTAAAGAAATGAATACGTGAGGATGTGAGATCATTTTGAAATCAATAGAACTAACAAGGGACAATGAGGAGATTAATAGGATACTAGTGCAAGCATCGAGGATAGCATTTGACATATAGAATAAATGAAATGCAAAAATGATTTCACAACACAGAGTAGATTGGATAGAAATGAAACTGGTATTGGGTTAACAAGGATTTAGCATGGCTTTACCACAGTGTATGTCATGCTAGGAGCAAAATCAAATCGAGTTTCATAAATTAGATAAATGACATGTATGCAGTTAGGGTATTAGAAATTATAAGTCAGGAGGCATATTTAGCAACCTTCCAATGCTAAAGCTAACTTAGATCATGGCAAGAGTTAGTACGGAGTAAGATGTTATTCTAAAGATATGTTAGTAAAACTTGAACTATTTATTTAAAGAATCACCAAAACTAGATAGAAACTCGAATCAGAAAGAACGAGCAAATCAATTGCAAATGGAACCTCCGAGATTTTTGAAAACAATTTTCTTATTAATGATTACGTTCATAAGTCTTTATAGCATAGCACTTTTAAAATGCCATATAATCTTACCTTAATATTTTTCTTCCTACGGCTTATGCAACTATTCTTCCTAGGAAATTTTGAAATGAATGAGAGAACAGGTCCTAGTATTTACTATTGCACTCTTACCACATCTTCTTTCTCGTCTCACATATATAAGAGATAAGATTAAGGAGAGAATAAAATCAATGGCAAGATGAGATACAAGAAGGAATATTAGGAATCAAGGTTGAGAAAAGGGGAGCAATATTCTTCTTCATCATTTTTCTCCTTAGCTAAGAAAAAGATGAGAGGGGATAAATAATTTTCTCAAAATCAAATGAGAATATAGGTGAGAGAAGAAACTAAGATTAGGAAAGAGAGAGCAAAATCCCTATATTTTCCATTGATATATTTGAGAGTTTTGAAAATATGGCTTCAATTTACTAATCTAATCTAACGACCGGTCTATCTAGGGTCAACCTGCAGTCAATATAGCTCTGATACCACCTGTAACGTCCCGGGTTAATAAAACACCCGAAACTCCGTGCTTTCCGTACTTGCCCCAGGATCAACGACAAGTACACACGGTAATCACAGTGGAACTATAGCCATATCAAAATTTAATTATCAAGTTTATTTAAAATTTACAAAATATTGGCTCAACGGCCGACGAAATACCTTAAGAAATAAACACAAAGGAATTCAAATCTCCAGCGTGTGCCCCGTGTTCATCCCACAGGCAATTGACTGGGAGTTGAACTCCTAGAAAGAACGGCGTCGTTCCTCACCGAGATTCACGTCATCTCTGAAACAAAGTTATCGGAGGCAAGCAATGCGGGTGAATAATAGCAAAATCATAATTATATGCAAGTCAAATGAAGGAAGGTAATAAGGGTAAATTTGCATAAATGAGCATTTGGCAAACTAGAACTTGATTAATGAAATAATTACTAAATTAAATTGCTTGAATATAAATTGCATAAATGTAAGCACAAGTAAAATATCATATGAATAAAGTGACATACTTGACTTCCATGTCAAGTTCCTATAACAATCATCAACTATGCCGTTCATATATCAATAGCCATAATAATCATAATCAATTTTAATCCCAACCATTCTCTAAACAAAGTCCTATCATTAAGGAGCTTGAGACCGCAAGCACGGCCATTCGAATGGATTATGACTCTGCAGAGTTTGTACGCTGTACCCATGGACAGTGAGTGACCGTCTGTGGTGTTGCAGGCACCGTGCACTCACGAAGTGTGCACATCGGTATCACGCATGACGTTTTCATTAGCCGTTTGTTAACCTTGCCTTCCCTAAATTGTCAAAAGTCCCTCTGAACCTGACCACTAACATCCCAGAGGTACAATTTATCCCCTCCTTCGAATATGGATAGTTAGGCAGGAAAAGGGTACAATTCATTGTATTGGTAAACCTTGAGCCCAAAACCGTAGTGATGGAGGTCCCTCTGAATAAATACCAGATCGGGTAAAATATCCATACATCCCTACTTCTAGAAGGCAAGGCAACATTCAACTAATTACTTAGCCATAGCCGTCCCATACCAGCATCCATGGTCGCACGATGTTTCCTTAAATCAAGATACAAATGTACCGGTCCTTATGCGATGCGACGGGTCTCCAAAATCATGATTATCAAACAATCATTAATCCAATTTAACATTATCACATCAAAACCCGTCAACATCTAATTTATCATCATATATCATCAACAATAATTTCCCATCAATATAATCCGTAAATTTAATGATTATACATGTGCTTCCATTTATACAAAATATAGCCATTCATTTTAGCAAGCTTAATTAGTAATTAATTATATCATGAAGCTTAGAGCAGGTAACCATTATGATTGCCCATCTTAAGGTTACAAGGGATTATGATATGGTCCAACAAATGGGTAGAAATAATAGGTAGTATCTACCATTTCCCAAATGAGCATTTTTAGTGATATAAATTATGCACAAATTAATCCTACAAATTAAGCACTTAAATGCATTTGCAAACATAGGATCAAAATGATCAAGGGGGTGTGCTTGCCTCGCACCTTTATATACATAATTCATACGACGATCTTCAAGTGGCGATCTTCCCGCGATGTAGTCCTTCGACGATTCACTCACGTGCGCATCAATCCGCGATCGATAAACACCGAGAAATCCAAATAAAGCCATCCAAGAAGATCCAATAAAATCTACAATAGAAATACCATATTTTGAATAAAAACCGAAGAGCATGTTTATGGAATGCATTTCATGAAAGGAATTATTTAACCGGAGTGCTCGTAGAGAAAACTACACGCAAGCGGGCTTTCGATAACCAAAGAGAGGATATGGTAGTTTAGGGTTTACGCGGTTCTATTTACGTTATGGGGGTTATTATCTACAAAATATTCTCCTGGCCTTGTGAAGGCCATATTCACCTAGACAAGTTATTTATTAACTATTTTCTCTTAAAAGAGTAAAGTGCGGGTTTATACATAAACCTTTCTTTAGTAATTCTCTATGGTGAAAATGGTAAGATACATACATTCTTTTGATGGTGATTGCGTGCATATCTATTATATAAATTCTAAGTTATTTCGACTAATCAACATGTGGTTGCTTAAGGTAACATGTAAATAGATAAGATCTACGTTGTCATAATCCTATCATGGCTTAAATGCAAAATTCAATGTAAAACTATTGATGTAAATATCATCTACGCATATGAAAACATCCTAGAGGTTAAGATATTATTTCCCTTAAATATCTATGAGTATCTATGCATAAACATGATTTACCTAATTAAATTTATTTCAATATGAAATAGTCCAAAGTCATGTTCTACATGTACTTTGCATAATTTAAAATATATATTCTTAAAGGCTATATGTTTATGCAACATATTCCCATGCATAAAAGTGCCATCCTTTAATAAAAGTTTCATTAAACTAATTAAATTATATAAGCAAAACATAGCTTAAAGTACTATATACTTTATTTATCATTTATTTCTAAAAGAAGTCTATATGATTTCCATAAGAAACTATATGTATGCCTTTCTACAAATATTTACATAATGTTTCCTATGTTTAAAGGTTTCTAATAAAATAAAGGAAATATGCACTTAGCAAATTCAATAACATGATGTATGGATATATTTTAATTCATCTTAACTAGGGAGATCTAGGGCTTAAATCAACTTGTATGCAATATAATAAATAACAGATTCATTTACCTAAGTTAATTAATTTAGGATTAGAAGTAATATTTATGCGAACTAACTTTATGGACTTATATGGTGATTAGAGCAAGAGCTACATATTTAGTTATAAGGATTGTATATAAATTTATTATTTAATTATCTAGCTATTTCCTTAATGGGTAAACATTAATTCATAAGAATTGTATATAAATCTAGACCATTTTTATTTTAGAGATTTTTCCTAAAAGTTTATACTAAGATATAGTGAAAAAGGGTGCCATTTGCCTCAAAGGAATATTCTAGTAATTTATACGTCCTAATCCAATTTGCTTAAATAAATTTTTATATGAAATATACATAAAGCTATTGCATTTTTATTTTAGAAATTCTCTTAAGTGATGATACTAAATTTTGATTGAAAACAAAACTAAATGATTCTAGAAATTGTTCTAGCATTTTTCCATATTTTTCTGAGATTTATTGGAGTATAAAAACCTTAATCAGTTTTGGACCAATCGGGACACGCCACGTAGCCGCTTAACGTTTAACTGACTTCAACCATTGCTACAGTCGCCGGCGGAACAGAACGAGCTCGCCGGCGGTGATTCCGCGGCGGACTCCGGTGGAGAGCATGTCTACGCGGTGCGCGAGCTTGGGAGCTACCTTCCGGCAGTCGTCTCATCGCCGGAGACGGCCTGTAGCGGTGGCGCGGCGGCGACTTAGGGTTTGCGGCGGCAGGCAACAAGGTTAAGCACGTAAGAGCAAGAAATCGTCGAGTTTGTGCTATGCTGAAGCTTCTACGGGACACTAGGGAGCTCACCGAACCAGCAGAAGAGCCTGCGGTGGCCGGAGATGACGGTCCGACGACCAGCGGCGGCGGAACAGAGGAAGCTTCCGTCGGGAGGGCACGACAGGCCTAGGTTGAGGCAACAAAGCATACAAATGAGTTCAGCGATGGATAAAAGTCATGAGTTCCAACGGAATTGAGCTCTAGCTCACCGATGATGGAGATTCGTCGGCAATGGTGACGGCGGCCGGAGCTAGGAAAAATGGAAATTCGTCGAATTGATGCAACGGTTATGGACGAGGTTAAGTTCTAGAGGATAAGGGAGACGGGAGGAAAAGAATCAAAGCTCCAGAGGCGTCCTTTATAGGAAGAGAAGGCGGTTCTCGCCGGGGTCCCAATCGGCAGTGAAGCAAGGTGAGAGGAGATGGGGAGGAATTCCAACGAGGCGAGGGAAAGCGCGAGAGAGGTCGAAGGCCGTTGGACGCGCCGCGTGGAACTTCACTATCGCGGCACAGGGACGGCGTCGTGCGTGGCGAGGCGGTGGTGGCTGGACGGCGGCAGTGCGTTGACGAGCGGGAGGAAGACGACGCGCGACGGTGGCGGTTCCGCGAGCTGGGCCGACTGGGCTGGAATGGGCTGCAACGGGCCGGGCGAGGTAAGGTTTTATTCTTTCTCTAAATTAACTGAGCAGAATTATTTCATGAATTTTTAACCTAGGCAAACATGATCCAAACCTTATGAAAATTTCACAAAAATTTTATTTATCAGTTTGCTAGCTATGGTGAATTTTGGAGGATTTTTCGATAAATATATTTTTCTAGACAAATTCGTACAATTCCCTATGCTATCAAAATGCTATACACAAAGTGATATTTTTCCTAAATATTCTTGAAATCCAAACTTTCATCAAATGAGGAGAACCAAATTCAAATATCAAAATTTCAAATCAGGACATTCCAAATCAAAACCTCAACAAAACATATAATAACACAAGAATGAGTCAAACTATTATTTATTTGGGAAAAATTCTCATCTAGGTTATTTTAAATTTTTACAAATCATGCTAATGAGTAGTTAGCTTTCTTAAAAACTACAGCCTAGGATCCGGGATGTTACAGCAGGACCAACAGGTAATTACAGCTTCTGATTGCTCTTTCTCTTTATTTTGTATAAAAAAATGTGCTATAGTGCAAAATGTGCTGTAGTATATTTAAATATATGAAAAATACTAAGACTACTAATGGAATGTACGTAGCATTCTTGTTGATCAAAGATACCGTCCACTTAAAAATGAAAGGTTCCCACATCAACAAGGGCAGCTCGGTCCACGTAGCTCCCGCTTGCGCAGGGTCCGGGGAAAGGTCCGACCACTTTGGGTCTTTTGTACGCAGCCTTTCCCTGCATTTCTGCAAGAAGCTATTTCCAGGACTTGAACCCATGACCTCATGGTCACATCAACAAGCTCAAAAAGAATTGATTGACAAAAGCAAGCTCAATAAGAACAGCCAGCTGTTGGCCGTTGCTACTGCTTACCTTCCTGTCACATGAACAGAGTTATGCCAATAATTATTCAGAACTGATTTAGATGTCACATATTGGTTTGTTCATGCATGCTTTTTTCACTGCAAATGTGTACTGATTTTTACTTGTTTTCTTCCATGATTCGTAACAATTTGGTTACAGCTGGTGGGCTTCTGAATGCAACCTGCGGGAATATACCTGAACTGATCATTGCTCTATTTGCTCTGCATAAGGAGAAACTGGAAATCCTCAAGTGGTCACTTTTGGGTTCCATATTGTCCAATATGCTCCTTGTCCTTGGTTCATCACTCCTCTTAGGGGGTCTTGCTAATGCAGGCAAGGAACGTCCTTTAGACAGGGTAAGAACGCAATGACACAGTACTACTGTATATCATTATCAGTAAAAGTAAAAATACAGTTAGAACAATAACATATGTCAAAATGTTTTGTGACGTCCTTTATTTAACAGAGACAAGCGGATGTAAGCATAGGCCTTCTGATGCTGGGTATGCTCTGCCACATCTTGCCTGTATTGTCGAAATACACAATCAGCACCGGAGGTGGCGTAACCTCATCAGTTTCAAATCTGAAGTTATCAAGGTTAAGTGCAATCGTAATGCTCACCGCCTACTTTGGAGGTCTAGTCTTCCAACTAAAAACCCATCGTCAAATCTTCGAGGAAGAAGAGGTATAGTGCTTTCTTTACTGTAGGGACTGTGTGAGTGATGTCAATGACAAATGCAGAGACCAGAAACATGTTTCTTAGAACTGATCTTGTTACAAATGTCATCTCATTTTGTTGTAGGAGTAGCTAGTACTGTCATACACTTGATATTTACTCTAGTATTGGAAACATTTTATCACGGCTGCTGTTATCAAACAATGTTGGCTTCACTAATTTTACAATTAGTCTATACGCAGTATGTAAGCATGACACTGGCTATAATTGGACCTCATTTTGTTCACGTCAACTCTGCTTTGAATTTAGATTTTAGAACTCACTCTTTCTAATTTTTTTTTCATGTTATTGGGACTTCATTTCATCAGCTCACAGTTTAATGATGTAACCAAGCATTGAATATTTCCGTCAAAAAAAATAACCAAGCATTGAATTGCAGGATAGTTCAGAGAGCAGCAGTACAAGCAGTGATGATGACCCTGCAGATAATACAGTTATAGGATTTGCCAGTGCAGTGATCTGGTTGATTGGGATGGCCGTAGTCATTGCAATGCTGTCTAATTACGTTGTCACTACAATTGAGGTATAAATTTGCATTCATTTGTGTCACTTATGTAATAAGTTTATCAATTTCTTTACTTTTCTTTTGTTGACGATTGGGTTTCCTCCTATTTACAGGAAGCATCAGAGTCACTTGGTATCTCTGTCAGGTTTGTTAGTGTTATCCTGCTTCCTATTGTTGGAAATGCTGCAGAGCATGCAGGCGCTATCATATTTGCTTTTAAGAACAAAATTGTAAGAAATCATCCTGCCTTTTACTGATTATTTGAGGCATTTAAGTTATCTTATTTAATGAGTCATATTTATATGTCTCGTAGGATATCACCCTTGGAATTGCTCTTGGCTCAGCGACTCAAATTTCGTTGCTTGTGGTAAGAATTTTTTCCTTGCTCAGTAAATGGGATAACGTTGGATCATTAATCATGATTCTTTAGCGATGCAGATATGATTTCGAAAACAAAACTGGCCCTAAACTGATTAGCTAAAGCTGCTGGTTTCCAATTTTGAAAAGTTTTTAATTTAATTTATTTATTTTTACAGTAATAAATTGTTTTCGAACATTAGAAATTATATCAGGTTTAAGGAGAAAATGTATAACTTTTCCACCAGAGAAATAGAGTCGAATAGGTCTTTAGCTAGTGTGTTATAATATAAAACATGTCGTTTTGACAATAACCCGTTCGGACCAATTCCAACTTTGTCCTTTTTCACATATTTTATTTGCTGATCACGAGTTTATTATTTATCATGACCAGATACCCGTCATTCTTATTGTGTCGTGGGTGAATGGCATCCCTATGGATCTTGACTTAAACCTTCTCGAGACTGGATCATTGGTTATGACAGTATTTACCACGGCATTTACACTTCAGGTAATGATATTACTAGAACAACAGAGAACAAACTTGTTTCTTTTCAGCAACGATTGTGTAGCTTGTGTATCATGATCTTATTGTTATTTTTTTGGCCAGGATGACAAATGGCATTACTTGAAAGGCTTCAATTTAACTCTTTGTTACGTTGTTATAGCAGTGTGCTTTTTCACCATAAAGGCCCTCCCAAGTAAGTATAATAAATGCTACTCCCTCCATTTTTAATTATAAGACGCCATTGACTTTTTCGTTGAATTTTGACCAACAATATAGATTTAAATAATTACTTTTCGAATGTGAAATGAATATCAGTGGATTCATCGTCAAAAGTCCTTCAAGGTTAACTTATACACTTAGCTATTTACACAAATATTTTGAATAAGACGAACGGTCAAACGTAACGAAAAAAGTCAACGGCGTCATATATTAAAAAACGGAGGGAGTAGTATATTTCTGACATCCAGTGTAACGAAATTATAAAGCAAAATTAGGGGATTTATGCGTACCTAATGAAAACAAGTGCATCTGCCTTGAGCGCTGAAAATGTTTCTTTTACAACATTCCTCCTAATCACTCCTTTGTGTGTAAAATTTTCAGCATCATCAAAGAAGATACATGCCTGAGGTGTTCAGGAGATGATGTCCCATGTTCCGAACCAAAGCCAAGCATCTGAGTTGAAGGCTGTGTGTGTTCTGTGGCGCACAGCACCCGGCAATGAAGCCATTCAACATGCTTAGCTCAGCTAACCAACACTCAACGCTGACTGTTCGTTTTACAGATCGTTATGCTCATAAGATGTTACTCTGCTAGTGTTTTTCTGTCTCGCCGTTTTGGCACCTGACAGTGCGGTAGATCTTTCCACAAGGAAGCTAACTTAGTTGATGTAATTAAATTAATTATGGTTTTGCGCGCTAAGTTAGTTTCTCGTACACGTCTTGTGCGTGAGCAGAGGTACTGTTATACCATAAAGCTATGTCTTCCTTGTTCTAATCCAAAATGATTTCGAATGAACATGGTTTACTTTTTCATGTGCATGTATATATCGTAGTTAATTTGGATGTTTATTGAGTTTATATAACACATTTTCGCAAACAAATATGGCAAACTGTAGATTTTACAATTGTTGCGGATTTTTTATATTGTTGAGAGTTGAGCCTCCACCAGTGAAATTAACTGAGTTTATCTTTATTTTGTTGACAAAATCTTAGTTATGTTTCTTCTGTTGCCTTCCCACTTTCTGTAATTTCTCATCTGTAATCTATGGAAGAAAGTTTGACGAAGTAGATGTCACAGTTCGGCCTGGGCGTTCGGTTCTAACCGAACCGATCGGTTCGGTTTCTCGGTTTTCTTGAAAATTCGGTTCCTAAGAAATTGGAACCGATCGGTTCTTTACAAAAGTAGGAACCGAGACATTTCGGTTTCGGTTAATTCGGTTCGGTTTCGGTTCTAACCGAAAGAACCGAAATGTTGCGAGATGTGGAAAAAATAGCTCATTCAATAGCAAATTTATATCAATATTTCAATTATTTTACAGCACATAAATGTTATTGTGCTCTCAAATTGAAAGAAAACAAGCAAAAACAACTATCATTTAACTAATTTCGGTTCTTCGGTTAGAACCGGAACCGAACCGAAATAACCGACTAATTTCGGTTCCTTACAAACAGGAACCGAACAAGGAACCGAATATTTCGGTTTCGGTTCTTTCGGTTTCGGTTCCGGTTATTTCGGTTTGGCTTTCGGTTCTCGGTTTTTTATGCCCATCCCGAGTCACAGTGACCAAAACACCACATCCTCTAAGCAGGAAGAATATATTATATAGCACAATGATATAAGAAACGGGAAATGCAGCTAGGCCCTAATGTGCCATCACAATCAAACGGTAGCCAGGCCAGGGGGAAGGGAAGCCATCCTACGATGGAGTAAAGGAGGCCATACAATAAAACGGTAGCCAGACCAGGAGTATAACATTCTCATAGGTTATAGGCTCATAGCACATCCACTCTCACACTCTCCCCACCGACTTGTCCTCAGTCAGGTATGTGTTCATTCTTTGCTTGTGTGCTTGAGTTGTATAGGTAGGTTGAGTAGATCTGTAGGAACGAACGGCCGCCGCCTGCATCAGGAGGGCGTTTTGCTCAAGACCGCGCAACCATTCCATATGACACCGCATCGCTGTCCTTGCCTATCATATCGAGGAAGAAGAAGAAGCAGAAGCAGATAAGCATGTCTGCATATGGAGGACTGGATAGGTCTTGACGGCGATGCGCTGGTTATGGTCAGGCTGTGCGGTCTTGCGCAATAACGCCTATCCATCTCTCTCTCTCTCTCTCTCATTGTTGTTCATATCCTTTCTGAAGCAAAGCAGGACATGTAGTTTAGATTGGACAAGTAATCACTCTTCTTGATTTTGTTAAAAAAAAAAGTAGGTCTTTTGTGGTGAACTCGTTATAGTTCTTGCTACCCTCCGGTCCGGAAATTCGACTAGGACGGATCTAATTAACATAGATTGGTCTGAATGAATGTCTACCTAGCTATTTTCCTGTATTCAGAGTTAATACAGTTTCATGTTGTCTTTTCATGAAGAAGAATTAGTTTGCTTTTTAATTGTACATTTTCCATCACTTAATGACTATATATAAGAATTTTGCCTATAATTTTTTCCCAAGTTTCTGACGTAACTCTATGGATTTTCAAGAGCATATTCAGATATATGTATTTGCTAATTGCTAGGTGCTACTTTATAGCAACTTGCAGTATTCCTTTTTCATGATTATGAATTGTGCTGCTTGTAATTATTTCTGAACATCTTTCTAGTCCTTTTCATACCAAGTTTTAATCGAGTACACTGAGCATCCTTCAAATGTACTCCCTCTGTTCATGATTTGATTATGTACGGACCAAAACTTGAGCTGTGGGCAGAACAAATTTCCTGTCGAGAACGTCAACAAAAATGCCGAACGGAGGAACTATACATCAACGTTTTCTTACTGATGAAACTAATTAGCATTGGTGAAGTTCAATCCACTTGTCGTGGCTCATGCACATATCTGAATTTATTTCATGCTAAATTGATCTGAATTTTCTCAACGCTGCATCCGCATCAAAATCCTGCAAGTCTCAGCACAAGACTACAAGGACGGGGCCCGGCCGGAGAAGGCAGCTGAAGTAGACTGCTCAAAGCTGGACCAGCTTTACACTGCTCACTCGCTCGTGGTTCTCTGGTATCGAGAAGAGAGGTTATAGCATGTGCAAGGTTTGTCGCGTGCGTTTGATGGGCTCGGCAGTAGTAGCATGAACAATGGCCAGGGAAAGCTGGCGCGCAGGGCGCCCGTAAGTGGCAGCAGCCTGCCCTGTTTCGTGCAAATGGCATCTCGGATCCTGGCAGCCGTCTCGTGCTGCGTGGCTTGCTTCTTTCTATGCCCATCACGCCATGCGTATAGCACTATTGTTTGCGGTAACTGTAAATTTTCCATCTCTTTTCGTACCGTGGCATTAGCATTAACTTATGGAAACTAACTTCAAATTAGCAGGCAAATAAATTTCCACCAAATTTAGAGCTCGTTTGGCACTAGTAGTGAAAGTGTAAATTGTGCTTGCAGGCGGTAAGTTATCCCTATTTAGCGTGTGATTTCACTCGACCAGCCTGACTCGACACAACTTACCTTGTCGTCCAAGTCGCTGTCCAGGAACGCGTCCGGTAGCGACCGCCTCGATTCCGCGAGGTTTTGGGCGTCGCAGGTCGACGGACGGAGTAGTATTTTCTTCACGCGGGCTGAAGCACCTCATTTTCAATGACAGATTGGTCAAACGCATACATGTGCCATATTCTTGTCAGATATTCCAGCGAAGAATAATTTGGTTTGCCGGAACGGACAAGCCTGCAGACACTCGAAGCTCTGCCGATCCTACTCTGAACACTGCTATTCTGCTGAACGTTGTCACTGCATCAAAGTAATTAAACCCCAGTACGTGACCGAGTCTTTTTCTTTTCCCTGGTGATGTGTGGTTACACGGCTGCAAGCACATATACTAAACTCCAACCAAATTCCCTGGCGTGCACTCGCGCGTTGCTCCCTGTGGGCTAACGTCATGTCATTCCGAGAAGCATTCAAAACAAGCTTCTCTGCGTTGACTTGGCATTCTGCGAATGTCATAGGTTAGCTGTGGTTGAGTGCGCGGTCCAGCCACGCCGGTCGCCGTCGGAGGCAAAAATCCTCACCCATTGAACGTGGAAAATCTCAATTTCATAGCACGTGCCGAATAAATAAGAAATGTACTGTACTTGCAACTTCTGTTTTCCAAAATAGAAACGTACGGTAGCTTGAGACTTTGTGGCAACCGCATGGAAGAACCTTATATTATGCTTAAATTTATTTCTGTAAATTGCAGGAATTGAAAAGTGAAGACGACGTTCAACTTACGAAACCATGAATTTCCACACCTTTTGGATAATCTCAACAATGAAAAATCCACCAGGAAATGTCGTATCCACAAATTCCGTAGGTGGTTTCAGATCTTTTGTTGACATTTCACTTTATATGTTTTCAAAGTCAATCAACTTCGCCCATACCAACAATTATACAGTCACTAAGAACCATTGTCTCATATTTTTTTCTAAAAAAAAGACATGAAACTATGTCTTACATTGCCATCGAAGTGATAACTCCTCTTTCATTCCTATCCTTACTTTCATGAGTACTTTTTTATTCTTACAAACATACTCGGATTTACTTGCAACCACATGCATAAGTTATTGAATTAGGACATGGAATCAGATTAAATCATCGGAAATTGTTTATTTGGAACAACGTAGAGAGCGAGCCTTTTTTTAAAAAAAAATCCAAAATGAAGTAAAAGGTCTCTTGATTTATTACCATAAGAAAAGGCTGTGATCCATTGACATGGATGTATGTTTGACTTTGACTCACAAGTAAACAAGTCGCCACTTGATGAGCCGCTTGACTTTGTACCTTCCTGAATCATGATGCAGCCACAGTTTGCATGACACCGGAGTTATCCGCGCAAATATAGACGGTCACATATACGAAGTTACGAACACACACTCACACGTACGCCTAAGCATAAAGGAGACACTCACTCACATATATGTATGCGCATACACACTTTGTTAGCTATAAATGTGAGCATTGGTGCTAAATCAGATACTTGAAAATGAGTAGTAGGTAACTGTGTTGGGTGGGTTGCTTGGCTTATTTTTCATTGCACCACCTACGACCTACCATTTGATATGCTATGGTACTTCTTATTCTCTCTTGATTCAACAGTACTAGTACATATATTTGGCACCTTTTTAGCATCCAAGTCCTCGCTATGTCCCACTACTGCATCCGTTATTACCTTTGGCTATAGGTGAGCAACAACGCTAGTGGAACTAACACCTCACCTCGTTTGTGTCATCAAAGTAGGGAGAGAAACACTTTGCATGGAGGCTAGCGCATAATAGTTTGCCACTGAAAAGGAAGATTTATAGTGTTAAGCTGTTTTTTTTAGTTCTTCGACATAAAAAAACACTTATATTTGTGAATAAGGTATCAGATGCTTGCAGTGTGCAATAGGCATACACAATTGTTAAACTTTTTTACTTCACTTACTGTTGAGTAATGACAATATATATTTGTTAATTTGCAGGATAATGGTCGTGGGTAACACAAATACATTTGACCTTCTTTTGACGGCAATGCTTGGTAACTTATAAACATATACGGTTGCTTCTTTCTTCCTAATGGCAATGATAGTTACTTGTAATTAATTTGTTGTAGGTAAATTATGTTTTTCCTCGATCACTGCAGTAATTTTGGTGCCTTAGTTTATGTTTTTTTTCGTTGCTAAGTATTTGGATTATAGTTTAAATGTACTTTGTTTATTAGGTGCGCCTTGACAAAATGGCGACTCTTTGAGAAGATCTGAAACCTAAAGCATCAGACAACTTACCACAGATGCTTAAGGCCCCGTTCGGATACCCCTCTAAAACACCCTCTAAAGTTTATACCCCTCTAAAGTAAAAAGAATCTTACTATTTAGGAGTACTAAATAAAATTTAATTACAAAACCTTTCTGCAGACGGGCGTTATTTTTCGAGACGAATCTAACGAGCCTAATTAATCAATGTTTTGACACAGTAATGCTACAGTAACCATCGTCTAATCGCCGCTTAATTACTCTCATTACGTTCGTCTCGCGAAATAGATGGGGGGTCCTGGATTTAGTTTTGTAATTTGACTTTGTTTAGTACACATAAATCATGCCGGCATTTTGACGTGAGAGGGTAACTAAAGGTCACATCAGTCGCTAGCAAAGAGAGTGCATAGGGTGTGATAAGGTGACATTTTTTTATTCCTGACTTTTTCGTTTTGGTTCAAGTCGTATGCCTAGAGAGTGACTGCTTGTAGCTAGCTAGTATTTCAACCACGAGATGCCTAGGTCTTTTGAGGTACCCAACACGAAATGAATTCTCTTGCGAATTTCAACCACACGATCGTGACGTCTTCCATCCCAGGGTTCTGAACAACAGAATCATACACCACATCAGGTCCTAGTCCACGTAAATCCTGGACCCGTTCTTCTTTCTAATCCTAGCAAAATTACTTGCGTAATGCGTGGACTGACCGTGTCAACAAGAGACACCATTTTCTAATGTGACAATCCCAGCAAGAATGTGGAATTTATTTATTTTCTTACGCGACTGAATTCGACATGTCAGATCGTGTCTCGTAACTAGTACTACTAGTACTTGAATTATCTTTGCCGTTGACAAGTATCTTGACTTGAACCCATTTCACTGTTGCTTCCACTGAATTACCGGTAATTGCTGGCCGCGTCAGAGGTCATCGCGTCAGTTCGTATCAGACGTCACCGTATTTGTCGGATCAAGACACTGCGACAGGCAAGCGTAGGACCTGACCGGTGGCATCCGCCGCCACCGGCCACCGGTCATTTCAGCGCATTCCCCTGACGTATGAGAGCCGTCAGCCTCCGGGTCACACCTCACAACATTCACACCCTATGACTCGCAGGCTCCATGAAGTGGGTCAGATATGTTTTCATCAGATGATAATATCCCACCTAAGCATTCATTCAAAAAGATCCTAAAGTAAGCGAGTCACATGTGTATTTACATATATAATCTGTCTCATCAAGGTTGTTCTTCTCTTGATCAGGTCGTCCAATCACTCGAATTCATGATGATTTTAGCCACTCGGTCACGAGAGGCAATGGCGATGTGCACCGTGAAGAATGAGGGGTAACTCCGGTGCCTCGGCAAAGGAGAGTACTTTTGATCCGATTTCTATTCTTTTTCAATTGTCTCTCCTTTTAATCTTTCGTTCGCGCCATCCTTTTCATTGTTATAAAGCTTACGCATCATGTATTATTAAATCCATGAAGTTGTGACGGACGAATGAAACTGTGCCATATTTCAAATGAATGGTGATTTGATTTCGACCATTTAATCAATGACATGGACAGATTAAACCAGATAGAATAGTCTCTGAAGATATGCCCAAGTTACGTTACAGGGGGTCTTGCCGTGGCGTCACACGGGGAGATGAGACTTCTAATTTTCCACGAAACATCATGGAAAAGGGATCGATCAAACGCAACTAAAAAAACGTCAAAACCCCTTTTGTCATGCAACGACCGGCGAAGTTAGGCAGCAAGGTAGGTTGGCATTAACAAAGGCAGCACGTCAAAAGGGTACGTAGTAGTGTGCTCTGTTCAATAGCTTGCATCATGTTTGCAGGGTCCACCTGGCTTGCCTGCTTAAGCTTCCAATTAGTCACCGTGAATTTGTGCTTACAAGCTTGATCTCGTGCTTACAGGTCATAGCACCACAAGATTTCTATGAATCGCCGACAATTTTAGTAGAAGTGGCCGACAATACTAGTGTTTTAGTGTAATTTTTTCAAATGGCCAACAGTTTTATAGTACAAAATTTCATATTTCCCAACAGTTTTAGTAAATTCTCTACAAACTCATTCTCTACAACCTCATTTCTGTGGCTTTTACTGCACTACTCATAGTGCAGTTTTTACCACTATTATAATTATACTTAAAATTGTCGGCCACTCATGCAAAGAAAGTGTTAGGCTTTTACTGCACTACTCATAGTGGACTTCTTTTGCTGGGTGAGCGTTTGAAAGTCCTACGAAGTATACCATATTTCTCCAAAAATGGATATACCAAATATTGACTCGTTCAAGTAACTCTTCCGTTATTCAAAGGTAGAGAAATGTAGCTGTGGAAGAAGCAACACTCAAAGCTAAATGAGTAGTATTACTGAATTACTTTTTTTTGGCAAAGTAATTACTGGTGATTTTTTCTCTCAAAGTGACTAAACCTTAATTGGGGCGCAGGATTTTATTTTTCAAGAATATGCCCGGGAATTGAACTGATTAGCAATAAAAAAATTTGTGTTCCAAAGGAGACCTAAATGTTTGTTCACAGATGGTTTAGCACTAGCAAATGACACATCGATCTTGTTAATACGTAAAAGGAACATAAGTTCAATTGATGCAAATGATACCCCACCCAAAATGAACAAGTATATATTCTTTAACAAGCATAGGATGACAAAAAAAGGGAACATACATGCCCGGGCGGTTGACAACGACCCTGTTGCAAAGTTTGTAAAGTGCAGTCTAAACATAACACGAGAGAGATCGTGTCTACGTGGAAAAACAAAACATTATGGTTTCTCCAACAGATTGTCTGAGTTCAGAAAATATACAGGATTGGCCGTTGGGTCTACTACTCTTAAGGCTGCCCGCACTGGGCTCCTCTATCGCTTCCTTCAGGAAGCAGATAGAGGAAAATGTGCTGCAGCGGTCTCTCTACGAGTCCCGCTAAGCAAGCGGAAGGACGCGCCTCCTCTATTCCGAGCGGAGGTAGAGGAGGCCCGCCAAAGACACGGCGCGGGCCCACCTCGTCTACCACTGCCGCACACGCAAAGCGGCTCCCAGCGAAGGCCGCCGGTCCCAGCGAGCGTCGCCGTGACGACGCCAGCGCGCGACGCCGCGCTGCTGCCTGCGCGCGCCGCATCCGCGCTCCGCCGCGCGAGGCCGTGCCGCCGCCTGCCTGCTGTCCGGTCTGCCGCCCAGACAGACCGACGACCTCGCGGCGCCCGCCGTCGGGATCGAGGTTGGAAGCACAAATCGGTGAGCCCACCTCTCCATCGATTGGAAGCACAAATCGATTGGAAGCTCCTCCGCCGCATCCTTGCTCCACCGCGCCCGCCCACGAGGACAGAGATGGAGATGAGCGGCGCCCGGTCCGCCGCCCGAGCTCGCCCCCTCTCCCGCCGGCCCCGGCCCCGGTCGCCGCGGCTCCGCCCGCGCTGGCCTGCTCGATGAGCTCCCCCGCCGCAGCTCCGTGCGGTGGCGGTGCGTGCCCTCCGTGCCAAGACGCCGCCCGCGTGGAGGCGGAGTGCCAGGTGGTGCAGGGGAAGCAGAGAGGCGACGGCGGCCGACGGAGACCGAGAGGGAGGCGACGATTGAGATGAGTGGCGGCCGGCGGAGATGGAGAGAAGTAGTATAGGATTTTTACGAATGGCCCTTGTATTATCTTGTAATTTTTACGATTTTTTTGTGTCTTAGATATTTATACAAAGACCCCTACAGTTTTTTGTATTTAGAATAACTATTATAAATGATTGTATTATGAAGAAATGTGTTTGTTAAAATGAGATGGTAGTTGGAGAAGGTTGAATAAAATATGTGGTAGTTAGGATATAGGATAGAGGAAGAATATAGAGAAACTATAGGTGCAGGAGAAAATAGTATAGAAGAAAGAATCTTGATGACCAGGACAAAATATTTCTTTAGAGGAAGCAAATAGAAATAGAAGAAGGTGAATGCGGAGAGCCTGACCCATTCACCTGACACCTCGATCCAACACTATAGCAGTACGATGAGCAATTTAACTATTCCCTCCTTTTTCAATAAAGCGCTAGCTCATGTCTGTTGAGGTCCAGGTTTGTACTAGAAATACTCCATTTAGGTGTTTTAAAAAATGTAGATTCGTATATTATGACTGATGTACCTGCATTAACAACGGCTTATATGATCAAGTCACGTCATGCATGACTTATGTATTATGTTTCAAAACAGTTTTTGAGCAAAAATTTCCCAAAATCACAGGGCCGTGCCTGGTTTTAAATAAAATTTGGGCCAATTGGGGCTAGCATTCTTACCCGGCAAAGCTACCAACATGCAAAACGGCTAGAGTCCAATTCTTTTCCAAATGGTGGTCTGAGTAAATAATTAAAACTAGTAAAAATGCACGTGCGCCACGCACGTGTCCGACCAAATGACCTCACTTGGCAGGACTTTATCATATAAAGAAAATAATATGATGTACCATGGACGTACAATAAAAAAACACACTTCTGACACATCATTGCATTTAAGTACCAACTCGACATTAACACGACAAA
The DNA here is from genome assembly GCA_012490785.1 of Eragrostis nindensis. Classification (NCBI taxonomy): domain Eukaryota; kingdom Viridiplantae; phylum Streptophyta; class Magnoliopsida; order Poales; family Poaceae; genus Eragrostis; species Eragrostis nindensis. Next base: position 496,105 of record JAAXCT010000446.1, read on the forward strand.
ATCGAGAATCTGATAAAATAACGATATTGTTTGAATTTAAAGACGTTAATTGACTTTGAGACATAAAAGACATGATGTGGCGCATAGTTCTAACTCATTGTCCGTAACGATAGCGACCATATTTATTTGAGAGTCTTCATTTTATTGCACCCTCAAAGCACATTCATATCTTTCAGGCGGTCACGACCAAGCTGACGTGCTTGATTAGGCGCATTTGTTAGACGCCTTTGAAATCCTACAATTTAAATGAAGAAAAAAATCAACGCCAATTCAAGTGTACGTAAAAAAAATGAAGAACACAATGTTGCTATATTTACCTCTCATTGCCTCAGCTTCTGGCCTGTCGGGCTCAAAAATAATTTTGCTATATCGAGTAGTGACAAGAACACCTGCATTTAAATAATTTGAGGATATGAGAGGTAAGTAGGCAATGGTGAAAAAATAATGTGTTCACTTCAAAATATGTGTTCATTCGATACCTCTTCTTGTGTTCATTTGCACATGGAATGCAGCAATGGTGTTAAAGTATTGTGCCGCGGGTCGTCATTCTCCAGCGTGGCGCAAAATATGTGGAGCTACGAGTTTAGGGTAATGAGAGGTAAACATATTGATGATTTTGGTAAATCAGGAAACAAGCCAAAATTCATGAAGTCTTAGTTTCTACGAGTTTAGGGTAATGATACGTCTTTCCAACACCATGCACACTGCTCCTAATTGTACAACTGACTGTATCCGAGGGGTGAGCCCGGCGTGAATTTGTTTGGTTGGATATTTCAACAAAGACATTTTTTATGCAAAGAATATTGAATTCACTGAGATTTCCTACAATGTCACTTCAACAAACAATTAGGGGATAAAAAGCATCTGTCTGTAAAAATAAAAATAAAATTAATCTAAACGATGTTTTCTTCCAAGCACAGCTTGCTCCTGCCTCATACATATTCAGTTGAAATCCCATAGCACAACCACTACAAGAATGATACATATTCAGAATGATACATTCACATTATTAGTCTAACAGTCTGAATCGACATCCATCAATAAAACCTCTGCAAAATTTAGATTCCAGCACGCAAACGAAGAATCAATGGAAATCAAAACTACCAAGCAGCCCGTGACTGACTCCACTTTATTCCTTTTCACTGGTCAGCGTTAGCTCATTTGGGTGTTCAAGGGAAGAAAATAAGAGTATGCTAATATTTCGTGGAAACAAAACATTTGATGATCTCACACTGAATATTCAGACAATGCCCATATGCTATAAAACAATGTATGCTACGGTATCCAGAGAGACTTACCTGGCATCATTGCATCGGAGAGAGCTAAAACAATATATTCAGAGAGGGCCTTGCCAACTGCATCATCTCCGGCCATCACTGCGACTGTTAAGAATTTACACTACCAAGCATCGGAGTTCAACCTGACATGAATGTACCCCATACATGAATGTATTAGGTAAAAGGCATGTGAAATACGTATCTGCGCTGGGGTCGACGTAGAAGGTCTTGATGCCGCCGTATTGGCGCAGCTGGGAACAGAATACACTCGATTAGTTAATAAGGAAGGCAAGCCGAAGATCCTTGATCCACGAACTGGATCACGTGTGGGCTTGCGCCGAAGATCCTCCTCGAACTGGATCTCGTGTGGGAATGCGTGACAAGCCGAAGATCCTCCTCGTCAGTCGTCACCGGTTCGCCGATGAAGGCCCTGCAACAACCCCGCCGGCGACCACAAGGCCTTGTGACGACACCCAGATGCAGATCATGGTTTAGAGTTTAGACGTCGATCAATTCATGGAAGTAGGGCTTCCTGTCGCGGAATCTAACAAAGAATTAGGGTCGGGCGTTATGACCTGATCAAATATAACAACCACACCGTACCTTGTGAAGAACGAACGATCGACACTTCGACAGGCAGCTTCAGCGATTTACAGAACCCACCACCGAAACCGCAAGGATCGACCTCGTCGAAACAATTCACAGAAGGGAAGTCGAGGTCGCCGCACGCTGGAGCCTATCCTGGACTCAGCAACTTCGACTCCCTCGGCGTCGATGAACTGGATGGATCCACCAGCCTCGTCCGCGGCGGTTAGTGGAGGCGCGGCGGAGGACCTGGACGACGGCGCAGCACGGCGATCCACCAGCCTCCTCCGCGGCGATCCGGCCACCAGCAGCAGCGCGGCACGAACGGCGATCCACCAGCGGCAGCGCGGCACGAGGTGAGAACGGCGGGAGGCGCTTGATGCAGACCTCGACAACGATCGCGATCACGACCTTGAGAAACTTTCATATGAACCTCGATCGCCCGGGATGGAAATTTTTTTCGAAAGGAACCCAGGATGGAATTGGATTTTCACGATTGACGTAAAAAAAGGAGGCTGGATTGGGACGAAAGGGTGGCTTTGGTCCTGGAAGGAAACCAGGATGCGGGAGCTGCATGGGTAGCAAATTTTGACGGTGAAAAAAATTAAGGTGCGGAGGGGACTTTGTCCCGTTTTTTGTACTGAGCAATGACATTTGTCCCGTCCCCTTGTCCCCTCCCTAATTGGACCCACCTAGCCTTGCAGGATCGGACGGTTTTTAAGGAAGGTACGATCTAAATCAACGGTGGGTATACAGGTGGGTGTAATCTGGCAGGGTAAAACTGATTTTTCTCCAAACTGGTTCTTTAAGGGTTTAGAAAACAGCAAAAGCCCTCGCCGGAAAAAGGAGAAAACAAAAGAAATATTACCTGCTTGGGAAAGGGGGTTCGTTGGGCAGAGCTGGTTCTGGTCTGGTCTTCTCCCCGGAGGACAAAACCGCGTTTTTCCACGGCCACCGTCCCCAACATTCGCCGATTCCAACCCCCGCCTCGTCGCCCGTCTCCTTCCTTCCTTCCTCCGCGTCGTTCAAAACCCACGCACCTCCCCCTACTCGTCTCCACCTCCCCGACCCGCGTCCCTTTTACTTTATATTCCACCCCAGCTCCACCACCACCAACCTCCTGTTCCTCTCTCCTCCCACCGCCGCCGTCGCCGCCGCAGTCTGTTCCATGAACCACTAGCTAGTCCACCAATCCGTTGTTTCTCAGCAGCCATGAAGCAGCGCGAGGCGTGGTTGCTGCTCGCCTTCTTGCTCCTGGTCTCGCCGTTTGCGGCTTCGGCTGGACTCGCGAAGCTCAACTCGTCGTCTCCCCTGTTCGGCATCGAGTTCCCGCCGTTCAACACCGCCGTCGCGGACGGCGGCTGCGACGGCAAGCTGGTGGTCGCGGATGAAGCGGCGGAGGAGGAGGCGCGGAAGCAGCCGGCGAGCCCCCTCGCCCCTTCGCTGAAGCTGCACATGACCCACCGCGCCTCCGCCGACGCCGCCGCGGCGGGCAGGACGCGGAAAGACTCGTTCTTGGACTCGGCGAGGAAGGACGCCAGCCGCATCGAGACGATGCACCGGAGGGTCGGGAATAGGCACCGGGCCGCGGCGGCGGCCGGGTCCTCGTCGTCGCCGCGGCGGGCGCTGTCGGAGCGTCTGGTGGCGACTGTGGAGTCCGGGCTGGCGGTCGGGTCCGGAGAGTACCTGGTGGACGTGTACGTGGGCACGCCGGCGCGGGCGGTTCCAGATGATCATGGACACCGGCAGCGACCTCAACTGGCTGCAGTGCGCGCCGTGCCGGGCCTGCTTCGGGCAGCGCGGCCCGTGTACGACCCGGCCGCGTCCGCCTCCTACCGCAACGTCACCTGCGGCGACGCGCGGTGCGGCCTCGTCTCCGCGGCGCCGGCGGAGGCGGCGGGGCCCCGGTCGTGCCGCCGCCCGCGGGCCGACCCGTGCCCGTACTACTACTGGTACGGCGACCAGTCCAACACCACCGGCGACCTGGCGCTCGAGTCCTTCACGGTCAACCTCACCGCCTCCGCAGGCGCTGGCGCCGGCGCGACGCGCCGCGTGGACGGCGTCGTGTTCGGGTGCGGGCACTGGAACCGCGGCCTCTTCCACGGCGCCGCGGGCCTGCTGGGCCTCGGCCGCGGCCCGCTCTCGTTCGCGTCGCAGCTCCGCGCCGTGTACGGCCACGCCTTCTCCTACTGCCTCGTGGACCACGGCAGCGCCGCGGCCAGCAAGATCGTGTTCGGCGACGACGCGGCCCTGCTCGCGCACCCGCAGCTCAACTACACGGCCTTCGCTCCCGGCTCGTCGTCGGCGGCGGACAGCACGTTCTACTACGTGAAGCTCAAGGGCGTGCTCGTCGGCGGCGAGATGCTGAACATCAGCGCGGACGCGTGGGACGTCTCCAAAGACGGGTCCGGCGGCACGATCGTGGACTCCGGCACGACGCTGAGCTACTTCGCGGAGCCGGCGTACGGAGTGATCCGGCAGGCGTTCGTGGACCGCATGGACCAGTCTTACCCGCTGGTGCCGGACTTCCCCGTGCTGAGCCCCTGCTACAACGTCTCCGGCGTGGAGCGCCCGAGGTGCCGGAGCTGTCGCTGCTGTTCGCCGACGGCGCCGTGTGGGACTTCCCGGCGGAGAACTACTTCATCCGGCTGGACCCGGCGGAAATCATGTGCCTGGCCGTCCTGGGCACGCCGCGCTCCGGCATGTCCATCATTCGGCAACTACCAGCAGCAGAACTTCCACGTCCTCTACGACCTGCAGAACAACCGGCTGGGCTTCGCGCCGCGCCGCTGCGCCGAGCTGTAAAATAAGCCTAGCTTGCCGGTGCGCCGCCGAGAGAGGGGGAGGGAGAACCAACGGTTCTGACACGGTCCTCGATCGGTTTGGTTGCTTGTGACATACGGACAACAAGTAGTAGTATGTAATGTACACTCTAGTAGTAGTAGCTTTCGCTAATGGGGAGGAAACGATCGATCGGGTGTAAGAAATTTTGGGTGGCTAAGTTTGTAGTACAAAAGAAAGTTTTTCGCACTGGATCTCCAAGGAGGGATTTGGTTCAACTAGGAACACTGTAGGCTGTTTTGACCATTCGTGCTGTATACAATGATGGGTTTCAAAAACTTTTTCAAAGACTTTCGTGTTGTTTGGTGATGATAGAAGAAAGTCATTAGGATTGCGACTGGAACACGGATGTTCGTTACGGCTGGTGGTTCCCCTTTCGGGCGGGGCCATTATTTTGCAGTACACAAATATCGCTCTGACGTTCTATCAGTGCAGCAATCGAGCGGAAAGATGAGATTCTGCAGCAATCTCTATACTACTGCTGAGACGAACGAACGAACCAAACAGAACGACAGGTCCCAGTGACTGAAACCGAGATATGCTGTACGGAGTATGATCTTTCGCGCGCAACCTCGTGCTCTGATCATGCTGCGTGTTTTCGCCAACAATTTTACCATAAAATACAAATCACATGGGTGCTGAAAAGAGAGCGAGCTGACCAAGTTTTGCCGTCACACGCGACGCGAACCACCACCAATCTGCCGCGCGGCGCCACGGGCTCTGTTTCTGTCATTTCGTCGTATCGGGCGCACGCGCGCTCGCATCAAATCAGCGTCGTTGTCGCCGCGGGCGAGCTTAGCTTTGGCCGATCTCGGCATCATTCAAACCCGTGCACACGCAGACGGATGGCCTTGGTCGTTTTCGCGCG